>OX419601.1:12588672-13188672 GCA_948473455.1 Teleiodes luculella | reverse complement strand
TTTGTATTTATGTGTGTGTGTGTGTATGTTTGTAATGTATAAACTCAAAAACTACTAAACCGATTTAAAAAAAAAAAAACCATTAGAAAGCTGCACTCACCCTGAGTAACATAGACTACCTTTTACCGCGGGAAAATGCCTCATTCCTAAGGGAAAAACTTTTAACGTGGGCGGAGCCGCGGTGGAAAGCTAGTACGCTTATACATGTCATATAAATTAATCTTCGAAGTGGTATGTACGTTTGTCTCTCAAGAATGGCTAAACTAAATTGTTTTTGATTTTGTTCGTTACTTGACAGGACAGTTTGGACTTATTACAGAAGGAATGCATCTCGTTCCTACGTGAAAAAAGTCACCGCGCTCACCTGTAATTCAATTTTTTTCAATAAGTAAGTTAATTTTATAATTTATAAACAATTTGCTACGCTAGCAACAATTCGTGCCCAAATTGCAACAAAAACTAGTTTACATTTCATTTTGGAGGGTAGAAGATCGACTTTTAGTAATTCTAACCCTTTGTCCTTTAAGTTCAATAACCAGTAAAAATTGAAACTTCACTATGGTTTCATAAGTGAAAATATTGAGAAAATAACCTAATGTTCATGTAGCAAATTCTTTACCTAGCTGCCGTTAACTTTAAAAGGTGCGCATTAGCCTGTAAGTATTGCATTTGTAATCGTAGATATAGTTGTGTTTTAAACGATTATAGTCTGTAAATTGCTCTTCTGAAATAATAAAGAATTTTGAAAGACAACAAAGTAATTCTAACTCAAAAAATTGTGACTGCAAGAATCGTCCTTATTTTAGCACGAGCTTCACACAGCTTTGTTCAATGCGCTCAAGGCCCTATCCTCGGCCTTGACACAAACATGTGAAAAGCTCCTGCTGATTACAAGTGCCCTTCGCCTTTGTGTGAAATACCTAAGTGAAAGAACAAAAGGTTGCAACGAAAAATACGGTTTTCTTAAAAACGACGTAACTCGACTTGAAAGAGTTTTCTTAGACCCATTTTTACTTAGCTGAGTATCATTATACTTTATTTTAAATCCCCCCTCCCCTCGCCGGAAACGAGGGAAAAAGAATTTGACGTGTATCTGTCTGTATTATTAAATATCACATAATTAAAAAAAATAATAGGCCCTCGCCGCAAGACAGTCGCAGTCAGTCACTTGATCCTTTCAATAATCTTCAACTGGCTGAAGATATTTTCTTGGATCATAGCTAAGATGTCACCTTGCAAACAAAAAAAAACTACTTCTAAATCGCCGTTTAATTGTTGAAATAGGTACCTATTCATAATATTGAATATTGGAATAGGTATCTACCTATTCACAACTCATGCAGAGCGTACAAATATAGGCCACTTGGCGGTCAAATAAATTTCATTAAAAACGCTGAAATAATCGCAATCCTCGGTTTTATAACCCGAGACTTGGTAAATGTTGCTAGGATTAAGTATTTACAAGTCACGTGAAAGAGATATTTTTTATCGAAGGAAATCACCTTTAAAAAAATATTCTAGCTTAACCAAGAGACGGAAATAAAGCTATAGGTACTTAAATCAATTAATGCCTTATAAACTTATCATCAAATTTTAGACTCTATTTAGAACTAAAAAGGTTTGAAAATTGCTTTCAAAGCCATCTACAAGTTAGCTCAACTACTTACTACTTCAGCTCCAACTTATGGCAAACTAAAAAGTGGCTATGAACCCGATTAAGTTCAAAACTCGAGCTTTCGCCTCTGGAGTCCTACGGCCACGTACCAAATCCCTTACAAGCGAATAATCTGGGAAGAAACTTGGGGATGCGACTCTTGTTTAAATGTGTAATTATTATTTTACGCCGAAGTGAAATATAGGTCCTTTTAAAATATTTCTGGTTCGCCTGCAGATCACAAGCATAGTCTCTTACAACGGTCTTTGGGTAACTTTGGGCCTTCTTCTTGTTCATTGTAAGCGAACACGTCTCAGATCCGAAAGTTATCACTGGCAACACACATTATTAGTCATAGTAATGATATAATTTAATACTAATGATGGTCACAAACTATTAAAACGCATCTGGTTCACGCTTCACTTCACAGTACGTACGTACAGTAGTCAGCACATGCGTCTGGTCATGTTGACCTTGAGAGCGCCCGTATTCCGTACTAATAGGGGTGAATACCGTAGTGCGAATGTCCAATCGCATGTGCTGGCTTCTGTACATACTTGGTGACTAATGCATTGAACTTTGAAACCGCTGTAAAACTGATACGACACGCATTTTATTGTTAGTGAAGAAATAAAAATGTTCACTAGGTATACAATTTAAATTTAAAAACAATAAAAAATATTATATTACGTCATTTATTTCGTAGACTAGTTGGTAGTAAGTCATCCTTCAAAGATCAGAGTCTCAGGTTCGAATTCCGCAGTTCGAAATGTGGTGATGTAGTAATTTACCAAAAAAGCCAATCCCCACAATTCTTTCAAGCTTCTGCCTGTAGAACACGAATGTACCGAACCGGTTTAGTTTGCCATAGAGCGAGAGAGTTACAATATTGCCTAAGAAAGAGAGAGACGAAAAGCAGTTAGACAGAGACAGCAATATAAACAAGCGTGCATCGGGATCTGTGATAGTGCGTTCTGCAAATAATGGGTCTCGCTTAATAGGCGCTGCTCGCCCTATTTTATACCAGTTACTATACTAGCCTTAAGTAGGTTCTTTTGGCTGACCAAATTAATAGATCTTTTGCTACGAAATCAAGACAGAAAAAGAAAATAAATATAGTAGGTATATTATGCATAAAATAAATTATGTTCTTTTTGATTTTCGTCATCATAATTACCTATGTAAATTTATTCTTACGGCGAATGAAAACATCGTGAGGAAACTTGCACGTCTTGCAAAGGTTGTGTTGTGAGTGAAGTTTACCAACCCGCACTGGCTAGCCCAATGGTGGTCGACTAATGTCTATTAACCTTGATTACAGGGTATGGTAGGCTCAGTGCAGCCTCCGTGGTCGAGTGGTCAATAGCTTGCCTCACGTTCCGGGTTCGAATCCCGGTGGGGACTCGTCGTACAAATATTACTTTGTGAGACTTTCCTCAGTTTAGTTAGAACATTGCAGGCTGTATCACCTGATTGTCCGAAAAGAAAGATGATTCCGGTGAAGCTTGATCCATCGTACTTTTTCAACACAAGCATAGGTCAATTAAAAAAAAAGATTTCGTGCTTCGGAAGGCACGTAAAGCCGTTGGTCCCGTCTTCTATCTACGTGTGTAGTCATTATAGGAGCTATGTCGGAAGCCTAAGGCGACTCTATAATTCCGACACCAGGGTTTGTGAGGTAGGTTAACTTCGCAACCCACACGATGAGAAGAAGAAAGGTAGGCTCGAGCCCCTCGGTGGGGCCATTAGACATTATATTAGTTGTGTGTGAGTTACGGTCTCCTGCATAGAAAAGGGACCCCCCTATCGTAAGCGGCGGCGGGTAGTCACAGGGGGGTCCGTTTTCTTTGCAGGAGACTGTACGTCTAGTTCCGCGACATTTTGTAACTTCACTACATAGTATAAAATAAAGTCGCTTTCTCCGTCCCTATGTCCCTATGTCCCTATGTCCCTTTGTACGCTTAAATCTTTAAAACTACGCAACGGATTTTGATGCGGTTTTTTTTAATAGATAGAGTGATTCAAGAGGAAGGTTTATATGTATAATACATGCATAATATACTGAAGGATAACCCACAATAACCATTTTCCCGTGCGGAGCCGGGGCGGGTCACTAGTTTTAAATAAAGCGCGTTATACACGGATGCAATGACGAATCCTTTGAAATAGGTAATAGGTTTTCGTAATAGGATTAAAATAAACCTATTGATAACTCGCAGGAAACCACAATTGTGTTCTCAATTATCTTATCGCTTCCCTGGAAATCTTTGAGAGAATGGCAAAGGAAATGGTATCGATAAGATTGTATTGAACTAAGCCACATTATGTCTAGTAAATATGTAAAGTATTCTTTAAAATAAATGCTGTTGTATAAGTAAATACTTTTTTTTCTTTAATATGGCACTAGATTTAGTCTTTGTGAAATCTGGAGGCTGTCACCCAGAAATACCTATGACATATTATTTTGGTGTAATTAATTTTGAGTTTATACTAGTTTATACTTATTGACTTCATTTGTCGAAAAATTAATTATTAAATCTTACTACAAATATTTTTTTTGTATTGATTTTATTAACTTCTGAACTAACGTCAATGTGTTTTCAAAAACATATGTGCAATAAAATATTTTTACCTTCATTTTGTTTTGTTTTGGTCCAATTTAAACCAAGAACACACATCTAACCACAAAATTGTGTTTATCTCTCCTTAAACTAAATAAATAAAAAATCCTGTTCACCTCCCAACCTCACATACAATAATATACGTTTGACGGTCGCGACGTGCACCATATTTTGTATCTCGTGAAAGTTGTGCCTTATCTCATCCGTAAATGGGTTGGTGGAACGTGGTCCGAGATGGGATAAGATACGATGGCTTAGTTTGTGGTGTTTGTGTATGCCCCTTTACATGTGTTTGGTTGGGACTGACATAATTTCGAATTGTATTAGAAAAAGAAAAGAAATAAAGTTTTTTATTAGACATTAAAATATATATTTTAGTAGGTAACTAAAGTGACAAAGAAATCATAAATCATAATTAATATAAGATCATTTAAAATCTTAAATGGCAATACATATTGCTATCGTTAAATATTTTCAATTTGATTTCTAAACGAAAGCTCCAAAATATGAAACTAGCGATTGACTAGAAACGTGAAAAAAATACCTAAATCGAGCATAACGTATACCAAATCGCACAAGGCACTTTTGATCAAAACCTGATCTTCCTTTAGAGCTCTTTGCTTCAAAAAGTATGTAAGTAAATATTAAAATTATACTGTCTGGTAACACTAAATACTATGAATTTAAGACCCTGTATGTTATCAGGTCATATGTAAGCCAAAACATGCGTTCCACGAGCGAGATGAACAGATAGACTTTTCTACTAGAAACAAGGTGATTACTTTTCATGAGCTTCAAAAAACAAACAAAAGCAGAAAGTGGATAATGTACGTGTCAACGCACACACACATAACTAAATTTATTATTATTTGTAGAAATTGTTTTACAAATTAATGTTAATTTATTAGTCATTTTACACATGACATTCAATATTATTAGTTTTAAAACCTTACTTAATTTTAATTTGATTATTATCTTGTAAATTAGGCGTAAATATTTCGCGTAAATATTTAAGGAATAAATTGAAGAATTGAATTTATTTATTTTTGTCATTTACCTCATAGGCCGGGAGATGATGACAGAAATTTTTAGGTCATTTGTTACAGTATGGCGGTTTTACAGGGGTCTTAGTACACAATGACAAAAAGAAAAATGATAGTCATAGCGCTGGTACTGGCGGCCCAATCGAGTGGGCGTTAGTGAACTAGTCGGATAAATTACGAAAGTCAAACGATTTGTACCTACCACAAAAATTTTAGTATTTTCCGATAGCCCGTAAAAAATAACTAGACTACAGTGTCATGCCATACTTCTCCGGTGTGACCT
Organism: Teleiodes luculella; assembly: GCA_948473455.1. Classification (NCBI taxonomy): domain Eukaryota; kingdom Metazoa; phylum Arthropoda; class Insecta; order Lepidoptera; family Gelechiidae; genus Teleiodes; species Teleiodes luculella. Next base: position 13,183,071 of record OX419601.1, on the reverse strand, counting down.
ACAGCCCGCCATACCGACGCGAAAAATAAAAATTCAACCATTTGTACCAGGGTAATTTTTGCACAGTTTGATCATCTTCGTGCAGCCATTTACGAAAATCACCATGCCATACTTTTCGGACGGCTCCAAATGGTCGCCATACTGCCGAAAATCTGCAATTTTTTTTTTCGCGATTGGGCCGCCAGTACCAGCGCTATGACCATCATTTTTCTTTTTGTCATTGCGTACTAAGACCCCTGTAAAACCGCCATACTGTAACAAATGACCTAAAAATTTCTGTCATCATCTCCCGGCCTATCAAATCCAAACCACAACTTGAGAATGACTAAACAGTTTTACCAATAAAATAAAAATAAACAGACAATTTAACTAACAGTAAATCCACTAAAATTAAAAAGAAGTTTATCATACATGAAAAATAACTATGTACCAGGAAACAGTCCTATTACCATGACAATGACTCATGACATGACAACCACGTGCCGCGTATCAGGTCAAGGTACGTGACATCATGACATGACAGCCGAAACTCTTCGTGTCAGCACTTGCACAGTATATGTCGGGAAGTAGGTTAAGTCAATAAACGATACGGCTTTTATAATATTCACTAATGTAACAGACCAATTAGACTTAAATTGTAGATTAAATTGATTCCTTATTTACCTATCATAAACTAGTTTTCTACCCCGCGGCGCCGCCGCCGCCGGCGTAATGTCAGAATTCATAGAGTAACTAACAAACATAAAAGAGAAGTGATCCCACACCCTTGACTGGCGGGTTAGGGACCGCGGTTGTTGATCATTAGATGGTTTGCCACTTTAGTTTGCAGCTTATTCCCTAATTTGTGCATTATATCGCCTCTTACTCACATTTTGTGCTCATGCTAAGATAATGGTCCAAACACGATATGGCATGGCATAGTAAGAATTTGGCAGAAAAAGGCTGTTTCAGCTTTTTTTTAAATAGGATGTAAAACCTTTATCTAAGAAAAAATATATTTATCCAAGATAATTAATAAATCTACTTCAACACATTATACTGTGGCATTGCATTGGTGATTGTGATTATGATGACACGGTCAGTATCGCAAAGGAAATGGTGATGATTCAGTTTCTTCCGGTTATATAATGTAGTTTAAACAAATGGAGCTTTGATTATATACAACTCCTAGATAGAGCCTAAGGTGTTCAATAGCGTCTAAAAAAAGGAGGTTGACTGTTAGCCTCACCTCGATTTTTCATCTGTCAGTCCGAATTGAGATGTCAAGCGAACCGCCAAAGCGGCTTATAGAATTTTCATTTTTCTTCAATAAAATTACAAGTTGCGTCATAAAAGTATGCCGGAATTAAAAAGGGAGATTTAAAATGTCTAAAGGGATAGTCTTCCATCCGTAAATAACGTTAAAACTATGAATTTTCAACTTTAATGCTTTAAATTTACGTCAAGATATTGCGACTCCATATTGTGTTATTTTCTCGGGGCTGCCATATTATTGATTCCATGTTTCCCCAGAAACCATTTATTATTTTTATCTTTTATAAAAGTTGGTTCTTGATTTGATGCTTTTTTTGTTTTTCATAATATAATATAATGTATGAAACAATAATGCAGCACCTATTTATTTAGAAACTCGCGTAAATATGTAAATATCCCGTTCATAATTAAACGTGTCTATTTAAAAAACAACGCAAACAAATATATAACCAAATACGCAACTCAACTTAAAAAGTTTTTAATAATAATATTATTTTAATATGCTCATAACGTATAACTATGAGCAGAATTCGTAATTTTCCCGAAATATGTGGAAATAACGCCATACATGATAACCCTATGAATAGATGACAGTTGTGTAAAACATAAGCTGTCACGCACACAAGCATATAAAAGTTGGCCTGTTTTTTCGGTGGTGTCAACAAGGCGACACTCTATCAGAGATTTTTACATACAAAATCCTTGAAAACAATACAAACAATACAAGGTATTTTTACTAGCTGTGTGCCCCGCGGTTTAATATTTTTCAGACATCATATTTTTCAGGAATAAAATGTATCTATGTTTCAATATATCCAAAAACCTCATCAGCTCAGCCGAAAGACGTCCACTGCTGGACAAAGGCCTCCCCAAGGATCTCCACAATGATCGGTCCTACGCCGCCGCATCCAGCGGCTTCCCGCGACCCTCACCAGATCGTCGGTCCACCTCGTGGGGGGCCTGCTCACACTACGTCTTCCGGCGCGCGGCCGCCATTCAAGAACCTTTCTGCCCCAACGGCCGTCGGTTCTACGCGCAATGTGCCCAGCCCATTGCCACTTGTTTACCGATTCTTTGGACTCTGGTTCGCCTGCGGATCTCATCATCCCTGATTCGATCCAAAAACCTATTTAAGCAGAATCTACGCTTTAAAATAATAATACTACTTAAGATCGTGCTATGTTTAATTCTAAGAGACTGGAATTTATTTATTGTAGTATAATATTTGTGGTGATGATGTGTCAAAACGTCCCCCAAAAAACAGAAAACTAATAACATCGACCAAATTTGGAATGTATCTCAGTATATGCGTCTTAGCTATGTGATTATTCTTTACTATGGCGACATCTTTCAAAGACGCGGGATATTCTGAGAAAAAAATCGTCTTGCTGTAATATTGGTACCCAAAATAACAGATTGTAAGCATTCAATTGGGTACTGGCCATTTATAGGCTAATGATAAACAATAATTATCTGTTTAACTGAAAGTACATAATAATAATAATAATAATAATAATAATAATAATAATAAAAAACTTTATTTTCACAAAACACAAAAGACATGTTTTTGAGGTAATTCTGAAGCCTGTGTTAGTAAAAACTGTGTTACAGGCTTCAGCTTCCCTAAGAATTGGCATATTTTACATTGTCATTCAATTTTACAAATACAGAAGTACCTACATTTATAGCCTCGACGTCGAAAAATGATTTGTAAAATTTTACTTCGAATAAAACATATTTCATTTTCATTTACATTTTTCATAGCCAAATATGAGTTGTACAATTTTAAATTTATGCTATCTGTGTCGATATGAAAGTTTGGGTGTAAATTTTGTATATATAATAATATATTATTATTATTTTTTACTCAATTTTTGTTTAGTTATAATGAGTGGTGTGTGTATGAGTTAGTGAATACGAGGTGCATGTGAGGTGAGGGTGAGAAAGCCTCCCAACCTGGCCAGCCCTGCGACTAGGTCTTGGGGTCGTTATACAACACTAGCCAGGAGGGGATCAGCTTACACATAGGTACCAACAACAGTTTTTGGTGTAGGATATACGCACATAATATGACATGGTACTCCTACATAGATAAAAACATTAAAAATCTTTTGTACTAGGTTTATACTACGTTATAGTTTTTTTAACTATTTATTTCTTTTATTTTCAAATCCCATTAAAATGGTCATCCAAAAACAGTTTTCTTCCCTACGTTGTTCTAAATACGAGGTATATTTGTGTGGTGTTGTTCTTTGAATGAACAAAATAATGCGCTGTAGATAATCTACTTACAAAGTTGATGGCTCTTTAAGAAGTTTCAAAATCGTTGAACTTGAGGTAAAAAGTGCCTGTTTATAGGTTTTGCTGCATCACGATGACATCAGGAAAATTTCTGCAAATTTGCGGGGCGGAACAGATTGTAGGCTTTTTCAGTTGAAGTTAATTAAAAAAAAAACACTTAATTAAAGGAAAAAAACACGTAAGAAAAAGCCTACAATTTGTTTCGCCCTGCAATATTTGCAAAAATTTTCCTGATGTCATCGTGATGCAGCAAAACTTTTTACCTCAAGGTCAACGTCTTGAAGCTTCTTAAAGAGCCATCTACTTGCCTGTAAGATATCCAAAATTATAACTAAAACCCAGTATGAAACCTTAAGCGATTGGTTGAAATACAATTTCATTCTTAAAACTTCTAGCACCGTCCATCAGCTCACAAATAAGTTGTTTGATTCATGAATGTTTTAATGAATTACAAAAACTATTTTATTACAAACACAGACAGGTAATTCTGTTTATTTGCATTTTGCGTAGGATCTTTATTCTGAAACATCAAAAATATATATCTTGCTATTTTTCTGAGGAATTATACGTAGTTTAATTTATATTTCTAAGTTAATTAAAGTTACTAAAGTAATCATTTAAGTTCATAGTAAACGGTATACCCTTAAATAATGGATGGATGATAGATGACGCCACAAAATATACAATGAGAATGGTTATTAGGTTAGGCCCCAGTGATGAGTTTTGATTGACACGATGAGAAGATGAATATTAAATAATATTTTACTTATAAAACTTCTGATTCCACTATCATCTAGGGCAAATGAGGTAAAAGTCGATACAACCTAAGGTCGCATGCGATTTTGAAAAGGTGTCTTTACAAAGCCATCAACTACAAAACTTTGTGCTAGAAAAGTTTCAAAATCACTACCAAACCTACAACGAAGTAAAGAAAAATCTCAATCTTCGACTAACTAGCTCCACCTATCGGTGTGAAGCAAAACCTGTGCTGAAACTTCACGAGACTCCGTTTGGTGAAAGTTGGGGGAAGTTTCGCTAAAAATGTCGGGGAAGTCTAGTTTGCTCTTTGGACTGTCGGTCGAGATGTAGTGGAAACAAAGTTTGTGTCTTTTAGAAGATGTATGGAAAAGTCAAATATTGATAAAGTAGGGAAAGATACAATATGAAAAATAAACTAAAAAACGTTCAAAATAATAACAACAAGATTCATGTTTAAGAGACCTTTAAGTTTCTAATGAAAACCTTGGAATCAAGTCTGGCAAGCCTAGCGTGAATTTCGCAAGAAATACTTACAAGCTTTTTGGTAAAGTTTTTAACTAAAAGCTAAACTTAGTAGAAAGAACAACCTTTATGAAACGATTTTACTTATTTCAAAAAACAGAAAGAAAACTAATCGTAGTGGCGTTATTTCGGGATACAATCATTCGTGTTCAATGTTACTTGATTACGGATTCACATTTTATGACCAAAAATATTTAAAAATATTTTTCGTGATTTGTAAATTGTTTGTAAAATTTAGGTTAATTTGAGGAAAAGGTGACGCAGAAATGAATTACTGCAAATTACGTTGTCGTCTGCTTGAAAAGCGTCAATCAATAATTTATAATGGAGCCCTCTCTTGAGAATAAAGTAGGTACCTAATTTCTCTGAATTATCTTGATTGGAGATTTTTCCTCCTTTGAAATTTAAAAATAAAAAATTAATTTCACAATATTTTTGCTTTCGGAATAAAACCAAATAAAAGGAAGTAAGATTATAAGAGAGAAATATGTCAAAAATGCTCATGAAATATTTATAACTTCATTAATATCAATGGATTATTTTAGCAATGGCATCTGAAATATAAATAAATCTTTGAATATGAATGTATAATATAATTCAGTGACGGCGTTACTTAATAAAAAATAAAATAACTTCACGATGTCTTAGTTATGAGGTTAACAGTTGATTATTTCGATAACTTTAAATGTACCAAATTTTTAAATTAATCTTGACCTGAATAATTTAAAATATTATGGTTAATGAATGATGTCGCCTCCATATTGTTTTAAATAGCGCTATAAATAAATATCGAACTAGTTTATTGCTCCATCGAAGTTCATTAGCAACTAATTTCGTCTTTAAACAAATTCATAATCGATGCTCATAGTTTTGGTTTCTATATTTATGATTACTGGTTTATATAATAATTATTATTTTTAATGTTTTTGTAGAAACACACTAACCAAGTTTGTATAGTAGACTAAGTTTCAAGCTGATAATTTTAAATTTGTATTATTAACTATATTATTATGATATTATAAGATATATAGTAAATTGAATATTATGTTACTTGATTTTGTCATCATCTCACAGCTTTTTTCATCTTAATAGGGTTTTTGTAATCTTTTTTGGCCTATTGTCGATTTTCTACTTTAATTTACACCTCGATTCAAAATTACTGGATGTAAAATATGAAAATAATATTATATAATTTTCATATTTTAAATAGCTGACTTGCAACTTTCCAAAGGGCTCTCGTAAGATTAGGTACTCTGAAAACACTAAAATAATACATTTCAAAGAAAAATATTATTTGTAAGAACTGTCTTACAAATAATATTTTTGAAACACTGGTCCACGCTTTTCTTTTAGCACCTAATTCATAACCTAAATTTTATAGTTCGTTTAATGCTTGATCTTCACGTAAGATTTGGAGAGAATTATTAAGCACAGCACAGTTGCAAGTTGTAACTTGTACAGTTACGGCCAATTCAAGCGTACTGCTTCCTATCTATTTTAACAATCTTAGAACACAAACAAATTTTAGCCATTAAGTAAACTTGGCTAGCAAGTGCGACGTTAAAGTAACATCTCAGCCCAAGTTGTATCGCGGCTCGACTTAACACAAAGTATCATAAACTGTCTAAGCGGTCTCAACAAAGTCTGTCTATGCTCCTCGTTAACAGCTTATATATGTCCCCATCGAGGGGCTCGAGCCTACCCTTTAATCAGGGTAAATAGGCCTTAGTCAAACACGTTACCTTTGTGCGGGTTAGTCTACTTCACACACAACCTTTAAATTGCTTCGCAGGTGTGTGCTAGTTTCCTCTCGATGTTTTCCTTCGCCGTAAGAGCGTCGAATAAACGTACATTTGAATTCGAAAATCGAAAACACATTGGAACGTGCCGAGGCTTGAAGCCACGAACTTCCGGATGGAATTCAACGGCCTTATCTACTTCGCCACCGACGCTCTCTGTCTGTATTATTTAAGTCGTTTAAAACTGGGGGCACGGCAGTGCCCCGCCAAGTCGGGCATTAGTTTTTCTTTTACTGTTTAGCAAAAACTAAACTGACCTGATCAATCGGTGGATCTTTTCCAAAGATTTTTTCACGGAAACGATTCTTTTTTCGTTTCCTCCATACACCATGAAATTTAACTGATTGCCTTTCTGCAACAAAGTGGTAGTACTCATGAAACTGAACAACCTTCCATAATAAACATAGGCACAGAAGAAAATAATAGTACTAACCCGACATAGGTTGAAATATCAAAAATAAAAGTCAACTTGGCATACAAAGTGGCCGGTCACGTGAGTAAAGTTTATCCGAAAAATTTAAGATGATATGATTATAATAATATGAGATTTCAACCTATGTTCCTTAGGGAAAGTTGTTTAACTATCGCTATGTTGCAGATAAAAAACCAGTTAAATTTCACGGTGTATGTATATTTAAACAATTTAACTACTATATAACTAATTAAAATATTTAAATTTCTATTTCGTCTTACAATAGTTACTTTGGGGAAATTTCTCAAAAAGATTAACTAAGCCTGTCTTTTCAGGTTTGCTAATTGCCACTAAAAGCCTGTATATTTAAATATTCATATTATATTGGAGGTTCTAATGTTAGATTTTCTAAGGGTTGAATACTTATTTTTGGGTGACTGTAATGTAGTTTTAGTTTATCATGAGTTAGGCTGAGCCGGCTTTAGAGACCTAGGCCAACTATTATTTTCTTCTGTGCCTAGGCTATTATGTTAATAGATATTGGACCTTTTCCTCACACTTTATATGAATATCATCAAGGATTTATGTACATACTTATCTCTTTACCGGAATGAAATGATACCATTCAATAACTAAGTAATAGATGAGTGAAAACTGTGATCCAAAAAATATTCAAAAATATGATTACACCATGTATATACAAGTATTCTTTAAATATCATCATCACGTAATATGTAACTTTTGGACAAAAAGATGAATCATTTTAGTAAGATGATGTCCTTTAATGTGTTCTCATCACCATCCAGACTTTGATGATGATGAAAATTACTAATTTAATTAAAACAGCCCGTTGCAAACCACAAGTTTGCCGGTTCGTATTCTGCCTTGCGTCTGGATGTTGTATATTTTATACCGTATGTGTATCAGTTATTTTTTACATCTACAGTACAGGTTTTGCTTAACTTGGGGTCAGATGGTCGCGTGCGAAATAATATAATTATATATTTATAATATCAATCAAGTCCACGGTAAATTCTTTCTTAGGTCTTTCAACGTCCAGCTCTGACTATGATCTGAGTCAAAAGGTCAAAGTTTGCGTTGTTTATCTTCGTCATTATCAGAATCAAAACAACCAAATGATGTAAGAAAAAATAGCAGGCAGTCTACTTCAACCGCCAGTCATGTCGTGTCTTGTTTTATACTATTAGCTTTATTTTCATGTTCATGTTTATCTTTGTTGCTAGGTTCTTCATCAGATCGTATATTTCCTTCATTACGTTTACCTTTAGAAGGAAATATACTATTAAAGTCTTTATGTGAATTTTGTATTTCACCTTGATTACCTAGCTTAGCTACAAGTTTGCACGTTACCTCCATCTTTGTATGTCGACTGCCATAAACACATTTCCGTGTTTAAGTGCTCGTGAATAGTTTAGTTGCATGACTAACACTATATAGGAGTTTACTTGAAAAATGTTTTAGTGAACATACGGCGCGCATTGAATTTGCATTTTAAAAGCCACTGTGGGTTACGCTTTAGCTACCACGGTCTGTGCAGGACCACTATTTTATGTTCCTGTATATAGGACCCAACGGTACTATTGCTGTGCCAGTTTATATACCAACGCCCGTGTATAGTAAGGAACATGTATATAATCTGGTCGTGATGTATAGGGGCTCGACGGTCGAGTCTCTAGCTTTACAACGACCATTAGGCTCGAACCGGTTGGGTCGGTTAAAAGCCCTATGCACACACGTGCAGGCCTTACGATAGTCGCAGCGCAAATGTGCGCGTCAGGGGCGCAAGCGCGGTGCGGGGGGGAGGGGCGAACAGCTGAGCGCGCGGTATATTGACAGCACTCCGCACGTTGCCGTCTCCTCAGTACGTTCGCTGCTGTCGCGGAGTGCGCACGTAGCCGCCAAACCCTGAAATATTATGACACGATCGCCCCGCAGTACAAACTGAGCTGCGGTCGGGACCCCGCTAAAATTATGACTTTTGGACCGTACGCGCGCGAAGAGGAAAGCAGCAGATATCTCGTTCTCGAAGAGAAAGCTTTGAGGATAGTGTCCAGATACTGGGAAGTCTCCGGGGCTTCGTCTGCCGAGAGGCTGAGGTTTCCAAACAAGCAGAGGCTCCTGGTTGCGCCTTTCGGACTGCTATAAAAACTGGATTTTTTTTGGACTTGAACAAATTAGTATTTAGTGTAAATTAAGTGCAATAAGTGGACTGTGTTTAGTGTTTAACTGGGGTTTATTGGATAAGCAAAAATGGTTCCCCAGCAAATTTCGGATGTTCGTTCTTTGACGCCGACCTCCAGTGGAGTGCCGGTGTTTGGCTCTCAGCTTGTCGACAAAAATTCTTCTACCCCTTATACGGATGCCACACAGGTGAGTCCAGCTAGGAAAAATATTAGAAGTTAGGAAAGTGCTATTTTAAAAATATAAATAATGGTTATAAAAAAATTAACAGAAAAAATATATATTTAGTTTTCAGATGTTTAAAAAAAAGAAAATAAATAATACCAAAAAGTATCTTAATTATAAATGTCCTACATTTTTTTATGAGTAACTACAAAACAAAAACATAAAATAAAAAGCAAAATTTGTGCAAATAATACAAAAAATTAAAATAAAATATCATTAAAGGTGATCAAGTTAAAAATATCAAAAGTACCTATACAAAAACAAAAGTCAATGATCGAATCGAAAATAAAATTTTACGGTATCCAAAAGGCGTCGGAGATTTTAAAAAATTAAGTTTATAAGCCAAACATTTTAAGGCCATTTAAGCCAAAAGATGTATAATTACAAAGTAAAAATAGTAAAATCGCAATACATACACACGTGTGCTATCAAAATAAATAAGAATAATGCGCACTAAAATTTTATCAAGTGACACGAGAAAAATAAATTTCGTAAACATGTTTATATCTGTGACGTGTCTTAAAGGAAAATGTGCTTTATGTAAACACTAGGTTAAATTAAAACCTATAAATGCTAGTGGCTTCCTGCTTTAGTGATTAATAAACTAACTGTATAAATTAATTTGAAGCATAAAATGTGTGTCACCGCTTAAAATGTGTAAAATTAACATTGAATTGAAAACGGAAAGGGCTACAATCCAAACGTACTAATTTAAGCAAATTTTATATACGGCCATTGTGAAAAATAAATAAAATTAAAAATAGTCTATCAAATAAACTGTTGGTAGTTTTTACAAAAACCAGCAAAACAGACGAATTTTTATATTAGGTATTTAGTAGATTATAATTATCAAATCTGTACTGTGAAACACGGATGCTCTAATATGATGATGAAGATAAATATTGTAATTTTACAGATGTTAGAGCTCAGAAATTCAATTCTAAATTAAACTGTTAACGGAGGTCTAATTGTGCTCTGACATGCAATTCAATGCAGAGGCAAGAAAAATATGAGCAACTTAAAGTAAAATACTAAGCTGTAAAACGTTTGAAGAATTTTCTGAATTAAAACGATGATTAGACCGTGAGAACGAGAGTTAATCAAGGAAAATGAAGTGTCAATCCAAAACTCGTAATTTAGTAATTGTTTTTGTAAAAAAAATGATTATAACTATAATGAAAAAAACAAATATAAACTTTGAAAAATTATGAATTCCAGGAATAAAATTGGCATTTTTAGGCCACATTAGAATCTTTATAAGCTACACTAATCGTATGTAACAAAATAAAATTTATTAGTGCAAATTGGAAATAATAGCGAAAAATTGTGCAATAGTATGTGCTACTGGTCACGTAGTGCTTAAGTCTGGAAATGATAGAGTAAGTGGGGAAATACTACTATTCGCTCATTCCAAACCTAGATATAATTAATAAAGCATTGCTAAAAGAGGTTATACAAGTTCAAAGAGCCATTTTTGTTTTTAAAGTTAATAAGTTCAGAACAGGATGCAACCCCTCACGTAACAATTCAAGAGGGGTTCCAAATTATAGCTTGCAGGACTATTATTGAGTTTAAACGCAATTTCAATGGAAAAGTGAATTTAAATGCAATTCGAAATAATAATTTCGATATTAAAATATAAGCATCAAAATACATGAACTACCTACTGAGTCGTATAATTTTAGCATCTTAGTTCAAAATTCTGGAAAACAATTTCAGAAGTTTATAATTATAATGCGTTGGGTGCATTTTTCATTCCAGCAATATTTGAGATTTATAGCTGGCTGGCCAGTTGCAAACACTAAATTCAGATTATGAAAAATATCGACCAATTTATTACGGTCTTTAACTTCATGTGAAGCGTCTGCAGCTCACCGAGTGACGTAGTCAGCTACGTAGATCGAGGGTAATGACACGAGATATGAAATATTTCGTATTATCATTCGAATGTACGAAAATGACGATTTAGTCAAAACAATTGATAAAAATGAGACGCGTGACAAAATAAACGTAAAATAATTTAAGTTAGATAATATAACAGTTAAATATACTCTTAATGATAATTAAATTAGGTCTATTGAGATAAACTTTTCAATAGCTAAATGTCATAATGGTGATAATGCTTCGTAGAAAAGATTAAATTAAGTTTCTTAGAAAAGACCTGTTTTTTTAATCCAATATAATAATCATTGAAAGTATCTAAATAATAAAAAATAGAAACAAGATTAAAATAATACCAGCCATAAACATCAAAGCAGTATAAAGCGAGGTGGTTATATATAACCGATTTCAGCTCATAATATCGGAGAGGATCACTCGCGCAGAATATCCGCAAAACGAGCGAGCAGAGTGCATTAACATTTCAATGTCAACCCGCAATATTTTTAGTCATCCAAGCGTCTGTGTGCGTGGCCTTTCGAATGTATCGCTGTGTATGCACAGACTTTCAGCATGTGTGCACTTGTGTACGCCTGACACTACTAGGAAATTATTATCTTAGGTCATTCCTCCGATTTTGTTTCGAGGTAATCGTTACTCATCTTTTGCAACAATTTTACCCTTTTCCGTGGTTATCTTTCATTTGGGAAAACTATTTTCATCAAATTCATACAATTCAGGTGACTGATAATATAGATACAGACATACATAGTACTTTTGTAGCTAAAGAAAAAAGGAACCATAACCCCAGTAGCAAACATTTTCCTTATAAATTCCACTGAACTTTTTCACTGCACAAAAAAATAAAGATCGTGTTTATAATGATAAGGAAACTATTATTATGGTATAATTTGCAATGTTGCAGTTTATACGACAATGGGTTGTAATTACAATTAGCACTATTTCAAACAGTCAAGAAGGCACTAAAGAAAAAAATAGGTAATGAAAAATCATTGGTAGAATTGCAGTACCTATTGCTTGTTGAGAAATCATTGTCTCTTTATGATGTATGTAATTATAGTCTTAATGGGTTCTAAAAAATAAACCATATCGTGTCATAATAAGTAATGGCTGTAAATAAAGAAAATTATGCTGGTATAGAATTAAATAAAAAAGACACAGAAACTTAGGGCGGAGTAGATCATTATAATTTGAGCAGAGAACTACGAGTTGAGTTTTTGTTAGATTTTTTATCGGACAGCTTGTAGCAAAGCCGGGTATGCCAACTGCTCTTTCCAAGGTTACACGCTTAAGGTTCGGTAGTGAATGTACATTCTCCACGATTGTTAGATAAAGCAACTGAAAAACTATACTTGTTCGCTTTTAATTTACTTAAAACACTTCCTAGAAAGAAAAGGCACCTTGTAGAACTTCAGCTGGAACTTTTCTATCGTGTTTGTCTACTATAACGTTATTTCTTACAACTGTTACTCACGAAAGGCCCTGTTTTGGAATTTGGAGAATTCCTATTACATTCCTACCGAGAGTTTCGATTGAGTCGCAGCCAGGATATAACTTTAAATTGGTACCAACGTAACTTTTAAGCTGCCAAACCGAAATTGAATTATAACAGTCTGGATGCAAAGTAATAAATTAGCATTTAAGATTCTTGGCTGCTGATGCAGCAACAGAATAGTCGGCCACTGTTTTTATTATTTAGCAAGTTATTTCGTAGAATAAATCATTTTATAAATGAATGCAATATACCTACACAATAATCACGATGAATAAAAGAACTACATACTTAAGTAAACATTCGTTAATTTACTAAAAATATTAATCAATAACATGCATCGCCTACAAATATTTAATTACTATTTATTCCATTCAAGTCTCCTATTTAGCAATGAATAGTTTAAATTTTGTAGATAAATACTCTGAAAGACCAACCCTCAAAAACTCTTGAATAGAGCTCTAGATCAAAGCGTAGATAATACTATTCACACTTTGAACGTTCTCACTATCCATTACGTTAGAAATTATGGCCTGATGATAATAAAGTAGGGAAGTGAGTTAACACCACCGGTTAGTGGTTACTCAAAACAATTTCGTTTTAAACCTTCCTTTGAGCAACTTTATCGCTTAACCGAGTAAATTTATGTACCCTAATGCAACGTTGGCAGCTTTGTGCAAATCAACATTTGATTGTAAAATACGTGGCCATGTCGGCTAGCAATTTGCTTCCACACTTGTGCTTGTGGGCGGTGTTATAATGCCACCATTATGCCAGAATATAGCATACGTTGCTCAAGAAAATTACCGCCGTGCGTAGACAAACATAACCCACGATATTTACAACGAAGATTAGTGTAGTCATGGTTATAAAGTAAATCAACAAGGTGATGTTTCGGTCGAAAACCATATTTGGATAAGACGCGACAGAAATGGAAATGAAATCTCAAACAAAAATCGGTTCGGGCTCACCACAGTCAATCATCATAAAAATAATAACGCGATTAGATTCGGAGATAAGATTAATGTTATACTTAATTAAGTTTTTATCAGACTAAATCAATCATCAAATTTGTCTTACGAAATTAATAACAACACTGTCTGTTGATTCAATTCTGGTTTCGAAACTGGTTGGACTTTTAAAGAACTTATAGGTTGGGTGGTTCCTGTTGGTCTACGGTCCGAGTCAGGTCTAGAAGTTGGAGCTCCCGTGACATGCGAAAACAGAAAGTCTGCAAATAGCAATAAATTTACCCTCGCCGCGTTGACGCTCGAAAATCGCAACGAACAACTTCCATGTGGAACGGAACAACAAAAATAAACCATATATCTTCGAACCCGCATAAGGTTTTACTTTTCTACTTTGTTTTGCTTGTATTCGCTGCTAATGCTGTGGAAAGTTTATTTTCGGTACCTAGTAAATTAGTTCCAACTTCTTGCCGATAGATGACGCTATTACTAACGCAAACAAGTCAGTGTGATACAAAAAGTCATCGGTTGTTGTTTTTGCATCAATTTATTTAATAAGTAGTAATGTTTGTGTGGTAACAATATCTCAAAGCATTAAGTAATTCTAATAATACGTCCTGTATTAAATATATGGTTAGGAATGTTAAGATACTAAGCATTTCTTTAATATTCAAAAAACACTGTTACGTAAAATGGTTAAATTCGAGAACTCCACGGATTCATATACCGTAATTTATACTAAAAAGCAAACAAAAAACAAATAGTTCAATCAATTATCTGCAATATTCTCAAATTTCATCAAGAATAATACAATAGTTGCAGAGTAATTTTGGTTCTTGCAAAAGCTTGCAAAAAAAGTTGCAAAAAAAAAAAGCGGTCAGCGGTCCGTGTGGAGTTCACTGGCAGAATAGATGTTGCGCCATTTTTGTGTTTGAGGGTTAAATTATTCGTGAATTCATTGGTCTTTTCACTAGAATATATACACCATCAGCTGCAGCGATGTTAACTTTACAGTGTACAACCATTTCGACCTATATCCCTACTCATCGCGCTTTAGTCTGCAGAACTGCAAAATAGGCCCCAGGAAAGTCGTTCAACAAGCGAGCGAGCAATACCTACTTAAGAGGAAGTTCTGTATATCGTGTTTACTCATGTATACTCAATGTTCGCGTATCCCGTACCGTTACACCCTGGCCACATTTCACGGCGACGCGAATTGCGACGAGAACTGCGAGTTGCGACGCGACGAGCGACTAAAGAAACAATCTTAGGCAATTGTATGAAGCATGCTGCAGTTACCCGCGGCTCAAAGTACGTCGCGACCTGTGGCGCGAAGAGCATCGAGCGAATTGCGACTAAGGTCGTACGAATTCGGCTTCATATCAACTAGAGCGTGCTATTGTACGGGCTGTGGCATACTATTGCGTCGCAAATCGCGTCGACCGTGTGTCGTGTCTCGGGTCTTGCGTCGCCAAAAACTGTGGCCAGGCCCTTAAAACAGGCGTCTACAAAGTTAGTCTATTTAACGATTTATGTATGTTGATTGGTTACCCAAAAAGTTTTGGAAGTCTCTTAAGCGTTGATGTTTGAGCTTCCGGAATTTGGAAGTGAAGGAATGAGAAATTTTGTAAAGAGGGTGCTTAGCCTCTTTTTCATGAAATTGGTACGATGTTTTGGTAAAAGCTTTAGAAAACTCAAGATTTTTTGTTAATTTATTTGCCTTTGGAAACGTGACCTGTGTAAGTAAAGTTTTAGTTACTTCTAGAATTTCAATCCATTATATTTTAGTGTCTATTTTAATAACTAATATTTACAACATATAATTTACAGTATCTATTTTTTAGGAAATGTTACATCGTTTCCACTTCTTATTTACTTTTGTAGTAACTTCTTTTACAATATTTATAACATATAGATGTCACAAAGCTAACGTCATTATTATTATGTAGTTTCCTTTGATCAAAATCTTGGGGGCTGTTCCCGATTATAAGTTGTGTGAGAGTTCTATAAGAGTTGTAAATAAGTTTCTCTGCCGTCTAATAATTGATTCTATTGGCTTCGTGATTCACTATTACAACTTTGGAAGTACGTGCTTTTGTTTGTTCCACTTTGTGTATAACTATAGATTTAGTACATATACTTAGATTGACTATTTTGTTTGTGAGTATCAATTTCGTAAAAGAGGTTTATTTTTGTATCATTGTCTGCAAGGAAAACATGTTATTATGATAACCTGCAAAATCGAATTTTCTAACATTTACACAATATTTATATCTTTAAGTATATTGTGTCTTTTTTAAACAAAATGTAACAGTTTTAGCAGTTCATACTTATATAATTAGGCTTAATAACATTAAATATATTTTTTGATGGACTGACTCTTTCTTTAACCAACTTAAGAAAATTATAAAGGGCAAATCTAGAAGCTTGTAAGCGGTTAATAATATGACAGGTCCTGTCCACAAGTTAATAGACTAACATTGTTACAAAGTGAATATCGAAGAAGTTTTCCTAGAAAAGTTGCGAGTAGGAACTACCTAACCAGTGCAACCAGTATAAGCAGGTCTCTATTGTTTACTGCCTGAAATATCCTGAGAGGTAAATGTAAAATGGTCAAGCTGGTTTAGCTAGTTAGTTCCAAGAGGTAGGATAATTTAAATTTCTGATCTAATTGTTGAGAGGTAAGAATTGAGGAACGTCGAACTATTTATTACATTTAAGTTTCTTTGTTTTTATTCCGTTTTACATTTCCTTCCACTTGCTACGATCTAGACATACTACTCTCGCTTCATCCACATTCATTTTCATCATACATGCTCGTCGGTTTAGAGTACTCCTGACCTGACCTTTTTGTCAGATCTTCATCGGTTTAACTTAAAATATTTTAGTTAAAGTATAAGTACCTACTATAAACAATTTAATATTTTTTTGTTCAACGTAAATAATCAATTACGCATAACGCAATCCACTAGAGGACGCTATAGTAGCCAAAGTAAAAGAATCATCAGTAAAAAGAAAGGAACTATTAATAAAAAGACACTATATAGAAACTTATATGGTTTAATAAAAGCCCGATTTTCCAAGGGTTGGGTGACTTGGGTGTCATCCTTTTTGAATGTAGGTCGTAAAGTTTACAGCCCCAGGGTTCCGTCGCGAAATGACAGAACCCATCATCTGCGATGGCGATTGAACTTCAATTTAAGTGCATTGATGGCTCCTTCTCGGCGTCGGCGCCAAGATTCTCTGCAGGAATATATTTTTCGCGAAGATTTTACGCTTTCGAATGAGCGAGATCTTTTTCGTTTTGATATTTTTCTTCGGTAGCTACCACTTTAGAGTGATTTGAAAGTAACGACGGTACTTTCTTAGGTTTTGAAAATGTACTAATAAAATCCCTACAACTTTATTGATTAAACATTACATTTTGATTTCGAGTAAAATTCTATTTCATTTCATTTTTTTTCATTCATTTATTAATTCATTAACAATATATATTGTGTTTGAAATACTTAATTCTAAATGTTGTTAATACTTAATTCTAAATTTAATAATTACAAAAGAAAGATATAAATTAATTCAATTTTCAGCCATGTCACATTTTATAAATTATTTAAAACTAGAAATGTCAAACATAATATTATTATAACATAAATATTGTAAGCAACTGAATTATAATTCATCCACAGAATACAGACATCTCTCGAGTAGAAGCGCCTTTAATTTATTCTTAAAAATACCGGCATTTTTTATAGTTTTCAATTCTGAGGGTAACTTGTTAAAAAACTTGACAGCTTGAACATGTGGACTTTTCTCAACTACAGTTAAATTTGGATATAGCTTATAACCTAAATCTTTCCTTCTTGTTGATTCTCTTAGATCTCTTTCTTTTTCAGTCTCAAAAATATACATTCGCTTCATTAGTCCAGATAGCAGTACCATAATATACAAGCTTGGTAGAGTAAGGATACCTAACTTCTTAAAATAATCTCTACACGATTCCCAGGGGGGGGCACGGACTATAGTGCGTATAGCCCTCTTTTGTATAGTAAAAGCTCGTTGCATGTTATATTTATAACTATTTCCCCATAGGGCAACACTATACCTGAATTTAGATTCAATTAGGGAATAATAAACTATTTTCAATTGGTCTACTGTTAATACATCCCTCAAACTGCGAAGAGCGTAGCAAGCAGAGCTAACTGAATTCTCAATCGATGAGACTTCATATTTCCAATTTAGAGACTTATCTATATTAACTCCCAGAAATTTAGCTTTGTCTACAGTGTCAATGATCTCACCATTAAATCGAACTTGTAGCGTTTCTTTATTTCGCGAGGTAGTCTTGAAAAGTAATACATTTGTTTTTGTTGAATTAATTGTCAAATCATTTGCCGTAAACCAAGTATTGAAATATTGCAGTGTTTCACTTACTTGTAAATTTAAGTCATTGATATTTTCAGATGATAAGACAGCATTAGTGTCATCAGCATAATTGACTATTTTAATGTTAGATTTGTTTTGATACATAAAATTTAGTAGATCATTTATAAATACTATGAAAAATATAGGCCCTAAGACAGAGCCTTGCGGCACACCTCTTGATACTTTCACCAGTTTTGATGCCTGCGTGACCTCACGCCCATCTTCTGTTATATACCTTATTTCCACGAACTGGTAGCGGTTATTCAAATATGATTTGATTAACTTTAGGGAGTCGTTCCTAATACCATAGTGATCCAGCTTTGCAATTAAGAGCCTGTGATTAACTGTATCAAAGGCAGCACTAAGATCCAGAAATAGGGCAGCAACCCTCTTCTTTTTATTTAGTTCGTCTACTACATCACCTATAAATGCGTCAATAGCGTCGTCTGTACCCACACCCTTCTGAAATCCAAATTGTCTGTGATGTAAAACTTTGTTAGTACATAGATGTGACATTAAGCGCACTTTTAGAATTTTTTCAAATATTTTAGACAAAGTTGAAAGAAGAGATATGGGTCTATAGCTTTTAGGTTCTGTTTTGCTATTTTTCTTATAAATTGGTATAATTTTACCAATCTTTAGCTGGTCAGGGAAAATATTTTCTTTCATGCACAAATTATAAAAATATGCAAGTGGTTCAGCTAGTATATCTAAATTTTCTTTAATTATATTAATCGAGACATTATCAGGACCACACGATTTTTTTGCTTTCATGTTCTGAACTATCTTTTTTACTTCTATTTTATTAGTCTGTCGAAAAACTAATGTCCTTTCTATTCTATTAGAGTGTGTCCGAAGCAGGTCAGCAGCATCATTAGACAGAGAATCTACATAACCCTTTCCATGATTAAAGTTATCATTGAAAATCTCTGCTACATCCTTACTATCATGAAATACCTGATCATTAACTTTTAAGATGATTTTTTCTTGTGTAAGGCAGTCTTTATTAGTAAGTCTATTGACTACTTTCCATATACCCCGAGAGGAATTATCTGCTTTTATAATTTCAGATTGTATTTCTAGTGATCTAGCGTGCCTAAGAATTTTCCTGTAAATGTTGATATATTTATTCTTGTAATTGATGAGTGAAGGATGGCAGTGTGCTTTATTTAAGTTACATAGAACTCGTTTGAATTTACTAGAGATACGTATACCTTTTGTTATCCAGTTAATCTTGTTACATTTAAGCAGATTTATCTCTCTTTTTGTCTTTTTGAAACTCTGGTTAAAAATATTATTAAAGGTCGCCAGGAATGAATTAATTCCCAGATTGAACCAATTTGTCTTCATAATCATTTCTCTAAAGTGTAATTTATTCTTTTTAGAAAAAATTCGTCTTTCCACATATACTACGTTCGATTTTACATTATTATTGCTGTGACTCTGTAATGAAAATGAAGAAAGTAAAGCAGCATGTCCATCAGAAAGACCATTATGGTCTACTCTAATTTCATCTACTAAATCATTCTGTAAATTTGTAAGGATATTGTCAATACAGGACCTACTATCATTACGAATAAATGTAATAGAGTTAACTAGATGTCTAAAATTATAACTTGCTAATAGATTCAAAAAGTCATTTCTCATCGTATCATTTACAACCATATTAACATTGAAGTCTCCATATATTATACATTTTTTGTCGAAATAGTTTTGCAGTAGAAGTTCCAATTTTTCCAAAAAAGTTGCAAAGTTAGAGTTATTTTGGTAACAACAAAATATAAAAATATTTGATACTAGATCTTTAACTCCACAAACTTCAAAGCTATCTTGTTTGTAGTATTTTTTACAATCTACCAGATTTACTTTTGTTTCATTGTCAACTAATATTAATGAACCACCTCTTTTTTTATTTTTTCTCACATAAGATGTGGCCAAGTTATAATTCTCAAAATGCAAATGAGTAATAGATTCGCTACTGAGAAAATGTTCACACATGCAAATAAAATTCGGTTTTTTATCAAGTTCCTCAACATATAACTCAAACTGGTCTTTCTTTGTCATGATACCGCAAACGTTTTGAAATAATATGTTAATTTTTTTCACATTACTTGTTTCATCAATTCCGTTACTTACAATACTATTAGAGACGAAAAAACTGATTTGCAGCTTCTTCG
Organism: Teleiodes luculella; assembly: GCA_948473455.1. Lineage (NCBI taxonomy): Eukaryota > Metazoa > Arthropoda > Insecta > Lepidoptera > Gelechiidae > Teleiodes > Teleiodes luculella. The sequence continues at coordinate 13,162,639 of OX419601.1, read as the reverse complement.
TAAATATGTTCTGTAATAATTTGGCTTTCTTTATAATAATCATCTATACTTGTCATGAGCTTGTGTAAATCATTTAATATCACACTAAAACCAAGTTTATTAATTTTTCCATTAAATACTGAGAACATTTTTGGCGAAAACTCCAAATTCTTATTAGAGTCAATAATATATGCATAGTTGTTAATCTTATTGTCTAAATACAATATGTTATTGAAAGCTTCAATTCGGCTATTGAATAAGTCAGTTGGTACAAAACATTTAAAGCTTGGTACACATAAAACAATATTAGTGTGATTATTTTTTTCTAATGTGGACCTTATCACATTCACAATCTCCGAATAGTTCCGCGTAACCTCAAAGTCAACATGTCCCAAAAAGATTATACAATAGTCACGTAGGGTAAAATTCCTAAGCTTAGTGTCCAGCTCCTGTAAAAGTTGTTCAATTTGAGCGCCGGGTTTTTTATAATGGCAAATAATTTCACCAAGCGATTCTATCTGTGATTGATATGTTTCATATTCAAATTTATTTTTATCTTAAAATAGACCATCCAAACCACTAATAAGTTTTTTACACTACTACATTCATTAGGTCCACATTGATTTCTAAATATTACTATTCATGTTTAGAATTGCATCAATCCTCCATATTTTGTCTTGTTTTTAACTCACTTGGTCACGATTACCAAGGTAAAATTTTCTTAAAAACAGAATTAACATTGTGACTAATAAACACTAGTCTATTAATATAACGAAGTCTTATTTAGTAAAGTTCAATAAACTTGTAGCATTTGTGTTTTCCTTAATTCAAATTAAGTTTATTTTGATTATCGACGTTTTTTTCGACATATTAATATATAAGCATCGAGCAAAGCAAAATAGTGTACGATTACAAGACTATGATTGATCAACAGGAACTTCAAAGAAATTTCTAGATTCACAAATACAACTCTTAAATTAATGATTTTGGCTATTTGATACCAAGGAAGTGATCCCGTGACTTCGTAACAGCAAATACTTAATGTCTGTGAAATTAATCACAAGAGCTTTCCCTTCGGCGCAAGTTTTATCAAAATTCAGTCTAAGGGGAGCGTTCACGATGACGGAGCTGCGGATTTCGTTTCATTTACCGGGACTGTGCGAGGAATGTGAAATATCAATTTGCGTATTAGAGTTGATGTCTGGCAGTTATTTTCTGTATATCTTGTGACTTATACTATACTTCATCCGGGAAAATACTGTTCATTTTTCTGTTACTCTGGGATACATTAAATTCTGGGATAGACTGGTTTTCTTGAATTGCTGTTTAGTTCTAAGAAGTTATAAAGAAAATCGGTTTATCTTATTTCATATGCGCATTGAAGCTTATTATCCCGTTAAGATAAGTATGTAATTTAAATTTCTTCATACATGCTATTCCGTTTCAGTGATAATTCATATTTCAACAAAAAATGATCCAAATAAATAAACTGTATATCTTTTTTAAATTATTGTGTCGATCATCTAATTGTACCAATTTTGAAGTTTTTATAGCAATGTTGTAGGTCAGACAGAGTATAATTAAGCATTCTGAATCATTTCAGTTTAAATTTTCCCCTTAGTCATGGGCATGCACTACCACAATAGTCATAATTATACTTAAAGAAAAAATTTTAATAACTTGCAGTTTTAAAATGTACGATGAATCATCTGAAAATGCATTGGTTTGATTTTATGTTTCAATTGAGATTCCGATGATACCTATGTCAATTATAAAATGGAATAATATTTTGAAGATTTAATTTCATTTTTAAGAAAAGAGTAAATTGAATATTAAGATCCGTTAAGACTTTCGATTTTTCTTTCTTCTTCTTCTTCACTTCTTCGTTTTCTTCTTCTTCTTCTTTATCCGTTACAGACAGAATTACTCTCGTACTTCTTACTATCGTATATAACAATATTAGCAAAGATAATTATAAGTGCGTACAAAGCCTTACTCTGGTGCCTTTTGTATCAAGCGAAACGTTGAACCGAAATAATTACGGTCCTGAACGATCTGCTCAGTTATTAAATAAACTTTCCTTTAAGCCCGACAGTATCTTTATTCATATCGCGGAATCCCTTTGAAATTATATATATTTGGGTTCACTAAGACGAATTTATGATGAACTTCTATACAAAATCAATGACCGTGCTATGTGGTTCCCGGCTTTCTGGATAGGGACGTCTTTCCGTGGCCAAAGATTAATAAACTTATGAACATAAATCACTAAACAAAAAGTTTTCAACTCAAAACTGAACCTCTGCTTCAATCCATGTAGCCGTATTTAGTTTTGTATAAGTAATATTTGTCGTTAAAATTTGTACATAAAGTTCTTAAAATAACAGTATTTTATATCTGAGTTTGTTTAACAAACATCACTTTTACCTTAAAGAAAATACGTGTTAGCGTCAGCCCAAACTCAATTTTTAACGCATTACCGATAAGCAAACATTGAAAAGTAACACGTATCCCTAATTGCACAGAGCCCTAAACCAAATAAATAACAGATTACTGTTTAGAGTAGCAGAATGTAGTAACAGATACTAGCTTGATTTATACCTACTGATATTTTTAAGTAATAGATATTGGATAAAATCTTTGTGAAAAATTAAAAAAATAATATCCTAGGTATATTAATATAGATGAACTTAAGTTAAAATAATATACTAATTAGGTGCCCTTATAGCTTAAAATCACAGGAACAGTTACATAACAGGTACAATTTACTCAGAACTGTTACTCCTCAGACTAGTAAGGGATTGCCGCGGCTTGCCTACTTACCGAAATAAACATGGGTTACGAAATTTAGTACTGAGTATAGCGTAGGTGTTATTTTAACGATTTACTCGCTCGATGATACGGTTTTGGGCCAAGACCAATAAACTTAATTGTTCTATCTTTAATGTTCATCTGAGTTTTGAAATCGTGTAAACATAGTTACTGTTCGCGGCCTTGGTCGAGCTATTTTTTTGAGTTTTTCTGTATTTTTGTATATTATGTATAATATACATTTTTTTCATCTTAAACTGTACCTACCTAATTGTAAATCTTGCATCTATCTTAGTTTCTTCTGGTTTTGTTAGAACTATGCATGATTGATATAGGAACTAGTCTTCTATTTAAAGATATATAGCGCTCTAATTGGTTGGTTATCTAGTTTCCAATAACAATTAGGGCATGTAATTTAATATGCGTTACAAATAATAATACAAATTTTGTTTTAATTATTATTTGTATTTGCTTGTTAAAGTAGGATAATGGGTTATGTGTGATTGAGTATATAGGTACATATATACTTGTACTAGTTAGTAGTTTATGCACACTTTGCCGTTTATAATAGGAGGGGTAATCGGGTTCAATTTTGTTTTATTGACCTTAGCTTGTGTTCAAAAAAGTACGACCAATCAAGCTTCACCGGACTTGCGGGGGAGCGGAAGACGCTACCCTAAAAAACAGTCATAAACTTACCAACGCGACTAGGGGCGGCTCGAGGGAGCCTCGGACCTAGGCTAGGATACTGAAAAACATCGTGGAGGAGACGACGGCTGAGGGGCTCCGTCTCTCATTATCAATTTTGATTTTGGTTTTAGCCGCGCCCACGCCAGCGGATACGGGTGTTGTTACCTGAATTGACCTAAAAATTGACGTATCAATCTTCAATGGACTTAAATTGGGTTTAAAACCATTATTTACTTTCCAGTTTTTAGTTTTATTATACAACGATGATGATGATGATAATGATTCGTGGTCAAAGTTCATTACAAGACTTTTCCAAGAAATCCAAAACAGCTATGATACGATTTTTTATCATGAACTTCCAGTTTATATCTTCCGGCTCCATCATCAGATCAGTTCGACAGTACCATTATTGTATTGTCATCAGAACTACATACAGCTGCCAATTTTTATTATACTACGACCCTTGGAAGATGGTTAAATTACTTAGGTACCTTAGATTCCATTACATAGTTTACATAGCGTTAGAAAAGCGTGTTAAAAATAAAGTGAGGTCTGAACCTGTGTTTGTCGAATCCAGCAAACGAGTAGCAACAAACTACGCAAGTAACAGATAGATTATTGAAAAGGCTGTCTATAACTCGTTTCAATTGCAACTGAGCCTCTATTCTGCCATCATTTGTTAGAAAATTGCCTACAATTTAGAAATTAACGTTTCCTACCGTACCACGAGGCTTTTTTGCGAAAGTGTAGTTGGAACTCTGAACCTTATTAAAGGTAAATTGTAGGTATCTACTGCTGGTGATAGGTTTTATGCAACGTAATAGTACGAATATTGAGCATATTATTTAGCAATTTATGACAATTATGGTAATTTACCTACAATTATTTTAGAATTAAAGGCTTTAAAGGCCATGATTCGCGCGAGTTGGGGATCGCAGTTGTTGTCGGTAACACAAGTGAATGCCGGATTTGTTATATCACGTAAAAGAAGGGTCTTAGCCGGGAATTGAACTGCATTATAATATAATTCGAAATAAATTAAAACATAATAATGCTTTCGTGTGGATAAATTATGATATTATTTTTTTAAAAGTTAACTTAATTAATTATTAAACTGATTTTTTTAAAAAACGGCCCCGTAGCCCAGTTGGTAGTACGTCTGCCTACTGAGCACAAGGTCGCGGGTTCGAATCCCGCCCAGGGCAAACATTCGTGTGATGAGCACTTGTGTTTGCCCTGTGTCTGGATGTTGTATATTCATATATGTATGTATATCAGCTGTCTGGCACCCATAGTACAGCCAGGTGTGAGTTGTCCGACATATTATTATTATATTATTATTATTATTATTTATTTCTGTTTCAGGTAAGCTTCAACATTTTATAATAACTATCTTCGTTCGCGATGGTAAGTTTTTTTTAAGTTTTCCACTTTTTATATACTGTGTAAATACAAATTTTAATCGTTTACCTATATGGACACTGATAGGAGCTGGAAATCGAACCTACATCTCTTAGTCACTTCACCATCGAAGCTGCTGATAAATCAGGGTGTAAAGGTGAGGATATAAAGAGGCAGGTTTTCCGGTACAGGATATCTAACATAAAGAAACAGGTAAATAGTCTTTCTTTATTGACCATCGTTGCGCCGAGTTCGTCGGATATTCAAGCCCGTATGAACCAGTCCAGGTAATCAGTACCGACAGTACCGAACTATTTCTTCGTGCGCGACCGCATTTATGATAAAATTGGGATATTTTATCGGTACGCATCGGTACCAACCCGTACGGGTTTATCTGTACCGGAAAATAATCTCTTTATATCCTAACCCTTAGAGACAGTAAAAGAAGGAAGTGTCGAATTATTTATTTTCGTGATTTTCGTGTCCTAGAAAAGTTTATTTGGGTAAGTTGTATGAGCATGTTCTGTCAGCATTTGCTGAGCCACCTTCTACACTCCATATAATTTATAGGTAATTGCAATCTCAACGGGCAACTTCTTCGAATCCCATTTGCGCGTTCGTACTTGTAAACACAAGGAAGCTTTAGCAAAACTCGTATATTTATAAATACAATTGCTTTACTGCCCTTGAACTTCCAATGGACTGGAATGAATACTGGAATGGTCGAGGCGCATTCAAGTTTCTATCCTAATAAGGAGAGGACAGGGGCGACTTTTGAATGGGCTCCGTAATCGTTACTTATTTTTATTTTTTTATGCTGTTTGCATTGAAACGTCATGTGGGAAGTAAGAAACTGCTGAGATTTTAATGGCTTTCATAGATTTTATTTTATTCCTGTTCTTATTAGGGATATCAATCCCTTATTCCAATACATTCCGTTACACAATATTTTTACATGACACTCTTTTTCGCAAAATTCACTACTGTTCATCTTTCATAGTCAATTACGAAAACGAACCAAGGGTAAAAAAAAAATTTCAAGTAAAAACATACAGAATTCTGAAACCCAAATTAATCTTCTTCATTACAAACACGAACGTCTAGATTTTCTTCTTTAAAATATTGTAATTAATATGTTTATTAAATAATAATCCTATCAAGACATTCAAACACGTGTTGAATCAGTCACGTTGGCCTAAATTCGAGTGGCCTTGATCTATTTAATGAATCACAGTCTAAGAAATTGCAACTAAACTTAAATTATTTTTATATTCGAAAGGAAAAGACATTCAAACACGACGAATAAAAAAAAAAACACTGAAAGTGTTTATACAAGATTATAACAAGATGCAAATATCGATGATAAGGTATTATTACGGATAAATTAGCAACCTTTTAACTAAAAGGTATCTAATATTTTCTTACAATTTGATTAGAAAAAATAACCGTTCAAACCATGAAGGAAGAAAAAATTTTGGGCGCGTAATTTTTTTTTCCTTCATGGTTCAAACATTTGTCACAAATTGTGTTGTATTGCGTTTCCGGCACGTGTAATTTCGAAAACTCAAATTCATGATTAACGAGACCTATATAAACTTAATTCTCAATATTGCTGCGACTTAATTACACATTCACGAGCTGAGAACATTCAAATTCTGTTCTTAATTGACATCTGAAGTCGTATTTTACGATCGCTATAACGAAGCACACAATCAAACATTTACTTATAATTAATAACCTTTTGATTAAAATTTGATGATGATTGTAGAAATGTTTCACATGAAGCAAAATTGTTGACTTTGAATTTTCTTACATATTTTAGCACTTTTGTTGAAAAAGCAATACTTCTGCTCAAAATAATCAGAGAGAAAAACTACGCTTCAAATAAAGGGGCAGATGTTGATAATGATAATACTAAATGACTGTTTTACACCAAGGGGAAGTAAAGGGAAATTCGCCTAACAGAATGGAAGAAAAACAAAATCCCGTCAATCCGAGATATGTAGATGAGTCTACGTTGACGATTTATGAAGGAAACTGAGCGAAATATGGCGACGTCTCTCCTGCTCCATTGAAACTTTTTTTAGAGCCCGCTCCCCTTTAGATGGTAGATAATTCGCAAATAGAGACCACCCGGCGCAAGGAATTTATATCAGCTGGTATTGTAATGTAAATAAAGATCGTAAAGTTGTTTTTCTAGATTGAGCTGAAGGTCTTTTGCTTGACTTGACAAATAATGTCATAAACTTAACCTGGAAGTCCGTTGAAGCAATGTATTATATCTATAGTAATAAAAAAATAGAGGTCATAATTTTTTGTGATGTTATTTTGATAAATATGTAAAAAACATTGTATCATATGGATTACCTTTTTTATCAACGTTAAAATATTAATTTAATGTACAAAAATTGAAGATGGAAGTTTCTTTGTAACTTAATGTGGCAGTTTTTTGTTTAGACTAGAAAAGAAACAACGATAGCGGTATTCGAAGATAACGATGCTAAAAAAAGAGATAAAGGAACAACGAAAGAGGAGAGAGAAAAAAACGAAGGCTTACGAAGGTGCACAGAGCAAAGGCTCAGTACCGGTTCAAAAGTGACTCGTTACCGTGCTGGCTAATACACTGCCAATATTTGCAGTAGTTCCGACTCCACTGGGACTACTAGGGTTGCCAGGGATCGGGGACTTTGGGAATCTTAAAAGGTTGCTAGAAATTATGGATTATTTGTATTGGTAAAAGCTTCTGAGAATGTTCAAAATTAGGCTAAAAGTTTGAGAGATGTATTTCTAGAGTAATTTCGTGGTAGGAGAGGAATTCATTTACATTGTTACTATGGATCGTATTACAATTTTATTGTCGGCATTTGACTTACTGATCAAAATTTATTTGAATAACGAGAAAGTTTATATCAGAGTAAAAGACGCACATTACAAAACAAATGTCTTCAACAGCTTCCATATTACAGTGTCATAACTATTATAGCTTATGAAGCCGTCTGCTCTCGAAATGCAAAACTATTAAAAGTCAGACTCGCCCCAACCAGAAACAGACGTCTAGGAAACTCACGCACGTCTAGACGAAGTAGAACAACCTCGGCGCTCGCAGCCCTAAGACCGACGGGGTTGCACAAACACTGTTCTTGGATGCATTCTACTTCCTACGTGAAGACGCTCTCAATGGGCTTTAGACTAATACTGTTATGGAACTTCCGCATTTAATGCTCATATTTTACGGCAGCTTTCTGTGTTCCTATCAACTAAGTGCTTGTAGTAAGCTGCTCAGTTTAAAGTGGATTAATTTCTTGTTTTGTATATATCGATTTTTTGCTTCATATAATGTGTAACAAAAAATGGAAGGTTAATTCGTCAAAAGGTGCAAAGGTACAAAATGTTTCAAAAGTTCCAACAGGTCAATTTGTTATAAAACTTAAAGTTTCATGAAAAGTAATTAAAAACGAAACATTTATTAGGGTACTTAACTACTTTTTAACTGTAAATACTCGAAAGCAGTCAATTGTAACGAACCCGTAGACGCTTTCCATTAAACACATGTGAGCAATAAATTGAACATTTACAACGTCCCAACCACTTTGTTGGTTGGAAATAAAAAGTCCAATTCCACAACAAAGTGTTGGTGCGGGCTCTGTTTGGACATTTCGCATCTGCGTTCAACCTATTGATTCACTACAGCGTACATCTGGCGACGTTGGTTTGTCAACGACACCCCCTTGTATTGCATGTCAAATATACGTTGGGAAATCGCAGAACAGGCATGCTCGAGGGAGCACTGTACAGCCAACTTTGGCTGCGATGGAAAGAATTGTCTAAAGTTGAAGTTGCCTCTTTTTCGCCGAGACATTCCAACTTCGCGACAGATTCGCTTTGAATATCAACTGAGGGTGTTTTTGTACAAGTTTTGTTTAACCCCTAAAGTTTTTATAATAATATAATCCTCCGTGAACTGTTTAATCCAGTAATTTGAATTATTTACTTTGAAAATATTACATTATATTTTCGTTGTTTTCAGTTGCGGATCGGGCTATAACATTTGCATTTTAAAACCGACGCGAAATTTGCGCAAGGCGACGAGACTGATTTTATTTTTAATTAAAATGAAAATGTATGTAGCAACTCGCCATTTGCATAAAGCAGAATAACCTAATAGGGTTATTCGAGTATTGGACAAGGATAGCTATCTAGTCCTCAAAGGATGACCAAACCCACTTATCACATCGGCGATAGTGATGCAATCCCAGCGTTTAGTTTATACAAAGCGAACTAGTTTGGAATTCCTCCCGCATTCAGACGAAGTTAAGTTAAACGAGATCGACTCAAAAGCGGGGATCTTATTGACTGTTCCGTTCGGTTTATACCCCAGTCTATTGACTCTGTAATGTCTCTCATTTCCCCAACACACCAGCACAGGGAATAAGAAAAGTTCAACGCCAAGGAAATGAAAGAAAGAGGCCTTTTGCTGAACTGGCGCACTGAACTTAATACCTTTGATCTCACAACCGAAAGTTCGAATTAACTCGAACACAAAGACAGTCATGGCCATCTGTTTAGGACCCCCAAGATTCGAGTAACTAATTCCAAGTTTAATGAGAAACTCGGTAAGGAGGAATAATTCGATTGTGAATACGATGTTGTTAATTTGCTTGGACGTTGCGCTCACCTTTCCGGCGAAATTGAATTTCTTTTGTTTCTGCGTTCGATACAGTTATTTTAATAGGCGCAGCTATTACAATGGGTCAGAAGAGTAATGAATCATCAAGTTTAATGCTATCCTATGCCCTTTTCTGTAATGCTATCATTAACGTAATTGCTTTGTGCTCGAGCCCTCTGATAGCATCAATTTCTTGGCGCGAGTTCGATCCCATTTCGCCATTGTTGGTCACACAAGTCAGCATATCAAACAATTTACTTGCAAGACGTCTATGATTTCTTTATTACGGCCCCTTTATCCTTTTATCCGTCGGCACTCGCTCGCTTCTTAGAATTTTCTTTTCGCTTTCTGTATCTCGCCAGATAAGGAGATATTGAATTTTGAAACATAGGGTTTCCCTTTTTATCTCGCTTGGGGATTTGTGTATATTTACCGTCCACTGGGTAAATATAAAGTGATTTAGCCAGAGTAGTCTTTCCATAAATTGTTATTCGCGACGGCTCGCCTGCGTTACCGAGTGAAATTCGTTTAAAGATTAAAAGCGGACTCGTGGGGAATTCAGTTAAAGCGCACGGCGACATAAGCCGCATTAAGTCGCTTCGAAAAGAATCGCGTTCCAGTTCTCTCGCAGCGTACAGTAAAGCACTTACGGTAATGTATTTATAATTACGTTTCTATGTAGGTTTCGGTCGTGACAAGTACAGCTAAGTCGGATTTGAGAGTTTCATGTATATTGTCGTGATTACAATAATGGCAGCCACCGTGAACCACTCAAACGAGAATCGAATGGCGTTCCACATCGTCTGAACAACAGCTGACAGGGACATAATGAAGCAGGCTCCGGTATTCCATATGATGTCGGGCCATTATCTCAGTAATTAAATCCCTTACGAGTGTTTAACGGCTATCCGCAGGCAGGGCATGCAGTAATAAACCGTCGGGCTTGTTACCACGTTCCCATCGCATGGGAGATGCAGTCGCAGCTCCGTTACGACAAATATAGTGCGACGGTATGGAATTATCCAGACGATACTCGGAAAATTACTGTACACCAGTTTTTTTATTCCCATCCTGGTTTGCTCGTACACTTATCTAAAATTGCTGGTTTATCTATGATGTCATTGACAAGCGGCGCAGTATCAAAATCGTCCGTTCAAATTGATTGGTTAGTTTGAGATTGCACGCGTATTTAATATTCGATTCATTGGTTGTAAGTTTTTGCTGTTGTAAAACGTTTAGCTTGTCTTTTTAATTGTTACCACGCAGCTCTGGAAGCTATTATTGAATCAATAGCAGTACTGATTGGCCTATAAAATAGCGCTAATAATCCGTAAAAAACAGAAGGAACAAATTGAGATTCAAAACAAATGTTTAAGAAACCTAATACAACTACTTATTATAAAAATAAAATATTTTTGTATTGTAGCGCTGAATGTAAAGTAAGTCAATATCAAGTGGAAAAATCTATGAAATATAAAATGTCAAAGAAATAATGAAACAACAAATATAGCAGCATAGAAGATATTATAAGTACAACTTAACATTTGAAATAGAAAGATATGTTACGCACAATATAGACATAAAATTTTCCATCCATTATTAGCAAGGATAATAATAACTGTAGTGTAGTAGTGAAAGCACGTAGTGTCAAAGCTCGCATGCAGCAAACATGTGAGTGTTCTGAAATAGAACATCTTGCGGCGTCGAAAGCAGCCACGTGAACCAACACCACTCATTACGCAGAGACTGCAGAAAGTACCGGAATCACTAGAATTACTCTGATTGCTGGACCATTCGCTTTCTACCTTCTGGACGCTGGTAATGGCGTTTGTTTGCCAATAGTTTTGAAACTAATAGTTAAACGCTAGTTGCAAGTGTTGCAGTTAAAGTAAACAGGTATTGTAAATACCTTAGTGAAGTTTTTAAAAGTAAACGCTGCTTAAACTTGTCAGTAGTCTTTCTGTAAAAGACGAGATGGTAAAAAACGCTAGAATACACTTAAAAGATTTTATTAAAATCCTAAATAATACTGCGTGATTATCCTGCAGTAAAACTACATAATACTTTTCGAAGTTTAAGTGTCTGCTGCATTAGGAGTTGTAAGGGAAATAAAACTGGCTAAAACGTCCTTACAATGTCCTCAGGCTTCAAAGTTACACGAGGACATTTAACCAAAACATGTCCTTTCATGTCTATGGCAGATGATAAAAAACAAACAACGTATTGAATTTATATGAGCGATGCAGTGAAACTATGAGTATTTGTAATGCATACTGATACATATCTCTATCACAATACAATACAAATTACATAACTGTCTGTAGTTTCCGTCTGCAAAGCGCGATCATGATACGACGAAATTGAGTAACTTGCAAATTAATCCGTGATGACATTTACAAAAGGAAATTAATGTTAAACAATTGTAAGTAGGTGCATTTTTATACTTATTGAAGATTTAATGAGTTGCTTAATGATTCTGTTAACGTATGTTCAGAATAATAAAATGTCAATAGCTGTCTGTTACATTAAAAGCTGAATTGAATATACAGACAAATAAATAAGCGAAACCAGAGAGCGAAATTTCTTATGCCAAATGTCAAGTTGAGTGTTACTTAGAGGGCAAAGAGCATTGTAACTATGTTACAAAGTCTATGCTGTGTTCATGGCAAAGAGAGAGATATGACTGAAGTAATTTAAAGCATTATTTAAACCGTATTCAGACGTAGGTGCACTCACTTTGCTCCAATTTATTTTCTTCAAAGAACACGTTTGCTTCTGAAACTACCAAACCAAGCTCACCGCAGACCAAAGCCAAATTAAAAACAGTTAAAAATTTAATGGTCACTCCTCCAAACCCTGAAACTGGCATTACTCGAGGCGGAGTCTTTAAATTCTTTCTCCATTTATTAGTCGTTATCTTAGTAAGCGATGGCCCATAATGCGAAATAGTGCAGGAAAGTGCGCACACCGCCGATATATCGGTGAGCGAACCGTGCCAAAAGCTGAATTTATTGAAGCAAACTTCGGAAACCATAATGTAGGAGATAAAATCAAATTTAAAATTAGTTCTAAAGTTAATTACTTGGATTGTGATCAAGATTGGGGTAACGAAGTGCTACTGAAAAGTAAAGTAGAAAATCTTGAGAAACGAGGACGATGTTATTTGTTACTTACGCTGGAAAATCGTCCTTTATAGGATTATTTTATCTTGATATCTTATAATTATATCATCCTTACATCGTCCGCCATTAAATAACACCAGGCGATAAAACTACCCCCTGCCTTTACTATTGGAATGACTTTTTATATTAAATTTATATTTTCTAATGAAATACTCATTAATTATTCTGAATCATCTTGCAAGACGACGGAAGGATTACTGAGCATTTCATCGTCCTCAGTTGGCATATTGTTTCCTATGTCTTAACCATTATCATCCTCATCAGTAGTATCTTTCACAGTTCAAATTTCACCATCAAACTCTAAACCTATAGCAATGCAAGTTCCATCACTATCGCTACGCAGTTATATCATTACACGCGCTCCTGCTGCGCCGGCGCAAGTTTTATTAATAAACAACCACGTGCAACTACGTGCGCGTGTTACACGTTTACTTTTAACGCGCAAACACAACTCCCTCCAGCCCGGTAGTATGAGCACTGTGACAAGACATAATCCCACATTTAACTGTCAAATTTCTGTGAGGACCTGAAATCAGCGACATTGGAATCTTTTCCTATGTGAGGGGGCATTGACACGACAAATTTATGTCTAGTCACGCGTGAAACCTCATTGTCTTCAACCTCGTATAACAATAAAAAAGCATATTAATAAATAACAAGAGATATTTAGAATTATATAGAACTTAACTACAAAGTTTTAATAAGTTTTTTACAATAAAAATATTTCCGTTAGATATCCGATGGATCGTCATAGCACCTCACGGCCTTTTCCCACTTCCTTGTAGCACTTACAGATAGCAAAAAAGTCCTAAAAATAGTATAAAATAATTCTTAGCCAAGTGCTTACAGTGGATAACTAGATACCAAAACAATTTAACACTGTCGTATGCGGGTCAGTAAATTATATAATTGACCATTCTTTATCTATCAGTTATCAATTACTGTAAGTTTTGACATGGTACATTTTCTGACTGAATCAATTAATTTATCTATTAAGTAATTTAATTATCCAACTGAACACGGCTCAAGATTCTGATCTTGGCTTAGAATTGGTCCATCTCGAATCTTCCCGAGAAAGTCGTACGAGGCGACTAAAGAATTACAAAAACCTAAGGAATGGGCAGCATTGTTTACTTGTGTTACGAACAACCTGTAATTCCCTACCCACTTACTATTGCTAAACATGGAGATTATGGCAACTACTACCTTTTAAAGGTGAGACTGATCTTGCAGTGGACTGTTTATAACTGTGCAAGTTAGTTACTGTTCACATGAAATTATTTTTAATATAACTTCTTTAGATAGATAGATAAAATCTATATTCACTACAATGACGACTGCATTTACCTATGACAATACGGTTTAAATGCAAATCGAACTAGACACCAACTGGTAGACCTTCAAAATCAGTCTGGATGCAATGATCATGTTCCAAAATTGACACATCTCCAAGGTTTGTTACAAAATCGTCTACCGCATGCGCGTGCGACTGTAAGAACGTGACCTCAGGTCTCAATATCGTCACTCAAGTCTGACATACGTCAGTTAGCAACGTGTCTCTAAGCTGATGCGATATAGCATTATACTCTGTGATTATACTTAAGCATTTTATAGACTCTGTGCTCGATTGGGTTCTAGATCGTTCGTCTTTTGTTGCGAAAATTTCTGGCCTGGGAACTCTCTGAAACAAGTTTTTGGAACCTTCCCTGCTTGCTTTGCTTTAAACTTAAAGCTACTAAAGGTTAACCTACTTCACTAACCCTAGTATCAAATCCTAATAATACCACCTAATACCACAGAATAAATAATAGTACTAGGTACTCTAATACCTATTATAAACGCAAAAGTTTGTGAGGATGGATGTATGGATGTTTGTTACTCTTTCACTCAAAAACTACTGAATGGATTTTAATGAAACTTTACAATAATATAGCTTATGTATACATCAGAATAATACTTAGGCTAGCTCATTCCTATGGCATAATCGTTGGCGCGGACGGAGTCACGGGGCGGAAAACTAGTTTTCCATAATTTAGAGGAATATTGTTGATTGTTGAACCGCCCGATTTTCCAAAAAAAAAGACGATTTCGTGCTTTGGAAGGCACGTAAAGTCGTGGTTGTTTAGTCGTGAAAATAAATAGTTATAAGAGCGACAAAAGGCTTAGGTAGGTAATTTAATAAAATATTATTTAGCTCTCTTGGTAATTTCCTCGTAATTATGACTCACCATTCGATGAAAAATGTCCAATGGTTAATTTATTATTATAAAATTAGGTATTAAAAGCGCTGTAGGAATCAGTAAAAAATCCTTGTTTGAAAATAAAATGTTCTGTTCTTTACAATTATTTGCAATCCTTTAGGTATAGTATGTTAGTAAATAATACATTTCTACGTCCTTTTGCCTGTTCATC
Organism: Teleiodes luculella; assembly: GCA_948473455.1. NCBI lineage: Eukaryota > Metazoa > Arthropoda > Insecta > Lepidoptera > Gelechiidae > Teleiodes > Teleiodes luculella. The sequence goes on along the minus strand of OX419601.1, from coordinate 13,147,498 downwards.
CTTGTCGAATGCGTGTAATAGACAATAATGAACAGCGCAAAATGACGTAGGCTTGTGTCAGTCACGTGGTCTAATTGTTAGACCTTGTTCTCTTGGACCATGATTCACATTCAATATTTTTCTTTATTGTTTAAGCATCAAGCTGTTAAAATTTTGTTCATAACAACAACTGATTCTAATACAAACATAAATGCAATTTGTATATGCAAATTAATGTGGATAACTATATCGCTGCAACGTGTTATAGCACGCTATCTGACTGCATGTGTCTAGTATACAATACATGTAGTATATAGCTGTGTAAGTAGCTATATTATAATAGACATATTACAGTACATTGCCATATGACTAGGCTATTGAATCGCTTTATCTAGTTCTGTGTTTATTGTACCTAACGATTCATTTCATATCTTCTCATATGTATAGGGGATTACGTTATACTTTTTAATATTTGTCCTTTTGAACTCCATTTAACGTTAACAGCTCATATATGTCCCCACCGAGGGGCTCGAGCCTACCCTGATACCAGGGTGAATAGGCCTTAGTCGACCACGCTGGCCCAGTGCGGGTTGGTCAACTTCACACACAACCTTTCTTCGCGGGTGTGTGCAGGTTTCCTCACGATGTTTTCCTTCACCGTAAGAGCGTCGAATAAACGTACATATGAATACGAAAATCGAAAACACATTGGTACGTGCCGTGGTTTGAAGCCGCGAACTTTGGAATGGAAGTCAACGGGCCTAGCCACTTGGCCACCGACGCTCTCGGAATGGAAGTGGAAATGGAACTCCATTTAGATAAATAATAATAGGCATAAACCGAGATCTTCAATAGGTAATTGTGGTTTTTATTCTACTTACATACATAAAGACACGCTCTTTTGCCTAAAGGGGTGGGCAGAGTTTTAGTAAGCTAACAGGGAGCCCAAACAACCTTTATTTAGCCATGTGTTTAAAAAGGTTAAGATACTAAGATACACCGATCAAATCGGGGACGTTCTGACAAAAGGTCGGGTCAGGAGTAGTCTAAACCGACAAGCATGCATGAGGAGATTAATGAATGTGGATGAAACGAAAGAAGCGTGCCTGGATCGTAGCAAGTGGTAGGAAGTGGTCTCTGCCTACCCCTCCGGGAAAGTGGCGTGACTGTATGTATGTATGTATGTAAGATATACCAATCTTTTTGTATCGTAGTGCACCTAGTGACAGGTTATTAGCAGGTGACAGCTATGCCTGAAATTAGTTGCCTTCTACGAAACCCAATGGGCAGACATGGGATAGTTAAATTCTAATCCCTGGTTACCACATGGTGAATCTTTTCTCGAAATATCATATTTTTATATAAGTAAAGTTGTTGACTATTGATATAAAACATGTATTTTAATTTGACGCCAGTCAAATAGCTGTTTACCTTGTATGTAAAATTATTGTAAAATAACATTGTAGTCATCAGCTGTCAGTTATTTATAACTAGCGGAAAATGTAAACAATATTATGTATTATCAATTTTAACTGTATACTTTCCTTTACGGAAAGTACTTAAAAATAATTTTAGATTGAAAATTACGTCAGTTCAAATCTTCTGGAGAGACAAAATGATAATTTGTAAGCCGGACTAGAAAAGTGTATCTAATTGGTTAACCTGGAGGACGCAGCAACGAATTCCCTGGGATAACCATCCTTCATCGTACAAAACGACTTCTACAAGATAAATTAGTAAAACTCTAAGTCAGTAATCTTAGAACTACTCAGCGATGATAAAAGCGCAATCAAAGCAAAATCAAAATCAAAACTAATCATCAGAGACGGAGCCCCTCAGGCGTCATCTCCTTCACGATGTTTTTCCGTATCAACGTCCTAGGCCTAGTTTCGAGGCTCCCTCGAGCCGCCCCTAGACGCGTAGGAACATGACTACTCTGGGGTAGAGCCTACCACTCTACACACAAACATAGGTCAATAAAAAAAATAAAAGACCTATATAATTATGGTATCTATTCACATTTCTATTATTATAATAATCCTGTCAACATTATGTATGAGTATCGTGCTGTCCATACAAAGAGTAAATAGTGGTTGTTTACTATAGATACCATCCTCGTGTACGATACTCGATAATGTTCTAAAACAGACATTACTCTGTTAGTATTCGACACGTGTACTTTTATCGTTAAAAGTAGCAGCATTGTTATATTCGATGTCTACTGCGCAGTTTCATTTAAGTTTGGAAATCTGATGCGATTCAAAACTTGAAATGTACTGGCGAAATTGTTTGTTTTCGCAGTGGAATTAGTAGGATAGTAGGTGTATTATAGAATCCAGGAATGTATAGATCAGAGTAGTTATGATCCAGGCTTTTAAATTTTATACAGACAGAGAAATTAGAAATTGGGACTCGTAAATAAACAACGTAACAAGTTTACTTGGTCTTTTAATTAAGGCCTCCTGTATTTTTACACTTTTTATCATATTACTGAATTATACTGTACCGTTTTTTCTAGTGAGCAATAAAGTATATTCTATTCTTTATTAAATGTCATCAGATGTCAATACAACCGCTGTACATGGACTTAGTAACATAGTTACACTATTGTAACTAACTATGTTACTAAGTCCATGCCTTTCTACTCCTTCTTATGTATTTTCATAGTCACATAACATTTAAATGAACGTTTATGTCTTGTACTTATGTGAAACTTTGTTTATCTTGTAAAGGTTAATTAATACGACGATCTATTTCTGACTAGCGGCTGTTATGAATAACTACTGTTATATCATCGAGATAATTAAAACTTATCTTTCGCTGCTACTTTGTTTTTTAAATAGCTAACACTTATTCCCTATACTTTGTTGCAGCAATCGTCGCTTCTTAAGAATCTCATTGATAAACAAAAATGTTAGCGTAAGGTTCGGGGAACATACTAGAATTTGATAATAGATATGAAATAAATTAAACAAACAAACAGAAGATAAGAATTACTGAGGCAACGTGATTGACTAAGGCCTATTCACCCTGATTCAGGGAAGGCTGGAGCCCCTCGGTGGGGCTTTTGAGCTTAATAAAAGCCAACGACGACAGCTTGAACTGTCTTAAATTGTTTGTTGTATTTTGTTTGGTGAATAAGTAATAAATAATTTTGTATTGTAATGTACGTTATTATGACAGAGAAACAATATCGGTTCGTCGGACGGTCGGACGGTTACAGCCTACAACTAGTTTTTTATACTCGTACCATCCCTTAAGGTAGAAACATTACTTGTATATTACACCATCTCGCGCAAAAAAGAAAAAATGTTGCCAACGAAATATTTCTTCTTTGCACAGCTTAAATTCCCGTGTAAATAGTACGTCTCTGTTCTCTCTATATCTCCCGAGATATCCCTGTAATTTGTGGTCGGGAATACTCGGGAATTTCGTCCGTGTGAGTTTGCCCAGTAGCTCGGAAAGATTAAGAAGTTCTGGAGACGTCTTAGGTTTCTAATTTCTGAGATGCCGCGCTGTCCAATACTGTAATAAAAGAAAAAGATATATTTACTTTGAGTTAATGTGTGTTAATTAATTTGCGTGAATGTAAGGTTGTGTTACTTTATTTGAAAGGAAAAAAGGGACATTCAAGAAATGTAGAATAAAAAAATAATCTATAAATCAATATTTATGCAAAAAATTTACGATAGGCCTGGAAGTTTTTCAAAGACTCATCTAATGTTATTGCTTTTACACTACTTTGCAACATATATACTATAACACTTTTGTGTATCGAAGAGAGTGTAAGGAATATTGAACTTTTTAAATTCTGCTTTTTAAATTTAAAAAAAGAACCCTGGACACAAAATTGTTTGCATATCTAATCACACGCAACACCAACACAACCGACCTCGTTAACGATTGCGACAGTCATGACGTCACTAGGTCAAAGGAAGACCTCCGTCAGAAAAAGGATGTTGTAGGCTAAAGGGTTAAAAAACGGCTGAAAAAGGCCCTTTAAAAAGAATATGTAATTTGGATCACAACCGGTATTAAGTAAACAAAAAAACATAAGGCTAATAATTGACGAGCATGTAGATTAGTTGGTACTTGGTTGGTAGTCTGCCTTAGACGTATAGAATCGCGGGTTCGAATTCCGCCCAGGGCAAATTATTTGTTAGTATAAGAATTTTTGTTTGCTTTGTGTTTTGTTTGCAATTACATATTATGTATTGTATATCAGTTGTCTGTCATACAAAATGGTTTTAAAAGTAATTAACAAGTTTTTTAAGAAGATTTTTTCCTTTGGTTCGTTTGGTTGATGGAAACTTGTATTAGAAAATGCTCTTTTCAAGAAATACACAGGTTTTACCGATAAGCTCTGAAAAATATAGAAATGGAATAAAAATGGGATACAATTCCATATTTTTTTATGATGTGCTACACTCCAAAAAAATAACATTCAGTCAAATAAAAATAAATGCTAATAGACTCAGAACAAAACACAAATTAGAATGCTCCAGAATTAATTCAAATCAAATATTTGCTCAGCCATAAAGTAAAATACAAGCAGCTGCCGCAACCCATAAAATTGCAACCTTTATAATACCCCAAAGTTCGGGATTACTACACAATTAAAACCCAAAAAGATAAGGAAGCGAGATATCGCATGGTGGTCATTAAATGTAACCCGGCTTTTTATGAGTGTGTCATAAAGTTTATCAGGATTATTCCAAAAGAGATTTTCTTGGGGCATGTATTTAAAGGCACTTTTAAAATAACAATTAGTACAAAATTTATTTGACGTTCATCAAATATTTGTCTGGCTAAAAAATATGGTAAACCTTGAAATCTAAAACAGTTAAAGGTGTATAAAAGTTTAAATATATCATAAATACACACAGTAACTCCCTTTTCCTGGAGGGGTAGGCAGAGATCGCTCACTTCTACTGGCTATTATCTAGGCATACTTCTTTCGCTTCATCCACATTCATTAATCTCATCATTCAAGCTCGTCGGCAAGCAAAGCTTCTTAAAATAATCTTTGTTAAAACTAGTTCGTTATTTAGCAGATATATAAAAGAAATTTGTCCCTTTTTAATTATCATTGATTCTCAAAATGTTTGTCCAGCTAAATTCGCTACTGCTTAAATAAGGAACATTTTGAGAACATAGTCGCTTCTGCTAAAATTGAATATAAAAATTACAGTGCGTATTAATTTTTAATTTAAGAAATTTAGAGATGACGTTTTATTTTTTATAGTTGCTTTATATCATAACCCTTTTCTTACGAGACGCTTATAAGATGTCGACATAGAGGGCGGCGGGAAATATTGTTGGAGTAAACATTTGTGTAGAGTCTTACAGTCTTGCCGCGCGCTTATCTAAGTGTAAATAGTCTTCAGTTGTGAGATTGTGGGCTGAGTTTTGAAAAGAAAAAAAAAACGTATCTAAAGACTGGTCAAACTTCACATTTTATTTCTGAGAAACATATTTTCAAATAGAGCGTTTTACTATGAATCATTTTTAAGTCCTTATAACAGTTGTGACTTGAATTTTTTTCATTATTTACAAGTACAATAAATACAATACAAAATACTTTAATGCACGCAAACAGGAAATTACAAATACAATTATAACTTATAAACTAAAGCTTTAGGCAAAAGGCGGCTTTATTCCTTAAAGCAATTTCTTCCAGGCAACCCAGCTGAGTAAGAAAACATTCAATATTAGACGCGGGAAGGTGCTTATTTAATTTTGTTTGGATTTTTTTTCTCAATCTGGTGGCTTCTAGTTCCCAAGTCTTTTTGTTATGTAGGTTTATAGTAATAAATAAAATAGTATTTTTAGGAAGACTCCTCAGGTTTAAATCTGATGATGTTTGACTTTGAGAGCGCTCGTATTCCGTAGTGGTAGATGTGAATTTCGTAGTGCGAATGTCCAACCGCATGTGCTGGCTTCTGTACAAGTAATTGTACATTTTTAATAGGCAGCTCAATAACTTCGACAACAGGATTTTTGGTGTCGGTCGTTGACCTTACAACCTATGATTGAAAGAGATGTAGATCGATATTAGTCGTTACAACTCCAGAACGTTGCTTTATTAAGTTTTTTACTAGAACGCACACTGTGGATAACTCACTCGGTCGATATCGAGTTGGCACTTGATTTAATATGTTCAAGCTGTTACTGTAGGTACTTGATTATATCTCTAATTTAATCCTGTTTATTGAGATATCTGCTTTGTTGATCTTTATTTGTTTGAAAATCAATCCATATTTCAATAAAGGCTTTTCAAGAGCCTCAGATGACATTGAAATAATTGATTGAGAAAATCTGGAATAAAATTTATTACAGTTTGTATGAAAAAAGGTATATGTATAACTATCGCTAAAGGCAGAAAGTCTTTTCCGTGGGAATGTGGGATTTTCCAAAGGCAATAAAATACAATACAATACAATACAAATACAAATATTGTTCAATACCACCAGAAATAAATAGGACAGTTATTCTAATGTATAAGCTATGTTATCGTAAAGTTTCATTAAAATCCATTCAGTTGGTATTTGCGTGAAAGAGTAACATACATACATCCATCCACACAAACTTCCACGTTTATGATATAAGGTTACGATAATGGTGTCGATTCGGTGTTGGCCAATGCACTAATCTTAACTAAAATTTAGTTAAGATGTGTCAGATGACATATTTAGCTATTCGGAACGCACGACTTAACTTAATTTTGTATGGAATCTGACAGGACTAAAAATAAGTTGAACTAACGCCATTTAGCTATTCGGGAACGACCATTCATCTGTCATTTTTAGTTCGTTATCTGTCATTTTTAGGTGTTATGAACTTAAAATGGCCTTAATTTAGTTCAGTTTTTTTAGGTGTAGACTTAATATATTTTGTAAGTTTTGAGGTTAACAAACTAGGAAATCGGGAAAAAATTAAATAGTGATGAGTTGCTTTAGCCAATCTTCTTTCGTTAATCCTGAATATTTACTGAATCGCTCATCCTCAGTCAGGTCAGCGGGGTCGGTCGAGTCTTTCAGCTAAAAACTCCATAAATCGTACAAGCAAGAGCATGCTAAGCAGATTACTTTGGATTTTGCACCTTTCTTATGTCCATCGAACAGAATCGCAATCGCGTTGGCCCAGCTTAACCTTCACTTAACAGTACGTACAGAAGCCAGCACATGCAGTTGGACACTTGCACTACGAAATTCACCCCTACCGCTACGGAATACGGGCGCTCTCAAGGTCATAATGTCCAGTCGCATGTGCAGCTTACTGTACAACAAATCAACCATAAGTTCTATTTTGCAATTTCGTTTTTGTTATACGCAGAAAAAATATAAATTTCTTATTTCCGAAACTAAAACGAAACGTAACACGTGTCACGTACTAAGTTGCGTTTCGTTGCGCCGTTGCGCGTGCGTTCGATTCACTTTATTGCGGATTAAGGTTGCATGACTTTATACCTTTGCCTTTCTGTTGAAAAAAAAAAATTGCAGGAGCGTGCACAGAGCGAGATAATGTGTATCCGAACGTTAATCGTGTCAAGATTTGTTAAGTCCTGTCAAAAATGAACTAAAATTAGTTAAGATGGCGGGTGCAATACCGAATTAGCCCCAATGATGAAGAATAAACAAATTATTTTCAACATAAAACATGGAATGATGCAACATTGTTGTGTCTTGAAAAATCATCCCTTTGAAAACAAGGTTATTAATTTTCTTTTGTAAAAGCCACATGGTTGATAAACCCAGGGTTTACTTCGAAACCAACACTACCATCTGTTCAATTTGCACATTTTCAAAACATTTGTCACGTGAACCGGTTTCAGGAAACAATTGAATAAATAATGTAAACTGCACTTAAAGCAAAACTTTTTATAATGAAGATTGGAGAAAATGTCAAGTAGGTATATCATGATTTTAAAATTCTCAGAATCAATAACTGCAAATAGACACTTTAATTTAGAGACAAAACATTATATTGTACAAAAATCTACTATTTAAAATAAAATGCAAATTATTTAAAATACTATGACGAAAATTGAGATAACCCAGCTATAAAAAAAGGATTATCATAGCATTACAGGTGTTTTACTTTTAAAACACAACTTACTTTATATCTTTATTTTATTGTCAACAATAAACCTTAATGCACTTTTAGACTGCCATGAGGGCAGACACATAAAACACAGCAAAAAAATTAAATGACATTTAAAAGGAAGAGATAAGGTATTTTAAACTTTATTACATTATGAGGGTATCATCAGTGTGGAAAAATGCATTGTGCAATCAGCTTGAGTTTGTGTGAAGAGGTAGGATGGTTTGGTTATTTGTCTTTGTATTTAATCAAAAAGGCCATCTTCTTTCTTTCTTCTTGCTCAGTCCATGTCAACCTACTGCTGGGTATATACCCATAATATGCCTTTCCTGTATTACGCCACTCATTACGGTCCTGTGCCATCCGTATCTAGCTAAAGGTGAATAATTATTATCATTAAAAAATATCTACACAACTACTTTTAAAGTACAAGTACATAAAAATTTAATAGGTAAAATATATTTTGAGTTTCAGAACTTTTCAATCAATATAAATATTTTGTATCAAAAATGTATATCAATAATAAGAATACAACAAATGCTATACTCAATGCAATTAAGTGAACTTGAAATCATCAACTATTTGTTTATTTCATTTTCATTGTAGTACATAATTCAAAATAAATTGTCGATGAAACAAATGAATGTATTATTATTATTATAAAAAAGACGAAGGTCAAGCAGATAATGATTTCGAAATGAAACAAATGCCTTTAGATAAAGCACGTAATATCTCAGGTGGTTTAAACACCTATCTGTTTCTACACAGAATTAACTTCCAAACACACACTTCCTACAATAACAATTCAAATGATTTATTTAACAGTAACCGACAGAAACCCCAGATATCGCGGTTTATTAATAACTATTATTAATAATAATTGTTATTATCAAAGCGACCATATTTGAGAAAACAATAGAAGCAGCTGCGGTTTGAGTAACACCTATTGTAATTCGCGTAAACACTTTAGTTTATTCGAACGGGGTCTTAAATATGGAGTGTTTTGTATTTGGATTCAATAACCACATCTTAGAACTTCATATGATTAGCTTTTATTAGCTTAGCTTGGAAAAAACCTGTTTTGTTTTTGAAATCAAAGTTGAAAGAGCGTAGAACGTCTAATAAATCAAATAAATAAAAATCTACCTGCTGCGTCTAAAGTTTAATACCACATTTACACTCAGCCCTGTTGGGTGTCGGTTTTTCGGGCGGAAGTCAAAGGACGGGCAGCGCGAGCGCGAGTGAGTGTTTACACTCAGCCCTCGAATTTGTAGTAATAGGTACCTACGGCGTTCTATTTCTATGAATTTCTCTCATGTACAATTTATTTTTAACGCCCGACTAAAGAAATAAAAAACCTCGCCATATGGCGGAATTTCCATGGAACTAATTTTATAATGGAAATTATTTGCCATAAACATAAAAAAATATACACGTGGCGCCCCTCGGGCAGGTTTTTTATTTCTTTGCTCAGGCTTTACCCCGACGACTGCGTCTTCGATTCGATATGTTTTGATTTCTTTTTAAAATATGCATATAGTTATATATACTCAGCAGACATAATGTTGTCGCCGCAACAGTTTCGATATCCGCCATCGTTGCGAGTCGTTGGGTAAAAGAGTACGAGGGCTGAGTGTGAACACTCACTCGCCTTGATAATGCCGCAGAAGTATTTTAGGCAATATTTCCGACAACGGCAGGAGCAGTGGCAAGGGCTGAGTGTAAATGTGGCATAAAAGTCATATGAATCATATATTTTCTTACCAAATTCAGTGAGTTACAAACAAACATATTTTTGTTAAAATAACAATATTTAGTGCAATATAGAATACCATGGCTTACCAAGATATGTATCTAATGAAACAATAAATCAAACTGGTGTATCTGATGTTAGACTACCACCCCACCTGTCTTCATCAATTATTTTTTTATCATCAGAAGTCTTTCAAACACCTACCGTACCGACGACAAAATACTAAATCCACTGCCTGTTGCCTTCGGGTATTCTATTGAGCTCTTTGAAAATACGCAGTCATGGTTAGTAGGCATTGTGGCTGTGTGATTAGTGAGTTTCTTGACAGTTTGAAAAGGGATTGTGTTGTGTAACATCTGTGCCAGTATTGCCATTTTGATGGATGTGTTTTAAATACTGTGGCTTAGGATTGGAGGTTGGAAGCTTTCGTTTGATGGACTGATCATTGACTTTTTTCCTTTTTGTGGTCAAAGGTATTTAGGATAAAGGATCAAGTTACTTATCATGTCCGAGCTTTCTACGTCAGACCCCGAACTAGTTAAGTCATATAAGCTTAACGCGCATGGCGATTAGGTCTTTTAAGGGGCATAAAAGTCGTGCACAGTTCAATGTTTAAGACATGTTCTTGACTATAAAAGCAGGGAAACATAAAAGCTCAAATTGAATTAAAATTAAAACTTGAATCAAACAAGCTTTAATTCGAAAAACTAATAACTATCTAAAAAAATAATTAAGACTATTCACTAAAGAAAACAGTTTACAAAAGTATCCAGCAGACTTACTCCTAGATCAAGACTATAAAAGTAAAATAAAAAAGCAAAAATTACTCGATAAAACTTGGCCCGTAAAACGTCTGAAAACGGCCGGTGGAGAGCAAAAATAAATAAAATTACTTTTAAACTTGAAGTCTCGTGAGCAAACTTTACGATGCACTCAAATTTCGAAAGAAACGCGATCTTCAACTCATGTTCGTTAAATGCGTCGTTAAATCTAAAACAGGTCTAATACTTTAAAGAAACCACCAACTCTTAAGTTTATAAAAAAAGTTAGCGAACGTGACTCAGACTCAGAAGTCTATTTTATACACTGTCTTGTGTGTGTTCTCAAAACTTTGTCTACGAAGTCTCGACGAGTCTTAAGTGAAAAGGGCTCTTGAAGCTTAGAGACATTCTTAAACTCATTCTTTAGATTTCAATTAACAAAAAATACTGTTAATGTACGTGAGAAAAGAAGGCGGTGTAAATTCGGAACATGTTTGTTTAACTAAAGAGCGTGTGCCAAGAGTAACAACAGTAAAACAATTTACTGTCTACAAAATATATTATCCAATAAATATATAGCGTAGAGTTTTGAAAAAAAAAGAGAAGACTAACCCCTGGCTTTTGCGGCTTTGGACCTTACCAGGCCAAAATTTTAATCAAGAAAAGACTCAACTCGAAGAATTTAATATCAATATAAAATTAGTATACTGGTCATTTCATTATACACCAAAGGGGTTATGTTTCAACACGTCCGACCAGAAAACGAACATCGCCTCTGGCAATCTCGATAAAATTGTATAAGAGGATTAAAAGATTTATCGTATAATCCTCTTCAAAGGAAAATTTTGGGCGTTCCCATTTCATTCTGCCCGTTCACGTCTTGTCTTGTTCAGTGTTCGTGCCAACGCATAACTTAGCAGAGACGTTGAAGCGCATTCGTTTATTTTGTTCACCCATGTAAACGTCTGCTTGTACTTGTGTGGGGGACTGTATTCAATCTACAGTAAACACCTCGTTTGCGAACACTTGATGGGCTGAAGCTTAAGGTCGGAATTCGTGTGATAAACTTTGTTCTTTTATTAAATCCTTATTTACATCTGAATTTATTTAAGCATTAGCGTTGTCGCCAATTTCTTCTTGATTTACCTTACTTTATTTAACCATTTGTTTTACTTTTGATATATTCGTAAATTTATAATCAAATCATTCTAAAGAGTTTTGTAATTTAAATGTATTATTCTTTTACAGGTAAGGATACTAACTCAACTCGCAAGTTTCAACAGTTTGTGACGTTTTCGTAAGTCATCGCTTTTTTAAAAATTTCTCAAAGTTGTTAATCTTGTAAAAATACAATTCGATCTTGTTATATCGCTATATTAAATAAAATGTTTACTTTTCATTTATATTCCTTCTTTTACATATTGATTCTTTTTTGACCTAGTATTTATTTTGGCACAATACTAATCAAACTCGTTGAAGTATGAACCAAACATGCCTCAAAGTCCGCACTCGGTTGGAGTCTAGCTTTTACTATCAAGACTAAGCTATAACCATAAATCTACCACAACTTTGTCCGTAGCTTCGTTTAACAGCTCATCTTTTACTCGGCTGAATTACGTTGTATATTTACATTAGAGGTCTTTACTGTAATCACTTTAGGAAATTGTTGCCATTTGAGCTCGTTCTTTTTGTTGATCTCAATGACTTCGTATTTTACCATTTTTTCTATTGGCTGACTAGAAACGTTACTCGTGCGTTCAATCAATAAAATGTAAACTGCGTTTAAATTTTTTTGCTAATATAAATCGATCGTAGATTTTGTTAGTTTCAAATAATTTTATAAGTTACTTTACTGACTGAATTAATGAGCATTCCATTTGGTGTTACTAAAAGGTTTATTAAAGGTTTAACTAAATCTGATTATTATAACGAACATAGCATCTCAAGGTCGTGCCTCATCAAAATTTAGATCACTCTGTCAAAAAATGTAATCAACCTTAATGCCACTCATAATTTTAAATTCTACTGATTACGTGAACCAGCGTTAACTAGGCCTAATCTAGGCTTAGCGTTTAAATATTATCTGCTTCCTGTGTTCTATGTTTCTCTCTCGCCGCTATTAATTCGTTTTGAGCACAAGTAGCCACTTCCTCATTAGCCGTTTTGTTTTTATTTATTCCAGCCACTTTAAGTCACCTCGTTTTATGAAGCTTATTAGTTTCTATTGATGGTGATATTTTTGCCTCCTGTTGTATGGATATTTCAATGTTGAAATTTTATGTAACATTATGTTGTAAACATTTTTTTTCAACTTATAAGCATTTATATCAACTCATCATTAGAATATCGCTTTCAATAAAGTTTAAAACAATTTCCTCTCAAAACTATCCAAGTCCATATCTCTTGAGTAGCTTTTGTAACAAACTAAATTAATCAAAATAATCAACTCACTTAGTAACTCGAAAGTTTATTTTGACAAACAGCCCTAATTACAGTGAGTTATTTAATTTGTGCTGACGTCACAATGATGCTCGACAATATTCGAACGCGTCCGAACAAAAAGCGGCCATCTTTTGTTTATTACGGACTCCCATTGTCATAGCCATTGAATTTCCATCGAACCGACGACAACTTGAAACAAAACGGTAAGTTCCCAAGTTGATCAGTGGAGCAGAACGGAGAATAGGGTTGGGTCAATTAGAAAATATCTGAAATGATGAGTTGTTTCTTCCTGGTAAGACAAAACGATTATATTAATAATATTTACAAATTACCATGCGAAAATAAAAAGAAACAAAAAAATTGTATAATCAATCTTTTAGAAATATCAACAAGTTCTTGCTCAGTTTCAACGTAAAAAAATTAAAACACGAACACTTGTTGCCAAATATATTACTGTATAAATATTAATATGGACAGATACTTTTGATTATACAAATGTACATTTATTCATTACCATTAATATCGGAGACCTTATTTGCTATTCACTTTGTAAATTCTCCATCAGTAGCTACGTTAGAATGTGCGTCTTTCTTAAGCACATCCTTATTGGGTTCCATTAATATGAAGGTACGAATTGATTCACTTCAACCCAACTCGTTGAGAATTTGAGCGCTCCAAATTTGTACTTTACTTGATTGTTTCGCATAGGCAGTATTATCTTTTAATTGTAACTTGAACCTTTCCGCTTTCATGTTAAGTTTGTACAGAGTATCAAAAAGTTTGGTTTCGGTAAGATAATTTTACTCTGCGTCCCAAAGTATTATTTTTGTTAGCTTTTGGTTGTGTTACAAATTCAATTTTTGGGTGAATACTGAGCAGTTTAATGCTAACTTTTCAAATGTAGCTAATTTAATTGTTATTATGATGATGTAAATAAAATAATCATCGCGTCAGTGGCAGGGAGTTATTGAATCTATTAACGATCAAGGGATTTTAGTAGTAATAAATTTTTATGTAGGTACCTATTTCACTTTTGAATTTGAAGAATGTCAGCGTACTTCTGTGAAGAAATTGATTAATTTAAATATTACTTTTTTTATAATACTGTGCAACATTTTAACATCTCTAACGATACTTTACTTTATTCTGCATTTCAATAATACGCTTCCTACGCAATTAATAAGTTTTGTAGATTTCCAATTGAACTCAATAATCCTTATTTAATTTGTCAAGTTGCAATTACAAACTTTGTTTTTGTTAACAGACGTTCCCATTGAAAATTTAACTGACTTTGAAAAGGCTTGAAAAGGGGTTCAGTTTTAATACATTTCAGTTTTAATTCAAACAAGTTGAGCGGAAGTCTTCACCACACCCAAAATTTTGTTGACAATATTTGGGGTTCCTTTTTGAGAACGGTATATTGATAAAAGTTCTGTCTTTTATAATAATATTCACTAAACTTCGATTCACGGTTTTTTTTTATTATTATCCGCTCACGTGCCCAAGGCCGCCATCCCAATACCCAGTTGAACGGCCGCGCCCGCCGCCTCAACCTACCGTAACTCGCCCGCGATCCATTTGTTTATTTTAACCCGAGAGCGCGCCGCGTCAATTGGCACAAAAACGCTCATTGTGCCTTGGTTTCTTACAAAAACACTATCAAGTGTTGATTTATGGGTTGCTGAATGAATGAGTCATGCTACTATGGCTTATTTTATTTGAAAAGCGATCCAGTTTTTGATATATAGAGTCGTGAAAATGAAGATTATGAATTTTTAGCGCGACTTTTGCAAAATTGTTCAAAACTCAAAAATTAAAGCGATGACATATCGTTTTTTCATTAGAAATATCTTAAAACATTAATAATTAATAAGAAAAGCAAAAAAACAATACCAATGTTAGTACAATAACTTGCGTTTATAAAGGTTTAAATTTTCGGAAAATATCGGCGGCGCGCGTTGTGAAACTCTTAAGACTTTTTTAAAGAAATAATTGGTCAACTATTCCCAAAGTATTGCTTCAATACAAAGTTTATTTCATATTCAACCAAACTGATAAAAATTGTAGCATAACTTTTATCATTATTGAGAAATATGAGAATCAATAATTATACACCCTTGTTTAAAGAAAAATGGACAGCCGTTAGAAAGGGGTTTGGTAAAGTACTGAAATCGAGGTGAATTTAGTAAAAACCTGTGACAACTTGTAATAAAATAGATTAAAGTGTGTACTTACCGAAAAACAAGTGTATTTCCATCAGATTATCAATAAAAAACCCACAAAACTTTTCAATAACACGCGACGTGACGTACTCCGTGCGGTCAACTGACAGACTGCACTTTGACATTGTTTTTTTTTTAATATTGCTAGTGGTGGGCTTGTATTGCCGGTTTTTTAGACGTCTAATTTAATAGAGAATACGAAGCAAGTACGATAACAATATTAGACTTAGTTATTTAGAAGAAAAGGATCATTTTTCAACAGCTGTGAGCAAAAATGGCCTTGTTAACCAGGAGTTTGCAAGGTCAATCAACGAGTGTTTTATATTGTTAATCGTTAGTTTACATTGTCGATTAACGGATGATTTCATTTGTTAATCCCTGGTTAACTGGGTCACGTGAGCGGTTATAGAAAAAACAAAATATTACTTTCAGCAATTCAAAAATGCAAGTGGAACTAAAGTTATAATTTTATGAGAACTCTCATATACGAGTATACAAGACAAAAAAGTTCAAACCACTGCGAGCAAAATTTGCCCAATTTTTTCCGAACTTTTTTCTAAACTTGGCGCACAATCTCAGCCATTAAAATTCCATGACCGGGGAACCCTTTACACGCGATCTGAACACGCTCTTGCCTAGTTTTTTCCCTCCAAAATTATGAAGTATAATGAACCAGTGGAAGTAAGTTAGCATTAAGTATCCGCGATTCAGAGCTGTCTCAGTTGAGGCAGTTAAAATTTCACTTGGCTAAGCAAAAATTTCTGTCCTCGGCAAAAATTTCCCCATCTTCCCCTTTTCGAGTGAAGGGGCGAGAGAAGAGTTCGCGTATCTTCGTCTTAGTTCCTTTTGGTCACTTGAAAAGTTTTGATTTGTCATAATAACTTTACTTCTTGGGATGAGGTGACTAAGGATAGCCCACTTTTCGACCCTTTCAAAGTTAATAATAAGTTTATTCCTGACTGTAAAGAGTACTCCAAGTTTTAAGCGGTCTTAAATTTATTTACAAAACTACATTAAAACAGAAATTTAGCCTCAAATAAAGGTACAATGATGATGAGCATTCAGCTGAAGTTACATATTTCTGAATCGTACATGTGAGTGAAGAGTCCTATTTTGCAAAATTATTAGACACTTAATGCGACAAGATTTATTTGTAAGGATTATCATAGAAGGGAAGATTGAGGGCAAAATAAAGGGGCATGGCAGGCCAAAAAAGCATTTATGTAACAGAGAAAGTTCAGATTGGTCGTATCACGAGGTAAAACGATTAGTTAGCAGAGAAAAGATAAGCTCGGCGAATAGTCCACCGAAAAAAGCACAGCTCTTAAATTCAGAGAAAGAGAAAATAATGAGTAGATTGAACTGTGACCAAATAAAACAAACTGTTTGTGGAGGGGCGACCGAGGACCGGGGCCGGCGTATCCTTGCATAAAATCTACATCGAGCGGTCCATACAAATTACCATTCCACTTCTTACTCTGATTAAATGTTGTAGAAAAAATATTGCCCTCCAAATGGAAGAGAAAATTCCCGGTTTTCGACTCATTAAAATTGATGTTTTGTTTTTTGCCCACTGGATTACGAAAGAGTGATTTCCTTAGTTTTGCATTTGACTTTTCCTTTAAGAAACATTTTATTTATTCTTCATGCCTACGAATTCTAAATTTAGTCCCAAAATTCTAACGGAAAATGTGTTGTTTTTTTGTAATTTTATTAATTAGATCAGATATCCAACATTTTATTTTACTTGATTCGCTTTCAAGTAGAATATTTTATCCTATTCTAATCTCTTAGAAACTACAGGTTCTTTAAAAGAAATATCTTTTTACTTTGTTTTTGCCTCTTTGAAATAGAAAATACTTAAATAATTATTTTTTATCTTGTACATTATTGAGTCAAACATTTTATATTTTTCTTGTTTGCTTGAAAATTCAGATTTTAACATTTAGTTTATTCCGTTTTATTTGCTGTGACTTCATCTGCACAGATAAAAATCAAATATTTTATTTTACTCCATTCGTATTTTGGTTTAAGATTTCTTTAGAAATCTTACTTATCTCCGAAACGCTTACAAAAATATCTTGGAAAAATCTCTCTAAGGGTTTCACAGATAAAGCGAGGCAAAGCTCGACAATTTGTAAAAGCCTTTTGAAAAAAAGACATTTAAACAGTTTTCGCAAAAACGACTGCTTGCCAATGATAGCTGAGCGTCGTCCAAAAAAGGTGTATGTAAGAGCGCAATTCACGCAAAAGGGTGAGAAACCAACTAACTGAAGATATTTGGCAGGCCTTTACCACCTAATGATCCACTTGATTGTGGGTAAGTGTCGCCATAAAAATGTCTGAGTGTTGCCAACTAGAAAAAACAGTTGCTGTAAAGTGGGTATCTTTCCTGGCAACGCCTCAATATCGCTAGACAATTGTCTTTAGGAGTTAAAGTGGTTGGAAATTGATGTTTTTCCTCCCCCGGGAGCTGAATCGGGGCGAAACAGCTCTTTTGTTTTTCTTTTATTAATGGAACTAAATGGTAAATATTTAAGCGTCATTTGCTTTAGTGAAAAAATGATTTATATCTTTCGTATTGCGTTCCTTGAAGACAAATGGTTAGAAGAAATGTTCCGTTTTGGTTTTCATTAAAAGGTCAGTTGTTATAAAATTAAAGATACATTTACTGGAATATTATGCAACGTTAGCTGTGGTTTGAAGTACGCTCGCTAATTGTAAGTGTCAGAAATATCTACTAATATCAGATTTCGTTAAGATCAGATTTTAGAACATATTATATTCATACATAAATCTGCACATTCACGTCTGTAGGTAATTGATTGGGTATTGCAGATTTTGTTATATACGAGTAGGTTAAACATACATAAATAATAATAGAATAATAATAAATTATTTGCTGGAAATGGACGAACGGGGAACTGGGCGAACCGCTAAAAGTACGAGTAGACGAACGGGTAACTGGACAAACGGGGATCGACTAGACGAACGGGGAAATGGACGAACTGTGAAAAATACAATCAGTGAAATGGATAAACCGGGAAAGTAACAAACTGGGAATTGGACTTACGGAGACCAAGTTGACGAACGGGGAAATGGACGAAGGGTGCCGAAACGGAATGTCGCTATCCTAAAAAAGTAATCAAGTGCTTCTTTAAGTTCATAGAAATCGGCGAATATTTTAAAAGCATGTACAAATTACAATCTGGAACTACAATCCCGAGTCCGCCAGAAGATAATGGATTCGAGACCTCCGTTCGAAGTCAATTTGGAATTCATAATTTAATTTACTAGCGGTTCCGGAACAATGTTTAATTTTGCAGCGCTGCCGGTGCAAAGTTGCGTAACTCGTAAAAGTCATTTTTGAAGGGAAAAACCCAGGAATTTTTGCGAGAAATATTTTTAATCAAGCTGTATTGTTCATTTAGTTCGAGGTGCTTGTTTGTCTATTATTTATAAAATGTCTACAGGCTTTGGACGTGTACTTATAGTTGTATATAGAATACATTATAAATATACATTTATATGAATAAATTATGAGTCTATCACACATACCTAATTATGTGGTCTAAAACAATAGGCAAACAATATAAAGGCGGATAGGTACAAATAAAGTTTTCTTAAAACTTAAGAAACGTTTATATGCGTCTTGTCTAATCTGTAAAAAGAATGAAATATAAGTTTTATTATAGACAACATACTTTTTTGACCATTCAATACTAAATACCAAATACAACATAAGCACAAAATACTTGGTATTATGTGACATAAGAACCATACTTTCAGCCAAAAGGTCCACTAAAAGGCCTCCCCTTAGTCTGGGAGAAATATAATTAGCACCGAATTTATAAAACAAACTAAACGGGAAATATATTTTACGAAGTAACTAAAGAACTCTAAAACAACACACAATGGTCTATATTTATTAAGTCCTAAAAAGTTAGTTGAAACTTGTAAATCTATAAAGTTATAAGTACCTCTAAAGAAAGATTGCGACAAAAACAACCGTCCGAACGAAAAAGCTGCCAAAACAAAACATTATCGAGACGTTCGTTCAAAACTCAATTTCGGCGGACTATATTAAAAGTTGATACCGTTCACAAAGTAATATTATACTTTTGCTCCGGTCGAATAAACGTTTCAATATTCCAGCGGTCATTAATCACTGTAATTGACAGGAAGGGGACGCAGATGATATCCTAAAACAGGGCGTATTAGGACCAAGTAGTATTTTTTTGGAACAAGTATTGTAGTCTAGTATTTCAGGAGAAAAGTTTTTATTAGAATTTCTCATCTTTTTTTTGAAATTTCATTCCTCAAATGTTATTTTTTGTACTAATATTAACTAATATTTCAAAATTATGATTAGTTATGGATTATGTAGGTATATATTTTTTAATCTAGCGGTTTTCCCACTGTAAATAATTAACGTCCTAATTTCCACAAGTCACGATATTAAAATCTTTTTTATTTCAAAACATTTTCATATCATAATTACTTACCTTTTTGACTAATGTTTGGTACGTATAAAGTTTCTTAATAACTATTTTGGCGTTGGAAAAGGGAATATCTAAGGGGATACTTGTATCTACAAATAACAGTAATTTTACTAACCTGTTATTATTACGTCACTCCAAAGTATTTCGAAGCGGGAATATTACAGAATGATCTTGTTTTGTTTTTCTTTCTACCCAATTTTTACCCTAGTAAAAATTCAGGCGCGATAATTTGATAATAAGACGCAACTGTCAAAGTGCTGATTGATTGATTCGTAGGCGTAGTTGACTTCAAATCGGTGTTATTCGAGTTACTTTGTTTTGGTTTTGTAGTTTTAACTTCGTGAACACTGAATTTTGTTGTGTTGTTAGAATAAATGGAAACTGAAATGAAATGGGCGGGACTACACTTGTATAATGTAGAACCTTGCGTGTTTGGTAAATGGATTAATCTATATTATAATAAAAATTATAAAGAAGAAAGACTTGATGTTTTTTTTTTGTTTCTTTTGTTCCGTAACTACTGAACCGATTTAAAATTTCCTTCCAAGATTGGGAAGCTGCACTATCACCGGGTAACATAGACTATATTCTATTTAAAAAATGAGTTCCTTACTAAAACTCCAAAAACGTAACCCATGGTGTAAAAAAATTAAAGACAAAGGTTTGAATTTACTATTTTAATGACATCGTTAATCCATACGAAATTACCTATTTATAATTTACCTACTATTCGACTGAACACCTACCCGTATAAAATCCCTTGTTTTGGAAGTAGATTCATCAAGGATGGATGGTACCGAAGTTGGTAACGACATGAAGTTAGTCCTATCAGGTCGGGGCTTATCCCTCGCCTGATACCACTCATTTGGACCAAATATTCCTGATACAGCCGCGGAGAAAATTGCTATCAGCCTTAATTAGATGTTTAGACTTTATTTGTAAAAAATTTAAAAGATACTCTTGAAATTTTATCCTGTTATCTAGATATTTAGTCACAGTATTATATGTGGCACAAAAAAAAATACAAACAAAACAAGCGTATTTTGTAAAAAAAATGTACTTTTTATTTTCCAAATTTTTTTTTAGCAATTTGCTCTGAATTTTCCACTGATATTTCTAGTATTTTGTTAAAAGATATTTACTCTATATTCTATACTAGTGTTCCGCCCCACGGTTCTGCCCGTGTTACTACCGTGTTACTAATTTTCTCGTGTAATGAGGTACTTTCTCGCGGTAAAAGGTAGCCTATGTCCTTCCCCATGCTCTACAAGTTTCTTCAAAATTGGTCCAGTGTTTTTGGCGTGAAAGCGTAACTAACGAACAGAAAAAGTAATTTTCTCATTTATAAAAAAATATTTTGCTTTGTAAAATGGCAACACTTATACAGCTAAGTGTACTCATTGACTAATGGCATCCCTACATTGTTCGGCGAGGCAGCTTTATTGTCAATAAGTAAACATTATTGACAGGGATATTTCATTAGGGTGCCTCCGATTCTACCATTATTATTCTTTCTTACGTATTCGAAATACACATATAAACGAAGAGCCTTCTAATAAATTACAATTCATTTTTATAACTGAAATGTATTATTAATTGAGCATATGACAATCACAAATTTGCGAAATAACCAATCCCAAATGCCGACAGATACACCTAAAGACTGATTACAAGAAGTAATTTTTCACAAAGACGAAAAACTATAAATTGTTCAGAACTTGACGAAATCGCACTACAGTAAAGACCTATAAAACCAACTTTCAAAACCTATAAGAAAGTACCACTTTCACTATCATAGTGTTAGTGTTTTATGTAACAGTAACTTATATAGGAAGATTCTCGTCTTTCTAGTACTGTAAAAGGAATTACATTAGTATTAAGACTTTAATATACAATATATAATGCTTTATAGTTTATTTTACGATTTTCTACTTAGAATATCAGTTTTCGTTGATCTTATCCAACAATAACATTGATTGTACGATAGTGCTCCATTAATTTTACTTGGAAATATATACTTTAATAACATTTATATACTTGCAATTCTAACACCTGTTTGCACTAACCTTGTCTTAGGCTTTTCGTTGTTAAGAAATACCTAAACTAACTAAAGCTTAAAAAAGAATTGGTTTTCACTAACAGTCTAATTGGGCTCATAAAGGTAGGCAGAAACTAAGCAGTTTAAAAAAAGTCTGAAGGTTACTAGCAAACAAAATTTTCACCAAATCTCACCTAAATACTTTAGGCATCAACTTAAGCGATTCTTAAGTTTAGTGCAAACGGGTGTTAGCCTTTTTACTAAGCGTGAGGTTTTTAAAATCGCAACATTTATAGACTGTATCACTATATATGTGCACAAATATAGTTTATGTATGTATTCAAGTATTATTTGTGCGTGTGAGTCTAACCTTTGAATACAATATGGCAGCCAACCAAGGTGTTAATATTTAAGCGCAATATACGAATCAGCGGGTGTGAAAAAGCTCATTAATCATTAAATGAGACATTAATCATAAATCAAAACACCAGAAACCCGGCATTACTGCTGCCCTGTTCCCATTTACAGGGCCGCACTCAGTGAGGGGGCCACAAACTGCCGAAGGGGGCCGCAAAGTCTTTGTGTTTAATTATGTGTAATTAACAATGGCCATAATAGGGGAAAGATTTATAACCTATCGTGGTTGTAATGTTTTGTAAATAATTTTACTGGTATTTCTGGTAGTTTTATGATGCATTCGTTTATTATGTTCGGTTGGATCATTGATGGCGTGCTTGAGTAGTAAAACTTTGCTTAAATTAATGGTTAGCTAACTGGAATTGGCCTATTGTTCGGCAAACCTTTTTCTTTATTTTTAATACTCGTATGTTTACACAGTAGTAGTACAAACCAATATTTAAATTTTAATCTATAAAATATTTTATAGGTAAAAAAGGGATAGAAATTAAAAACAATGGAACACGGAAAAAAAAGCATTGACAGTTTCATAGTTTAACCTGAATTTAACAGATGATAAAAATGAAAGCTGCACTCTTTCACGCACTTAACTAACTTCCTTAATTTGTTTAAACTAGAGAATTGCAACGGCGACATAAATGAAATGACGATTCGTTAAAATTTAAATGGCAATCTCTTACTTATAAAAATAATCTTTATCTAGGCTCTCGATGTGTACCTGTTACATTTTACCTCACATCCAGGGCCGTAATTATAAAAGCTTGATGACTCCCAAATCCCTCCCTGTGCCCTTCTTCCCGATAAACGAGCCACCGTGAGGATTTACTTGACAAATTACTTTTTCGATTTCTTGTTTGTAAGGGCGTACTCTCCGATACTATATACAACATCGATGTATAAACATTTGATTGAGGTGAAACTCCATTTATCTGCGTAGAAGATGCTCTTTTCGGAGCATTTCGGAGAGCGTCAGTGGCCAAGTGGCTAGGCCCGTTGACTTCCATTCCGAAGTTCGCGGGTTCAAACCTCGGCACGTACCTATGTGTTTTCGATTTTCGAATTCATATTATGTACGTTTATTCGACGCTCTTACGGTGAAGGAAAACATCGTGAGGAAACCTGCACACACCTGCGAAGAAATTCAAAGGTTGTGTGTGAAGTTGACCAACCCGCATTGGGTCAGCGTGGTTGACTAAGGCCATATGTGGGGACATGTATGAGCTGTTAATGAAGATGCTCTTTTAAAGCTATGCCGATTATGATAACCCGTTGTATACCTATACAATTATACATATTACACCTATGCATAGCTTATTAGCTTAAAACATATTACTTACACACCTGTGTAATAAATATGTTTTTACTGATTTTTATAATCTTGCCTGTTAAGCTTTCAACCGCACTAAATAAAAAAAATGCTATAATGTAAGCTTAAAAATGTGCATTTTGTTTTGTAAAAGATAAAATTAGAATAGAATAGAATAGAATAGAATAGAATAGAATAGAATATACTTAACTACTTACTAGAAGCAAGCTTATACTTATTAGAAGCAAGTCTGAGAGTTACGGACGCGACGGATTAGTTTTTCTGAACGAAGCCCAAGAGCAAAAAGGTCTGTTTTTAGTACGTCCTCGTAATATAATATTGATTCCTTCCTCTGTGGAAAGGGAAAATTGTATTTAAAACGCCGCTTCCAGTAATGTAGGTATAGGCTAGTTCAAACATAATTCTAGCTCTCACCATATAGGTTAAGGTGCCTAGGTTTGTGGTTAATTAAACTAACCGTGCTTTTGCATTTTCTTAGCCACAAAATGACCTGGCTTAATATAACAATATAATATGGAAACAGGTAAGTAATAAATTAATTTTTATCCTCTCAAACCTAAAGAATACAATAGTACAGTCTAGAGCACATCTTGCTGAAAACTTTGGACTTAGCATGATTGTTTTGTTATTAAGGAGAACATAATTATGAATAAGGCCCTAAGTGCCAAATTGCAGAAACGATGTAATCTTTCTAGAAGTAAACAGACAATCCTTTTTAGATTGACCCTTCATCGACAAGCGGATTTTCATAATATTATATAACAAAGGAGATCATTTTAGTTTCATACAAATGGCGAATAATCGAAGCTATGTAACTAGGCACAGAGCGATATTAAAACTGTGTCGCCATAATATCAACTATTGAACCAAACGGCTGGTCATAGGAATGTTTATCATTAGTTTCAGTTTCCCAGCATTTCCAAAAATCTGTAAAATGCGTAAAATTAAGGATCTTTGTTCGCAGCTACGAGTACTCTACATTTGTA
Source organism: Teleiodes luculella (assembly GCA_948473455.1). Classification (NCBI taxonomy): domain Eukaryota; kingdom Metazoa; phylum Arthropoda; class Insecta; order Lepidoptera; family Gelechiidae; genus Teleiodes; species Teleiodes luculella. The sequence goes on along the minus strand of OX419601.1, from coordinate 13,122,968 downwards.
GGGCTTAACTATTGCTCCAAATGACTAGTTCTAACGATTCGTACCATATTTTCTTGCCCAAAGTATTTAGAAATGCTGTTGAAAATTTTTACTAATCTCAAAACGTCTTAAGTAAATTTTGTTTTACGAACGCAAAATACGATCGTATCAAATTAATGTACATCAGCCCCAATAATTCGGGCTCCACCTCTCGATGTTTACTCCAAGTTTTCTCTTATTCGGGAGCGATTTTTATTAACTTTCAAGGCAAGAAGTTCATCGTATCTGCTCTAAGTTGCTCAGTTTTATGACAGACGACTTAAGTTTATGGTTTAAGATGGTTTATTTAATTGCTTATTGATTTGAGTGCTTTTAGGTGAAAGTTATTTTGGAGTTCAAATATTCGTAAATGCCGGCACATATTACTTGTCTATAGATATAAAGTTAAGATAAAGATCCTAAAGTTTTGAAATATATCAAATGTTATCAATGTTATCAAATAAAACTATGAAAGTTAAATCATTTAATGCAGAACGATTCCAGCTTAGTCAACATCTCAGCAAAGCAAACATTCTAGAGGTTCGAAATCCTCAGGATCAATGGTCTTATATGACGATGAAAAGGAACCTTTAGAGTGAAAAGGAAGATGAAGGCAGAGCAAGACAGGTGATTTTAGGGAGACTATATACTGGCTAGTTGTAGTATTTCTTTTAAATGACGTGATCTTTGAATTTCTTCAACACAAACGACACTTATTGAACCGCCAAAGAATGACAAATTTCGTATTTATTTTATAAAACCTTCTCACCTACATCCGTGGCGCCGGTTTATACCACAAACGCGTATAGATTACAAAACTACTCAATTATGAACGCAAATTAGGCATAGATCATCATACTAATGGTGTTTAATGCGCTCGAGTTGTACAAGGTCTGTTCTGTTCATGAGCATTCATTTGCAATCGACTGCCCTTCTTAATTATTTACTATATATGGATTTGATTATATACTAACTGATTATGTTTTTAAATCAAACATTGTTATACACAGTTCATCACTTTTATTATCATCCACATCCCGAAGACTGGACAGTGAAATACATAAAAAGAATAGGAACTGAACATGAAAGTAGATGTAACTATTTTTCCCTCTAAAGATCCTGCTATAAGATGCTTATAAATACCATTTGAAAAACAAACGATAAAATAAAAACAATTAAAAGATAACTAAATTATTCGCCCCATTTATGTCTATGTTTGTCTTAACCGTGAGAAGGTCAAGTAGTGTGTGTGTGTGTAGACATTTGGTACTGTGTGATCAGATGTTTGTAGTTAAGATTTAAAAATGACATGATGACAAATGATGAGATGACAAAATGGCTTAAACAATAACAATATTTCTATATTATTATTTAGTTATTCAAATTACAAATTGTGTCGAAATATTTTTTCAGATGAGTCAGTAAGTCTAAGGGCAAAAAAATGGTTTGAAATCTACCGACCGACGAAATGTAATGTTTTATTTCTATAATCACATTTTTGTAATACAATTTGCTTGACCTCGATAATAAGTTAGTCAAACGAATTATAGTCACGTATATAAAAAATGACCGAGTGACCTATAACAACCTTTATCATAAAACTCTTTTGAAATATTAGAGGATTCATTACGTATATATTTTCATAGGTTAAAATAAGAAAGTAAAATTCGCAATAAAGGATTTTGTAAATTCAATATCGTTTCCATCTAATGGAATATCGTATTAAACAGTAAACACCATCCAACTATCAGTTCTGATTTGTGATCAATCTCGGTAATAACAATTTAGGCTGCATTTGCGTTAATCGCACTAGGCTGTTTGAATTATTTATACTACGCCCCTTGAATATGTATGGGAATGCCTCCCACTGATTCTGCTTAGAGGTCATACATTCGATTCATTTTATGATTAATAGGTCGCATGATTTAGTAAGAATATAAGAAATCTTCCAGTCTGTGGCTTAGATCAGTCTTTGTAGATTCTTTTTCCAATGTGAATCATTACGATTATCATGCCATATCATTTATTGCAAATATGACCATAATATGATTTAAAAGTTATACGTATACTGTATACGCTTTTACAATAGGGTCCCAACTGATATACAAAATTTAACACTAGAGAAATTCAAAATTATTGTTAAGGAGAAATTGATTAAGAAAGCCTATTATAAAATAACAGATTACTTAGAGGATAAACATCCATGGGAATAGTTGCTTGGGTGACAGGCTTTTTCAATCGTACTTTACAAAACATTGTTATTTATTTGTAATTATTATCATAATAACTGTAAAAATATGTTTAAAAGATGCAACGCCTGTGGAGTTTCTTCGGCGAGCTCTTCTCCACAGAAGACAGCCAAATTTTTGAACTCGCCAGAAAATATAATTTAAATGACATAACTAAGTGATGTAATAATGTCCAAAAGTTAAAAAATAAATTCTTTGAACTCTTTGATCAATTATTTTATGTTATAATTGATTGATTCGGAACGACTCCACAATCGCATTTTAAATTTTAAAACCAGAATTGTCAAATTAATCCAAGATCTGTGCAACGTCATGATTTATTTTAACAATACAAACAAGCACTATTTGGGAAATTTCAAATACTTACCCCCTACCGTGTTTTGAGATACTTTTACCCGTCAATCTTAAATTATCAATATTTTTTATTTTAATTAAAACATTTGGAGAAGTTTCACATTCTTCAGAATTAGCAAATACATCCAAGATTTGTACAACGCCATTATTTATTTTAACAATACAAGCACCGTCTTGGCAATTTCAAATACCCCTTTGCCGTGTTCTGTGATTCTAAACGCCCCAATTCACGTTAGGTACCGAAATACCCTATTCATTTTCAAAGTTGCTCAAAGGCTAACGTGCACGTTCGTACAATTTGTGTGGTACTCGGTGGCGCACTCGACGTTTATGGGCCGTTATACTGATAATATTGGGAGAGGAAGCCGTGAGAGAAGGTCGTTTGCCTCTGATTCCGTTGCCATAGTTACCTGGTAGTCCTCGTACTTAGTTGGTTTCGTATAGTTGATACTTGTTCAGAGCTGAAAGTTGTGGATGGACCTTTTGAGATCATGGAGTCAAAATCAAAATCAAAATCTTTCATTCTGTGAATCACACGCAAATAAAACAAAGAAGACAAATGAGTAATTGGACTGAATATTGGAATGGAAAGGACATCATCGTCCTTTTGTAAATCTACATTTATACGAAATAGGTAAAAGCTTTGCGATTGAGTTTATTAGTCGAAACAGGGAAAGAATAAGGAAAAGAAGCTGAAATACAAGAAATAGCCAAATCCAATAAAGACACCCTACAGCGGGAACTAACAAAGCGCAACAATGATATTCATTAACTGAATATTCGTTTCCAATAAAATAATCGTAACACCAATTGGTATTATGATCGGACAAAAAATATACGAAGCGGCCACGATTAATCTCTTCCGTGAAAGCCCCACAATGCCACGACAGACGATATCGCTCAAGCGATCTAACAAGCAAGGTCTTCAGGGTTGACTAGTGAACGGATTTGTGACTCTTGTCTAGGAGACTTGTAATAAATCACACAAAGACAAAACGATTTGAAAAATGGAAATAAATAATTTAAGGATTATAAAATCACATAAAGACAAAACTGATATAAAATATAAGAAAATAGTGATTTCTTAAAACAACAGCATACATGATTTTTTTTAATTAAGATTACGATTTTGTCAAAATGGGACCAATTGGGTTAAAAAAACTAGTGGATAAGATTTTACAAATATATTTTTCGTTCGTTAACAGCTCGTATGTATACGTATATGTCCCCACCGAGGGGCTCGAGCCTGCCCTGAAATATATCAGTGATGCAAATATCAATTTATTCGGAAAAATCGTATCATTAACAGATTCAAAGCAATATTAACCGAACTGAACACTATAGAATGCATCAATTCCCTTTAATTTGAATCCAAAACGAAACATGATCTCTAAACACGCACCATCGCTCACGGAACAGCGATGTGATTGACTCAGCTCAGTAGATGCAACTCAAATGTCAGAGTTCAACTCGATGATCGAATCACTAGTGCTAGAACGAAATATGATCCGTGGACCGTTCACTAATCGCAGCTTCCACTCTGATGGTCTGTTTCACGTATCACTACCCAGATAGCTGTAGGATACGGAATATAATTTATCGGTACTGCAACCATTTTCTTTTTAGTCAGGATATGGTATGATATTTCGAGTTTTATGTGATTTTGCTCCGTATAGTGTTGTGGCATAGATCAATTCACGTTTATAGGGTTCAATGATTTTACATCACTTAGTTCAGTCAAAACATGATCTTTTCAAAAATGTGGCTGTCTTCTGTGGTGTAGAGAAGAACTCGCCGGAAGAAACTCCACAGTCCTCTAACAGCAACAACATGCATTTGTTCAAAAATAAATTATTTATTACTAGCTTTTCATCCCACGACTTCGCCCGCATTAATAGATTTTCCGTGGGAATGAGGTATTTTCCCGCAGTAAAAGGTAGCCTATGTGTTAATATGTTGTACAATCCATATTATAGTAAAGTTTCATTAAATTTCATTTCGTAGTTTTTGTTTGAAAGAGTAACAAACATCCATCCATACATCCATATACGAGTATCTATCCATACCTACAAAAATTAATAGATTTATGACTATAAAATATAATGCTAACGATAAAACCATAAATTGACTTAGGTAACTAAAATGTATTTTAAACATAATTTTTCCTTTATGTTCAAGCAAAGCTTTTAAGCTTCTGATTGCAACAAGATCTTTTCAGCTAAACTTTTAATGTAAATTACTTTATAATAATTTCTTAATAATTCCTGGTTCCACATAATAGTTTTTAAACATGGATTTAATTATTTTTGGCTATGAAGTCATAGTAATAACAATAAAACACCTATGTATAATTAATAGTCAGTTTTAATTGTTCTTTAATTAGTTGTTATAAATTTTATAACCAGAGCGCTGTTAAACTTGCAAACCTATTAACTGTGTAAAGTTGTAAAATATCTTACGCCATCTTGTGAAATATTAAAGGGTCAACTGGTTATGCATCAGATAGAATATAATTTATTATTAATAACGAAAGAGGAAAAAATATATTATTATTATTATATTTGTTATTATGACACTGTAAAAACTTGTAGTTATCACTGCACTTATTTAGATTATTGCAAGGAAAGGTCCTAATAGGAATAAATAGTTACCTATAAGGATAGGTAACAAGCTACATTTAAGGGTTGAAATAAGGTATGGCCAAGAAGATAGAACAAAGGAAAAGAGAAATCCTGTCAACTAGCTGAGATTCGGGGGGGGGGGGGGGTTCTCGGGGTTGCAGTTGCTCCAAATGTATTTTTTATATCTATTTATAAAAAATACATTTATAATACAAGAAACTTAATTTGTATACAATATACTTTTTAATTTTTTTTTATAATTCATTGTAAGAACTGTACCTATCACTATGTTCTAGCAAATAAAGATCTTATCTTATCTTATCTTTAAAACTTTCACGGTTGTTTTCATAAATAATAAGATTTAAAATGGGATATTCACCGTGGTATTTGTTGTGTGTGAGTGCCCGATATTTCGATGCAGTTGCATGCACCATGATCACGGGCACATACCACAGTAAATATCCCGTTTTAAATCTTAATAGTTAATTTGTATGGTTCCCATATTGATGTCCCACATTATTTATTTTTATTTATTTATTACTAGCTTTCCGCCGCGGCTCAGCCCGCGTTAATAGTTTTTCCCGTGGGAATGAGGTATTTTCCCGCGGTAAAAATTAGCCTATGTTCTTCCGCAAGGTCTATTCTATCTTTGTGCCAACTCCGCCCGCTTTAACAATTTTTCCCGTGGGAATGAGAAAATTTCCCGCGGTAAATTGTAGCGTATGTTCTTTCCTAAGGTCTATTCAAACTTTGTGCCAAGTTTCACCAAGATCGGTTCAGTACTTTCGGAGTATTTTCAATTATTAGGAATATTTTACGTATTTTTTTCACACCTTGGGTTACATTATTGAAGTTTTAGTAAGCATCCCTAATTTTTTTGAAAATAAAATACAGCCCATGTTACTCAGGGTGAATGTAGCTTTTTAATGGTGAAAGAATTTTTGAAATCGGTTAAGTAGTTTCGGAGCCTATTCGATGCAAACAAACAAACAAACAAAAAACAAACAAAAAAACAAACAATCAAACCTTTCCTCTTTATAATATTAGTATAGATTATAGTATAGATTTTCATAACAACACTGATTTTTATCCCGGTTTTCTCTCCGTCTGTGTGAACGCAGCTTTAGGGTGGGCGAGCGATCGCACTATATCAAATTTACAGTGGGTAGTTATATGTGCCATGCATCATGTGTTATTTGAAGGGGAGATTTCTAATATGTACTTGGTTATTGATTTTACTCTTAGTATTAGACTATCGGTTGCGTCTTTTGAATTTAAACTTTGGTGGCTTATAGATATTACTTAATCAAAAAATAAAAGTATACATAGACATAAAGACAAATTATTGTTCCTAACGGGGTTAACAGAGTTTTTCAAAATACAATTATTTTTTATAATCATTATATAGGCTCCCTAAAAACATTTAATGACGTCAGTTGTAGCAAGCCTGCAGGTAGTTAAAACCAAAACCGCTATTAGAAAAGAACATACATATTTATTAATGATAAAAACATTTTATGTTATTAATTGTTAAAACTACATAGCAAATACTACTAATATTATAAACACGAAAGTTTGTGAGTATGGGTGTATGTTTGTTACTCTTTTACGCAAAAACTACTGAATGGATTTTAATGTAACTTTACAATAATATAGTTTATACATCAGAATAACATATAGGCATAACATATAGGCTAAAAAGGTAATACTTCTTTCCCACGGGAAAACCTGTTAACGCGAAAAAAAGGTTCGTGTATATTGAATGAATGAATGAACAATACACAATACATTACATTACATACCTAACAATCTACTCATAACAAAATGTAACATATTTTGTATTTAATCTTTCTGCAAACACATAATTTATAAAATTACTATATTGTATAAGAAAATACTTAGAATGAAACATATTTTTCACCAGACAATTTCTCTTGATCAATTAAGTTTCCGTTGTAATTAATCAGATAGAAATTCCACTCAAAAATATTGTAATTACAAACGTTTTTGCAGCAAATAAACGCCTCTTCTATTAACATTATAATAAATTTTATTACTCTATTAAGGCATAAAAACAACTACCATGGTCATTGCAAACAAAGCAGTGGAAATAATTGCTTTGTACATATAACATTAGTAATTTACTAAATACATCGTTTTTCATGCGATCTTCATTTAACAAATCACGCACTATTATAACATTAGGGTGCGGTTACAAACATGAGAGATAGCGGTAAGTATTAAGTATTATTAAGTATTAAGTTTGTTATTTTGTACTAAATGTACACTTAACGATTACACTCTTTATAATATTAATTTGTAGAGAATAAAAAAAATGTTATTTTTTATTTACTCAAAATGTCTTACTACGGGTCTCAAATTTGGTCAGTAAACTCCTTACAAGCAACCCATTTACCTCTTTTGAGCCTTACGGGTATTATTGTAACATTCTGTATAATCGTAAATTTTGGGTAGTGGTTCGCAATTCATCATAATTATCATTTCAGCCAGTAGAAGTTGTGGTAGAAGTCCACTGCTGGACAAAGGCCTCCCCAAAAGATTTCTACTACGATCGGTCCCGCGGGTTCCGCAGTTGTTGTCAGTAAAACAATAGTAATTGAACTCTACTACCCTATCTTCTGACGAAAAAAATAAATTTGTTCTTTTTCAAGCAAGAAACTAATTTACGATTAATAAAACCATAAAACTATTAAGGTTACGAGAATAAAATATTTGAAACAGGAAAATAACAAAAATTGTATAAAAAATGAGAGAAACAACGTAAAGATTGTAATAAAAGAAACAAAACAATATCACATTCCAAGTGACATCCATGACCTATCCAACAATAACTAATATAAAAATATCAATACTGAGTGACTGTTTGTAATCTGAACATTAATATTATTATAAATTCATGGCTAACACGTGGATTTACGTAAACTCACGTGGGTGTTTACTTGTTACTCGGGTCTTTGGCATTTCAATCTTTAGGTGGTAATTTAATGGCGTTCAGAAGGTCTTTTAGGGTAATAAATAAGGCTTTGTATTACGCACCATCATTAATAATGGTGAAAATTAAAATATCATGGTATTTTGAATGCACCAACATAGGAATAACCAAAATAAAATTTGCATTAATTTTTTTCCACCAAATTAATCCTTAACATTAATTCATTTAAATTTACATCATTGTTTAAGCATTGTTCACAACTATGTCTGCTTTGTTTTTTGACATATATTACCTTGGGAATGATTATATTTTCCCGTGGTATAAGTTATCTATCCCTGTAGAATAAATCAATCCGTTGCTTAGTTTCAGGACAAACAAAGGTACTTTGACATTTATAATATAGTATGGACAGAAACTACTTATTCGTTGTCAAAAATAAAATCCGCTTTGACGACCACCATGCCAGTAACCTCAAAAAAGAACATCGCTCGCGTCGTAACCTTACCTTCAGCCTTCAACAGTATAGTATTATTTAAACTCATTTCGTAACTATATAACCATCCATTGAACAGATTCAGATCTCTAACAGAATTACTTTGCGTGTTGCCTTTTACCACTTCCACGTTCCAAATTTGAATTTAGTGGTCTTATTAACTTGCCAGGTGGAAACTGCTACTTTACCCATTACTGTGCTTTAAAAAGATTGTATTTTTAAATCGTTTGGGTTTTCGGGGTTAGGCCGGCAAATATTTTGTGTTAAAAGCTCTGACCTTAAAATTGTTGCATCTATATTGACCCTTATATAAAGATAGACGAGAAATGATGATGATGATAACTTTAAAATGGTATTTTTATTCGTACACACACTTTTCCCTAACGGCCTGAGCAGGGTTTTACTAAGTTCACATTGTCATGAACCCTAATAGACAGGGATGAACAGCATGATGACGTAGGCTTGTGTCAAGTCACGTGCTCCGAATGCAAGACCTTGTTTTCTTAGACCATGCTTTTAGCAAAGAGGTTGGGTTAAGATCTAATACGGATCTAAAAAAAGTATGATAAATCTATAGTAAATTTTAAATGGTTGAATAAATAAAACTTGATATTTTAAAAGGTCCAACCATACTTTTAAATGTTATTTGATATTTTGTGACCCGTAACAAAATCTTCTAAATTAAAATAACACTTTGAGTTTTCGTAAATACCATGAACATTGAAAAATATTTTCAATTATTTTTTGAGTAGATTTACTACATAAGGTACTTCAAAGTTTTACTACCACAAAAAAAAACATACGGAACCCATAATGCACGAACCCAACACAAAATTCCTTAACATTTTTTAAAAATCTTTTGTAGAACAATAGAGGCGTGAACAACAATTACTGCGTCAGCGATTCAGTCGTCAAGATGTAAGAATGAGATGTTGAAACACCTCTTGTATGTTTACTAAGGTATGAACTTGTAAATGTCTACTTTCATACATTTAATGATACGGTCCGCTTTGAAGGGGAATAGCGTGATAATGTTCCGAATTTGAATTTTTCCGGTACGCTTTGGCGGGAGTTTCTTTTTTTTTTTTAGTAACGAGTTTTAGGTTCTTGCTACTCGCTGCTACTTGCTATTTTATAGAGGTCAGTCGATGATTATAATTTATCCTAATTATTTTAATTATTATTTTATTTACTCAAAAAGGAACTAGGAACTTTAGGTTATTCAGTCTTCTAATATAGCCATTGTAACCCTTCCACTAAAGTTCAAAACCCGACTTAACCTTTGCCTAGAGTTTATAAGCAAAACTGTATCTAAAAATAAACATCTGATCTAACTTTTACCATAAAAAGTAAGCTATCGACCTCAAAACTGGATGAATGAAAGAAAAGAAGAAAGTAATAAAGACCTCTAAATGGCATTTATGCATAGTTATCTATTTATCTACCATAAAGACGTATTTAGCACCAAAAGCCACAGGAAACGATGTTAATATTGGTTGAAATGGCTCGTCTTTAACAATATTCCTAGTAAGGTCTCTATCAAACATTTATATTGCTGGATTCATTTGAATTTTGTAAATATTGTGGCTTTTACACGGAAGTTTACATACGCAGCGTTTCGAAAACTATGAATCTAAAATCTGTTATCTATTTGGCCTTCGCTATAAATTCTAGAGTGGAAGAAGAAATTCAAAGGTTACGTGTGAAATTGACCTAACTGCACTGGGCCAGCGTGGTCGACTTCGGCCTATTCACCTTGCTGACTTAGGGTAGGCTTAAGCCCCTTGGTAGGGAGTAGGGACAAAATGAGCTACGAGTACTATCGAATAAAGAAAGTTTCGATTGGAATATAATTTTTACTGTCGTAAAAGTCAACTAAATATAAGATACCGCTTTGAAATTTGTCAAGTGAACTAACTAAACATTACGATATTGAATAATTTTTTAAAATAATTTTGTGATTAGGTATGGGTTCGAAATATCCTGTCATCTTACTAAAATGGTCACGTGATAAACTTCAAAATGACATTCTTATGCTTCGACGAAGATAGTATTGTGATAGTATTTATTATAAAACTTAGCGTTTTAAATGAGCGTATTTCTGAATCAGTGTAGCAACACGAAATGAAGGTTATCATATTTTCGCCCACACAAACCACACGCCATATTCGGCGCCGTCTTGGGCAAGACATGGTCAAAAGTCATCGCTTATTCAGTCTTGTTATGGACGATTTATTTTAATAATTAGTTAGGTATTAAATTTATTTTTTGTAATGTTTATTTTACTTCTACTTTTGGATTTGGTTAGTTTTTTTATGAGTTTATGTTTTTGGTAATGTCACAGAAACTGGTTATTTTTTATCTATGTTATGGCGATTAAAAGTACGATACAGAACTTGTAATTTTTTTATTGTATCGTAAAGAAATAGGTTATACTTTATTTTAAAAACATTATGAATGTTTTTAAATCGCAGTAAAAGTTTATATGGTTGGATATTAGGATCTTTTAATGTAAAACATATTACGAGTATTTTGATAAAATTGAATTGTTCTGAATTTGGATACAAGAAAGTCGGTCGTGAGTGGACACCTATTTAAAAGAAAAGTAAAGAAACTCTCAAGCAATTTAATTTGATGCAAAACGAAGTTCAAAGCTAAAAAACAATATCGTCTAAGTATGTAGAAGTAATAAATTTATAACGATAAAGACGATTTCTGCCGAAGTCGGCGAAAGTTTTCTTCAATTGAAAAGTTTTTTATGTTGAGGTGGAATCGAGGTCTACGGAAATATAGGTATGGAAAAGTTACAATTGGTTTATTTTGGCGCCGAAACGTTGTAACAGTTGATATAAAAAGATAAGATATCAGGTGAATATTGTTTGAAACTTTTTCAATTTAAACACGAATGTGTAAACATCGTTTACTTGTTTTGTTTTTACAGTAAGTATATACTAGGACATCTTTATTAAAACATGTCTTTTTAAGTAATTTTCTTCCTCATCTTGAAATGTGATTACTGTCAGAATTGAGAGCACAAACACTAGATTCACAGGAACAAAATGTTAGAACTGAAACTACTAATAACTCAAAACTTAAATTAGTAAAAGCAAGCTTACGCTTGAAGTTTTCACATCTTAGCATTCCTGGATAAAACTTTTGGCTCGATCTGCCCGGGTAAATATCCCAACTGCATATCCTCAGGTATATATTTCCGGGTAAATATCTCTCTCCCTATATTTTGCTGAAATGTCTCCAGAAATGGAAGCCAACCATGACCCATATTGAGCTTAACCATTCGTGAATATTCGCTGGTGTCGCGGAATTACTTTTCTTGGTCTGTTATATCTCTTTGGCTGCAGAATTTCTAAACTTTGCATGGAAATAGTTGAAGATATAATAATGTTACAACCGCAGCTCTGTTGCGCTTCTAAAATAATCTGAATTTTGGTCTGTTTAGAATAAGTCTGTCTTTACTTTTATTTTTATCGCAACATAATGCAAGATATGTGTTTATTACTTATGTTTTCATCTTGGGAGACAATGCTTTAGCTTATAACGTACTAAGTTTTAGCATATATATGAACTCTGGCCGTTTATTTCAGACACAGCAGATCAACGAGGACATTACGACAACATTTGCCGCAGAAAGAGCACTTCTCTAAATCTTAACCCGAAAATTCTTCATAAAAGTTGCCTCGTAAAAAAAAATTCTAAAGCAATGCCTTTTTATCGCTTCCCGTTGTCGGCCCCGAATGTTTTTCTCTTTTTTTGTTATATGTATATTTTAACGGGAGTTCTCGTAAATTCCTTAAATGCTTCCTCAAGGCAGTTTTGCTGCGGAGCCTTAGCTTTTTTCACTCTATGTTTATGTTATACGCTGTTTCTTCCTTCGTAATATTGTTGAGGTGTGCTAAGTTACTAACATTAAATATGATGTTTCTTTGTTTGTGTTTTGCAATAAACGACCTCTTTTTGTTTATATTTGTTTCAGAATTTCATATGTCTTTCAAACCACTTACACACTAACTTGAATTAGTGTTTACGGCCATATTCTAAGCTCCAAATGTAATCTTTCAGACATGATAAATTATTCATCCACATCGCTTCACAAACCAACCACCTAGAAATATTAGTTCCAGTTAACTAGTTCAACTTTTGCATATACAAAGTTGAGTTTGGCAATATCGATCGATGGGTGGTTATAAAAGTAATAACAGAACCTGATTCCTGTGGGCAAGTTGAAACAGATTCCAACTTGATCTGGTCAAACAGGGTTGGATCACCTGCTAGTCAGACCTGTTCGGACCTGTTCGATGTAAACAGATGTCTCCAGCCAGCTGTCTGTCCTTTTGAGATGTTCCGTAATTGCTCAACGTGCATAATTTGTTTCAAACTGCTCACCACACAAATTGCGTAGATAACGGCCTTATATTATTGTTCGTTAAATTGGAAACAAGTTTTAGTTATGAAAGAAAAAAAATTTGGAATGAAATGTTTTTATTTCTTATTCTTAAATGTTATCGGATGATTAATTTGTAGAAACTAACAAACTTCTCTGTGTGTTGAAAACAAATAAAGGATCTTTTTGTAACAAATAAAATAATAAGAATTTCCTTCATGAAAACACAGGTGTGTTTCTTTAAAATATTTTATACTCAACAGTAAAAGATAAAGCACGTACGACCCGTAAACTCTTCCGCTCAACGTAAAGTAAGAATTAATAAAACAATAAACAAGAATTTACAACAACGAAACTCATAAAAGCGGAAGCTGGCGAAGCGAAATTTCATATGAGCTCCATACATTCCATTTTGGGGCGACACAGTAATTTAGAGGAACCGGGGATACGCAAGTGACCAGGGGGAATCAAGGGAGGAAGCGGGAGCGGGAGGGGCGCGGCCAACCGTGGAATTGATATGAGGGAATCACGGGAATCAGACATCCTTGATAATAAATGCCCAAGACTATTTGAAGATGCCATAGTTAGAGAAGGCATTAACATTGTAATGATTGCTGAGTTCCTTTACGAAGGGTTACCTTATTTAAATGAATAGCATACAAGACATACCGACGTTTGACTTGGGGTAGATATGCTTCGGTAACTCCTTAGATGTTGAAATAGTTCGCATCGCATTATACGATTCAGTGGTCACAAAAATACGATGACTAAGGAACTATTAAAAAAAAGATTGAAATGTATTTAAATGTTCAAGAATCGTGAGTCGTGCATTCTCAATCCTTTATTTATGGAGATGACAGTATCATCGGATGACGTTTACCTTTTGACATCACGAATTTCTTATACATCAGATGCTAAGTTATTAACCATTCACATATTCTAGATCGGATACATGAATAAATCAATTACATCACGTGAAAACATGAAACAGACTGAATGCATCCGTAGGCTTTGAATAATTCACACAAAAACATGATATTGTAATTTTTCCACTTAAATTCTGGGTGGAAAATTTAAAAACTGTCCGGCCATTCAACTCGAATGTTTTGGTATATAATTTTACAAGCAACACATCACAAAATAAGCGTATTCGTTGTTTTTTATTTTAACATTTCTATTCTTAGTAACCGTTATAATAAAATAGGTTAGAACAGTTTAGAGAGTGATACTATAATCTTCACGCCTATAGACAAATTTGGAAATTGTAGCTAGTTACACAATTAAACACTGTCTCTCATTTTCTGCTTTGTACGAAATCAACGTAGACAGTTCGTGTTTCCAACTTTAAACCAGGTTACCGTTAATTTAACCAATTTATCATCGGCTTGAAAAATATTCCTTCCTTAATATTCCCTGTGATCTCGACATGATTTTTCACTCCCTACCCTCAAAAACAAATCCAATGACTGACCCTTCCCACATCACCATCCTGTCTCCTCACATTGCCGCCTTGTAACAAACGACGCCATATTAATGATAAATGTATTGTTTCAGGTAAGCCCATCAACAGACGTCTGTCGGGCCCGAAGGTAAAAAATATAAATAATACCAACGGAAATATCCTTCCCTCCAGCAATCTTCCGTGTGACAATCTACAAATGGGCAAATATATTTTTGGCACCTCTAGAAATCTGTTCGTCGGTATCGGCTTCGAAAACAGTGAGGTCAACGGCCTCATTATCGTTCTCTCGCGAATAATATATAGGACAACACGCGTTTTGCAGATTGTCGTCGTCAGTAGATTGCGTCAGCTGATTGAAATTCGTTCAGATTTTCATAGATTATACAATTAAAACTGTAGAGTGGCTGGGGTTAAAGGTGAATGACCTCTGCGCGTCGATTGTTTAGAGTGGGTGATTCTTTATTATTCATGTTCAGATTGTGATGTGATGAACAGTTTTTGCGACAGTTATAATAATAAAGGAACGTTACAATACGTTTTTATAAAAGTTATCATAAAATTAATTTCAATATTTGGTTAGTCAAACATAAAATAAAAAAATTTCGAATCATATAAATGCATTTCAACACATTGATATATACAATAATCTTAATGTCTTTTTTAACAACTGCAAATTAAGTTTAAAGAATAAAAATCTAAATAGTAGACGTTGTATAAATTGTACAAGACAATGATGCTAATAAGATTAGCAATTTACACCTACAGAATACCGAACTTGACCTTTAACATTCATGACCTTTACACGTCAAAACGTCAAACATTGCAGAAAAATAATCACAAATTCAAACTTCCTTTCGTAAAGGACTTAATGTGCAAATATCAACAGCATCTGTTATCTTAAGTCTTTAACATGGCTGGCGCAATTTTCCGAATCTATTTCCTAGATCATTGCCATGGTCGTGTCGTGGTCATTGCTATTTGTAACCACGGAAATGCCACTGAATTTTGTGTTTAAAACAATACGGAATCCGTCTTTGGAAAAGAATCTGTGCACTCTTGTTATTTTATTAAAATACGTATTATTAATTTATACGTACTTAATTATTATTTCATATAATAATGTATTTACTTGTTACATTTCTTAGATGACTGAGCGATTTTTTTTAAATTTTGGTTAGTTTTAAAATATGTATCATCTGATCTAATTATTTAATTGATATCAGATGCAGTAAGTTATCAGATATTTCCTCAGTATTTCTTTCTTGAATACATAATGTAATAAAAATGCGGTTAACGCATAAAATAGGTAATGAAAAACAAAAAGCTGTCTTTTTTGTTGTATGCTCCTATTCATTAATTTAATATCTAAATAATGTTAGAACAATACGTTCGGATTATACGGGATCAATCCACGATGTTTCTTTCAATCGTCACATTGGTTCAAAGGCAAATGACCCATAGTGCCTTTTGAATAACGTTCATTGACTTCCTCTTACCCAAATCCGCGGAACATTATTAAGTTTGTATGAGTTCCAAATGTAACTTTGTATGTTTTTATTATACATGACTGTGTCATTGTTTATTCAATGACTGAATATATTTCAATAATAGTTACTATACCATGATAGATATATCTCTACGAATGTGCTCTAAGCCATTACAAATATTAGGAAGATGATACGAAATATAAATTGTGATGTGCTATTACCACTATTACGCAGTGAGTGTCATAATTATGTCGCTGGAGAACGAATTTTCTAAAATGTGGTGTATGACTAAAATTGCTAGGGTAAAAAAAAGCTTTTGTATTGGGCCTGAAAACATATTTCAATGTTTCAATTGACTTTGATTACAAACAATTTTATTTTAAAATGCTTCAGCCAATAATATCTTCAACACGTAATAAAACAATCTGTCTATCAATGCTGGCTGAAGAATAAACCCTCAATCAACAACCAATAAAATTAAATTAAAAATAAAGGTGAAAAAAAATCGTTCTATTTACAAATAGATACAAACTGCGTAGCGGTAATTGACCTTTACTATCTGCGCGCGAGTTGTTTTCGCAGCTGTTTCCCGCACAAACTTTAACTGTTACCATTCCACGCAACGCCTCACTTCATTGGCGTCCAATCAATCGAAATGGCTGCCGACCATTAAAAAAAAGTCATCGTAGCCAAAATTTAGCTTGATCCGTATATCAATCAATGTAAAGTTCATTTTAGAAAAGGTCCTGGTTACTTACTTTACGGTTTAGGTTAATTGTGTTATGTTACTACAGTGTCCGTATTATGAGTCCCTTTCCAAAATATTTGTCCCTTTCTAAAATATTTTTAATCCATCGCGAAACACTGTTATTTGATGGTTGACTTTTCTGCGCAGTTTCTTAGTCTTTCAAATCTAAACTAATTTAACAATTTATACCTCACCGTTGTCAACATTTGCGTTGGTTTATGTTTATTTTTATTTTTCTAGCAAATTCTTGGTAGCAATTCTTTTGGCATCCAGGTCATCGTCTGCGATCATAGTAATTACTAGAATAGAAACATTAGTCAGTGTTTTTATACCAGGTAAGTTAAATTATCGCTGTGTTTTGATCTGAAGACTAATTCTTGGTATAGAATTGTTTTAGTAAAGTAATATACTGATAAATCTGTCTAATTATTTAAACAAGCTTAATAGGTAATAGCGTAACAGTGCGACAGTGGCCAAGTGGCCATTCGGAAGTTTGTTGGTTCAAGTTTCGGCACGTCACGTACTAATGTGTTTTCGATATTACGTATATTCTACGCTGTTACGGTGAAGGAAAATTTTGTGAGGAATTCTGCACTCACTCGTGATTCAAACTTTGTGTGTGAAGTTGACCAACCCGCACTAGGCCATGAGTGGCGCAACAGAAGAGAACGTGTAGATGTTTATCCAGCAGTGGGTTGATATGGGCCGAGAAAGAAGAAGAATAAGGTGTTTGTCAGTTTGTTTGTTCTCTTTTACGCTACTTTGTATAAGAGTACTCGCATATTAATTGAGTACTAATATATTAACATGGGGCGTGGGCAGGCCCTCCACAAGGTGGACAAACGATCGATAAAATAATGACGATATTAACTTAAATTCTATATTTTGTAAATTATGCCTCCAACTTATTTAAAATTTCCATCGCATAACCAATATTTCTTTATAATATTGTTTCGTTTCATGATAAGAAAGGGTGACCTAACCTAACGCTCGTTGTTTTCTTAGGTAAAATTCTGATACAGCAAGTAAGTCAGTATTCGGGTAGCCAATTTCATCAAATCACTAAGCTGCTAAACAATAAACCCTTTGCTAATATCAACAGGGATTAAAAGGGTTTCCAATACGAATTTAACGAAGTGAAACCAATAGGCGACGTTGAATAAGGGTTACTCTCTACCCATTTGTGAATTTTTAGTTTTGACTGTTAAAATCTCTTCATAAATTATATTTTACTTTATTCAGATTTCTTTTCGATTAAGTGAATGAACAACAAATTATGCTTCGTCTGTTCTAATTATAAATGTCATCTTGAAAGAAAGGCCCTTATATGACCATTTAATACAAATGAATAAATACGAGTAAATGACTAAATTACTGAACATTATTATAAAATACATAGATAGATAATTTTATTAATATAAAAAAAAAAGAGAAAAATTAAATAACTGAGATAAATAAGCATTTTTTAAATTAAATTGAAAATTAAACATTTCTTTTCCATAATTTATATCTTAGGAGAAAAATTATGCATATTTTGTTGTAAAAACAACAATAAACCAACGAAAAATCTAACTGTGTTAACCTCTTACAATAGGTCGTTTGTTTAACTATGTGCCAATCTTTTAAATTTTGTTAACTGTTGGTCATACCGAACTTTGTACCCTAAATATAAAGTTGTAAAGCAATATTTTCTTCATAGTTCTACCAGTTAGAGGGTTTAATAAAAATAAAATAAAACTAGCACCAGTTGGAGTATAACCCTATGGAAGCACGAATTTTGCAATTGAACAAAATGTGGCAAAGGATGGATTTAAACTGTCCATCGCCGACTGGAAAGCGGCGATAAACGTAGATTAAACGATGGACGTCACAGAAAGCCTGCTATGCGACGGGTTTTTTATTTCACTCGCAGCCAATTCTGTGTGAAATTGTACTTTGAGCTAGACGGGGTCTTAATGACTACTAAAAATTGTTGATGATAGCCATTATGTGTTTTTCATCTACGTTTACAACTCATGTCCCCATCGAGGGGCTCAGAAAGATCCTGACTGAAAAGGCCTTAATCGACTATGCTCGCCCAGTGCGGGTTGGTCAACTTCGCACATCACATTTTATAATTAAAAAAAAAATCTTTAAACGCTTCAACGCTTATTTCGTCATTCTTACGTAAAACACTTTATTTTGATAACCAGTCCTAAAAGTAAAAAAGTCCTACCTAAGTGAATAAAAAAATTCTGTAAAATATGATCATTCTTAGGTTACGCGGTTGTTCGTTATAAATGTATAGGTACCTACTTATGACACATAATTTGCCGCCAACAATCCGACATATTGTATCTTTATCATTTCGATAAATTTAATGTCACTCGCACTATTAAGACATACCTAACGATACTTCTCACGTTTAAATCGATCAAATTCTAGGCTACGAGCGTGTAAATAAAAGAATTATAAAAATAAAAAAAATATACCTACATATACATACACTCGAATAAACAGAACCCTCTTTCGGCATCCGTCTAAAAGGCTCATTTGATACAAAATAATGACAAAATTGAGTTAATCTTGCGAAATTGTGACTTACGCTAAATCTAGCCGTCTGTACTACCATTGCAAACCATTATCGATACATTAGGTACTAGTTAGGTAATATCGTACGACCTAGTTACGGCAGCTGGACATATTACTACTATGATTCATATAACAGATAACCTAGCCGATAGTACTGTGTCTATATAGCTGTAATTGGAGTACTTTCGACTAATGAAGCTATTAACTTGGATAATTTGTTACCAGTCGGTTATGATATTACTATCTCAAAATAATTTATTATTTAAATTACAAAAATAATACTACAATTTATATTCTTTAAGTCTGAAGATATTATAGTCAATTTTGTTCAACTTAACTCTACGATTAACAACAATTTTAAGATTCCTCTTATAATATATACAACCAACCGCTTACAAAAGTAAAGATTCATATTACAAAACTGATTAAATTTTGACGCTAAAGGCAAATTTTGTTTTTGGTTTCAATATCTCCCTTTTAGACTACAAAGATGTCGATATCCATTAATTTTAATGATGCCTTCATCTGATACAGTATTACTTTCACATTCGTTATTGTCAAATGCTTTTTGAAGTTCCGTAATTGCAAAACCCTTCGTATCGTGAAACATGAACATAGAAATGTTGTGGCTGTGGAAAAGAAAATCTATAAAAGAAATCGCAACAATATCAGAACTAGAAGTGACTCCTCACTGTCCAATTTCGTTTTAGATTACACAGACGATGTCAACGTTATCGCTAGACACACGCTCGATAAATGTCCTATAGCCTGCCAATTTGCCTTTGCTGCTGAAAACATCACCATCCCCTGTATAGGTATAAGCTTTTGGGCTGGAATCGATTTGTGTAACAGCAGTATTAACTTGGTATTTCAATGGGGACGCGTCGGATTGACGTACTGATCCAGTAGAGCGTACTCTATTGATGATAAATGGTGTTATATCTAGTCTAGTATTAAAATGTCTGCTATTAATGATACCATTAGGTAGCTTCATTATTGTGGCTAAGTCGCTGTCATAAAGGACAAAATGACACCATATTTATTCAATACTAGAGGCTTTTTCAAAACAAAAACAGATGCTCTTACTTACAGTGGTTGTTTTACTGATATCGCAATATCTCATGACTTTTGTACTTAACTATTTTTAACCCCCGACGAAAAAGAGGGGTGTTATAAGTTAGACGTGTTTGTGTGTCTATCTATCTGTCTGTCTGTGGCATCGTAGCTCCTAAACGGATGCGCCGATTTTAATCTAGTTTTTTTTTTGTTTGCAAGGTGTTATAATCGAGAGTGTTCTTAGC
Source organism: Teleiodes luculella (assembly GCA_948473455.1). Taxonomy (NCBI): domain Eukaryota; kingdom Metazoa; phylum Arthropoda; class Insecta; order Lepidoptera; family Gelechiidae; genus Teleiodes; species Teleiodes luculella. Next base: position 13,102,312 of record OX419601.1, on the reverse strand, counting down.
TATGATCCAAGAAAATATCTTCAGCCATTTGAAGATTATCAGCTCTTTTCTAGTTGTTGAAAGGATCAAGTAACGGGTTTGTGGCGGTGAATTTTTAAATGTTTAATTTAATGTTATGTAATTATAATAACAAAAATTGAAATAATAAATGTTTTCTTTCTATCGTTATACTTTTAGTTGCTTATTAGTTCCTTGTAAAGACACAGTTTCACTTTATACCTACACTTAAATTGTAAAATATAACAGTTTTACTGTAACTAACTAGAGTAATAGAAAAAAGCAATAAAACTTTAGCACTCCCGTTACAGCCATTATTCTTGTTTTCATCACTGATAATTTTATCAATCTGTATTTATTTTCACTGCTGTTAAAGATTTAAGATAAGAGGTGTTTAAAATGTTCTTAAAGGCTGTTATGCATTTTAAAGGCTGCGATTTGACATAAAAGAAATGTGTGTCTTGTGGATCGTGACCGGTCTGGCACGACGCGAAAATTTATTTGGATGGCCCATAACAGCTTTCGACCTACCAGAGTTTCTGAACGAAAGCTTTCCTGTTCCTCCTTGATAACCAATTGGCATATCGATACAATATTGAGCTCTAGATGTAAATAGTTTAGTCACAAAAACCAAATAAAAACAATATGTGAGAGAGTCAACCATGGATCGAAGTTGGAACAGATTTTAATAAAGTATATAATTTTCGATTTTGTCTACCTACCTAAAAAGTTCCATGTACCATTGCGTCTTTTAGCTAAAATGATAAAAATGATGTAACATTACTGTAGGTTCACTAGCACATTAATATCGAAAAGGTGTCTAACGCGACAGACATGAATGACATATTATATTAAATCTCGTTACGTAGTGAGCCTATCGAATCCAGTCATGTGTTTAAAAATACTTTTATTTCTTAATCGAAATCCTTTTACAATCTAAGAATGGGTATTAAAAATGTTGCAATACCACTGAATTCTCACTACATTAATAAAAAAGCAGAAACAGACTGGCAACATTAATCTTCAGATGCCCGCGTAAATTGTTTTAAAGCAACTGACAATCCATTTAGAGTTGAGCTTTTGCGAAAAGGAATAAGAAAAAAACTTGTGCTAATGAAGCGTAAATAATCGAGAAAGGCGTTCGAGTAACTTTACTAATGTTTGGAATTTTAAGTCCGAGACTGATTTTACTGGTTGAGCCGAGGCTTCGAGAAGAGCGTCTTAAAGAAAGCATATTTTGAAAGAAACGATTTCACAATAACGTCTTGTTACACAAAATGCTTGATTATCGTGTGGTTTAAGAGGTCAACCTACCTCACAAACATCGGGTCAGAGTTATTGAGACGACTTCTAACTTAGCTTTCGATCCGTAGAATATCCGGGACCGCCTCCGTACCTTCCGGAGCCCGGAATAATCTTTTCTTCAGACAATTAGACGATTCGGCATGCAATTTTCTAATCAATGTGGTAAAAGTCTCACAGAGTGATATTTGTCCGCTAACAGGACTCGAACCCGGAATGTAAGGTGAGAGTAGACTAACACAAAATAAATGAAAAGATGTTAATGCAGCTTCTTTTGAAATAAAGCAGCGGGTTTTTCTCTCATTGTCTCACAGCTCTCTAGACATTTTCAAGCTTCTCGTTGAAGTTGAATGTAATATTTTTTCTTTTCTGTATCTCGCTCCCGTCTGATCCGCTCCAGAATCCGTCTGACATCTCTCAGGGCCACAGTAATACCTCCCCTGGCAATATTTCAAGAGAGCACTTAACATCATTGACGTTAGAAGCGAGGAATGAAAGATATGACTGCGCCACCTAAATTATAATCTCGTCTTAATGGAAATTTTGACGTCCAACGCTGCGTGTCTGTGATGACTTTAATTATGTAACGAGATTACATTTTCTATGGATTATGAAACCATCGAATTTGAAACCCGTTGCCCAGTTGGTAGTGTTGCCTTAGAAGCAAAAGTCGCGGGTTCAAAACCAGGCCAGAACAAAATGTGTGTGATAAGCAATTTTGTTTGCCTTGTGTCTGGATGTTGTATAGTTATATATCATGTATGTATATCAGTTGTCTTGAAAGGGTTTAAATTGGCTAGCTAAGGAAAATCTTTTTCTTTTATAGAGAGCAGTATTATTATTTTTGTGTTAATTAACTCAGGGAGTGGGTGGTGGCCTTGGACCTGCCTTTTATAATGTAAACCACAAAAGAAAATTATTAGGAAAAAAATATATCTTGAGGTAAGAAAAATATCTTCAGGTAAAACTTATAATCTGCCAGAATCGGAACTAAATTGTTCTGTCAGAATCAGGGCGCCAGTGGTTTATATCATAAAATGGATCAAGACTGTACTGTGTGCAACAAAATAAATACCAGGAAACCTTTTAAAACATATTTAATGTAACATGACAACTATTTAAAAGGTCTAAGAATATCTGGTGAAATAAAAGGATACATAAAATAACACCGCTGTCTTCACAGAGAACTATTCGTATAACAGTCTCAACAAACAAGGTTACATACTTAAAATTATTAATTAAGTTTCACTGTTATGGAGTTAAATGTCCAGCCGTTGGATAAAAAAATAATATAGGTTACCAAACTCACAACGAGTACCTTATGGTTTTAAAGAAACATGTTAATATAAGGTTATCTTTATATAAAGCAGACATGTTTCAAAGGAAATCTAACATTAAATAAAATCTTATGAATAATATGTAATTCTGCAACCATCTTCCGAAGGTAAATCTGAACACAGGTGACTACATGAATAAAAGAAAATCCAAAGTAAGAACTATTGGATAGTTTAAGAAAAGTTTGTTTTATCAATTACCTACATGGTATTGAAATGAAAGGTACGCAGTACTAGTAACCTGGCATTAAAAACGTGGTTTTAAAGAAAACCTTTTAAAGAATAATAGGTAGGTACACAATACCAGAAACCTAAATGTGGGTGGGGCAAAACCAAATCCCTATATAAAAACCCAGCATAACAACTGCATAATAAGAAAACTTGCATAGGGAAACCCTGCATAACAACCCTGCATATCAAGAAAACCCTGCAACAAAGAGAAAACTTGTTACAGTGATGAACGTCTAACAGAAATCTTTAGTTTTGAATTAGCATAATATTTCAAAGCACTTACCCATTACGGGGTTTTCAATGTTAAGAAACCATGGTGGGAACAGAGCCCGGACGACAGCCACCTCAAGATGTCCGCGCCATGTCTAAAGAACAAACCACGTGTGTTACCAAAAAGGTTCAAAACCAAACAGTAGAATGAGAATTTGAGGTCTCAATAAATATCCCAACAGACTTACCGAGGTTCCAATCAACTTTTTCTTTAAGAGTCCAGACCGGAAAGGGGTCTCTGAACAAACATCCTTCACATACCTATTAAAGAAAGAGAAACCAATTAATCAAAAAGGTTTTAAAACATAACTATCGAACATGGAATTGAGAATCCATTTGGATAATTTACACTTACCGTTGTCCATCATAATTTCACTTGAATATAGTGTTGCTGCTATAACGCAAAGAAGAAAATGAACGAGTCATTCCTCGAATCACTTTGACAGACCGCGCGTTCCGAAACGCAACACCAAAACAATCCAGCCAGAATTCTTTTTAAGGAAATAAATTATTTTTAATTTTATTTTAAACAAATTAAGGAAAAACAAACGGAATAATAATCCATTTGGATAATGGTAAATAACCTGTATTTCCAAGACTAATATTATTAAAAATATTTATACGAAAACAATAACTGTCTTTTCGACTATTAGAAACGTTCCGAAACTTGACTCCAGTGCTTAAAAAAAAATTTTAGATTTATGGCTTTGGATACTACCTCTTTTGGAAGAAGTCGAGAATAAAATGAGTTAAAAAAAATTATCAACGCCAATTAATTTGGAAAAATAGCTAGTATTTTCTACGATGTATTATTTTTATCAAATGACAAAAAAAACGGTGTTACAGTTCATCTTTAGTTGGGAATGAAAAATTTTATTTGAAAATTTTAATTTTCAAATAAAATTTTTCGCTACCGATCTACATGAGGTAGTAACGAAAAGCTAACTGGAAACAAAACCACCGAACATGGTTTTGAAAAACCAGAGTTCAAAAGCTAAAAGAAATTCACTACCAACGAGCAAATTTTTAAAGGGAAACGAAAAATAAAGAACGTTATTTTCCTGAAAATAGAACTACAACTGTATGCAGTATTGACCAGAAAAACAGTTTCTGTCCAAAAGAAAACACATTCCAAACTCAAAAGAGTTAAGGAACTTCCCTTCCTTATAAGGAGGTTTGCTACTATGAGCTAAAAAGACTTGCTACTATGAGCTAAAAAGACTTGCTACTATGAGCTAAAAAGACTTGCTACTATGAGCTAAAAAGACTTGCTACTATGAGCTAAGTATACCAGAAGAAAACTTCTGTCAAAAAAAAACATCACATTCTGAACTCATAAGAGTTGAAGAACTTTCAAAAGAAAATATTGTAGTCACCATCACTATGGATGATAAATGACTTAAAATTTTATTTATTTTATTTTATTTTATTTATTTATTTGTACAATAGTTATATGACACTGAACATCAACATGATATATATATCAGCTATTTAGAGACAAATCATACAGAGCAGTAACAGGTCCAGAAACCAATGAAGAACTGACACTCACATGATGTATTGACAGTAGCAGCCCAAATAGACCAAGGCCCGTGCCAGGGCTAACTACAACTTGTTCGCGACTACTTAACGATGACGACCATCCCGATCCACACCCATTGTAAAATGTTCTTTTTATAAAATAAATTTAAAATAGTAGCTAAAAGTAGCAAGGAAAGAAAAAAAAAAAAACACATCGGCAATATTATTAAATGATACAATAGATATTGATATTATAAACATTAGTATTATATCCAATAAATATTTTATTAAAATATATAAGCATATAGGCATATATTATATAAAACAGAAATACATACAAGATAATTTGTACACATACTAGGTATTATATTATACAAAAACACGCCAATGAACTACTTATAGGTACTTATTATACCCGTAAGTCACAATGACATGTTGTTACCATCATATACATACATACATATTATATATTATAAATGATATCCCAACATTGTCACTGACTTTTCAGCGATATTTTTTCCCACAATGCGTTGAATTCGGTTTGTTTCATATCCAGTAAATATGATTTAAGTGAAAATTTTAAGTGTAATAACTTGTTTGGTGTGTCAACTAGAGTTTTAATGCTATCAGGTAGAAAATGATATGTACGCGGAGCCATCACAGTGTAATGCGTCCTACTGAATACACTCGAGCAAGAAGGTATTTGGTATTTTTTAACTGTAGTAACGCGAGTATTTCTGACTATTTTATTGAGCTGAAATTTGTCTAAAAATCTAGACATTGAAATCATTATTTGCCAGACAAACAATTTACGTGGTGTTAGTATCTTACACATATCGAACAGATTACGAGTTGGAAATCGACTAGGCTTTTTTAAAATAATTTTAAGATTTAGTTTCTGAGCTCTTTCTAATTTTGTTAATAGTGTGGTTCCACATAATCCCCACGACGCAATTCCATATAATAGAAGGGATTGGGATAGTGCATAGTAAAATTTAATAAGAAGATTTTTCGAAATAATGTTCCTCAAATTGTAGTAGACGTAGCCAATATTTCTTATTTTCGCCGAGAGCTTAAGTATATGTTCGTCCCATCTTAGATGTTGGTCTATAATGATACCAAGATATACTGTGCTAGTAACTCGTTGCAGATTTTTACAGTTGCATTGTGATGGTATACAATCATGTAATTTGATTACAGGCTCAGATTTTGGTAGGCCAATTTTTGTAGGAGAAAAACACATATATACGGTTTTTTCCTCATTTAGCGTTAACAAATTCCGGTCAAACCAGTCTTTGGCCCGAGTTAAACTTCTTTCCGCCTTTTTAATAACACAATCCCAAGATATGTCAGAGAAGATCAATACCGTGTCATCCGCGAAGCACAGCGTGTAACAATCTGGTAAAAGTGAACAAAAGTCATTTAGGTAGATGCTAAAGAGGATCGGGCCCAAGACACTGCCTTGTGGCACGCCAAATCTGATCGAGGTTTTATTCTCACCACTGAGAGTACTTCCTATTTTTGTCCTATGATTACGTCCACCAAGATATGAGCCAAACCATTTCAATGCCATGCCTGTAACTCCTAATATTTCAAGTTTTTTTACCAAGATTGCGTGGGACACGGTATCGAACGCCTTTGCTAAATCAATGTACACAGCCAATGTCTTTTTCTTAGCTTCATGCTCTCTAGTGACTATTCTAGTTAATTCTGAGATGGCATCCCCCGTACCCTTTCCCTGTCTGAAACCGAACTGCTTATCAGAAAGAAAATCGTCGCTAAAGGGACTTAGTCTATTTTTAACAACTTTTTCGAATATCTTGGATGTGGTAGGCAATAGCGAAATGGGGCGATAATTTGACATAATATTTTTCCTTCCTTTCTTATATATTGGTATAATTATGGCAGTCTTTAATTGGTCCGGAAATACTCCTGTTCTAAAGCTAAGATTTATAAGAAAGGCAAGGGGGCCGGAAATTTGTGACTTTACTCGCTTAAATACTAAGGAGTTAATACCATCTATACCGGACGAATAAGTGCTCTTTAGTCTACTTATTACAGATGCTACCTCCTTTGAATTTGTTGGCCTTAGGTAGAAATGTCTCATCACACCTTGACTGTTCTCAGCAATCTGTTCACACAAAACAGACTCCGAAATATTAAGCCTATTTAAATGACAGGTAGCATGGTCAGATCCTACCGCGTAAAAATAGTTATTGAGTTCATTCACTAGTTTTTCAGCGTCCACTGAAAATTTCAAGGTCTCACCGTTCATTACTAATTCGTCAATAGTACTTGTTTTTCGGTTTCTACGGTTTGTTACTTCGTCTGCAATATTCCATACCTTTTTTGGATTTCCGTTACATTTGTCTATCTTTGATCTATAATATTCTTCTTTAACTTTTTTGATTCTTAAATTGCAAAACCTGCGATAAGTAATGTATGATTCTTTTATTGTAGCGTTATTAGGATACTTTTTCGTTAATTTATATAATCTATTACGTTTACGAATATAACTGATTAGTTTATCATCTATCCAGGGCTTTAGTTTAATGTTCTTGTGCGCAACTCTCTTAAATGTAGTATTATTTTCGACATGTTTACTTAGACAATTGTGAAAGACATCTAATGCAACATTTATATCTGTATGTTGATACATCTCGCTCCACGACTCTCTATTTATATCAGTAACAAGTTGATCAAAGTCTATATGTGGCATTATTCGACTGTTCTGGCCTTTGACAGATGCCGAATTTATATTTTCAAGACAACAAAAAGTCATGCTGTGATCAGTAACATCATTGACCAAAACACCAAAACCGACATTACTGTTGGGTCTCACCATGCAGTGGTCTATGCAACTACGTATATGCGTTGGCTTATCGATGCCTACATGTATATTATACAGCGCAAGCAATGACAGATAACTATCTGCTTGAGGGTGACCATTATCTAATATATTTATATTGGTATCTCCCATAAGTATAATACTTTTGTCACGACTAATGTTTTTTATTGAAGTCTCTAGAGAATCCAAGAATATGTCTATGTTATAGGACGATGGGGACCTATACATGGCAAATAATACAAGGTTATCACTAATGGTAATTTTGAGACAGTTTGCACCCAAAACTGTTATTTCTTCGCATAAGTAGTTAATGTTATTTTTTAAGAACACTGTAACGCCATCATTTTGTATTGGGTTTATCTCTGTGTATACTGATGAATAACCTGGGATATATTGATTTGGTTTATGACTTTTAATTCTACACTCAGTCAAAATAAGAACATCGAAATCAACATCAAGGGTACGAAGAAAAACTAGTAGTTGATCAAAATTTTTATGGATACTCCTAATATTTACGCAAATTATTTTGAGCGAGTTATCCCTATTAACTTTCCGTCGGCAATATGTAATGTCATCTGTTAAAAAACATTTATTTTGGTCTTGCAATTCATTTAAATCATTTGAATAGTCATAGACCGAATCGAATTGTGGTAAGAATAAAGGTAGACATGATCATTATGAACATTATGGATGAATACGATAAAACAAGTAGATTGTGTGTTTTGCTTGGGGAATACGATACTAGATACATTTTAAATGCAGTACATAATATAAAATTTAAGATAAATAATATATTCATATGATATCCAATATTATAGATGAAATGAGAGCATGCACTATAAAAGTTTAACAGAAAAATATGAATTAATAGTCAGGCTAGATTTGAAAGATCATTTTCGCTCCTAATAATAATTGGTTCTGAGTCACGTTCTTTTTTTAGGTAAACATTATTTTTAAAACACCAGCAATACGAAAAACCCAGCCTAGATTTAATCTCCTTTGCTTTGCCTAGGAGTTTCTTTAGTTTTGGGCTTAGATGTTCAGATAAATAGATAGGTTGTGAGTGAAGTCCCATCTTTAGGTAGTCAGTTTTTAGCCTGGTTTCTGGACCTTTACAACTCTTATTATACTCTTTAGCAGCCTTCAAAAGATCATTCTTAGGAAAAAGATTTTTAAATATTACGACAATAGGACGTGGCTTCTCTGGTGACAGCTTTTTGCCAGATCTAAATAGAGTGTATATGTCCTGCTTTTCAAATCCAACTTTCAAGAAAGAACATATATTATTGAAAATAGTCATCAGCTGTTCGCCATCCGTTTCTGGGACTCCGCGAATTTCAACGTTACAGGATCTCGACTTATTTTCGATGTCTTCAATCCGTGCTTCTAGTAGCGACAACTGGTTTCGAAGGTTTGAGTTATCCTGCTGCAATAGTTCTTGATGGTGTTTAACTTTGGTGAAGTCCTCTTCCATCTTTTTCATATTCTTTAGCAAGGCATCATATTGACTGCTCAGGTATGTAATGGAGTCTTCAATATTTGAAGTTTTTTTATCTATGGGTGTGATAAGATTATCCATTGAGTTCTTAAGCTCTGATAGCAGGTCCTGCTTAACGCTTTGTAGCCGCTCATCGATATATGATTTGAACTCTTTAAATACCATCGAAAAATCCTTGATAGAAGTAGGGTCTTCGCAGGCAGGTTTTTGCTGTTCAATGGTGTCAACAGGCTGGGGTGTAGAAACCTTCGATTTATTACGTTTTGCGGTGTTGACAAAACTGATGTCAACTTCTTCTGTGATATCCTCTTGCTGATCTTGACATGAGGACCGCACCGGAGTATTTAAATTCCCTCTTTTTGGTTGTTTATTCTTACATAGTTGGCATTTCCAATTACTCTTCTGATCCTTTGTCATGATGCTAAAATATTTCTCCGAAATACCTGCACACTTCAGATCGTACATTTTTTTGCAAGCCTTATCACTGCATTCGAGATAACGGTGGACATTAATCGGCTGACAACACCCATCACAATCACTAGCAGTTACCGTCGACATAGTATTTATTTTTCGCTCTGAGGACGGACCAAAATAGGTACTTGAAGTTCGTTGGAAAATTCTTCTGCGCTACTTAATCTTTGGCGAGGTGACGCAGTCAAGATGTCCGCTCAGCGCTGTTGGAGCCCGCAAGCAACTTTCACCGTTGTGCGCTTGACGCAACCGCGATGTTTGCCCGCACAATACCGCTTCGATGACTATGCACTTCACTTGTCAATCGTCACTCGTAAATAAAATTGTTATAATTCTGTAGTAATTGTGCGCAATAATACGTTATAACTTCACTTTTTCCGAGTTCTCAAATGTTTATTTAATTAGTTTATCGGTTTAATTTACAATGATATAGCCAAAATCAAATTTATAACAAATTGTTTTGACATAGATTTTTACAAGAGTGTAAATCGGACGGCGTCAAAGACTGATTATGTCGTAGTAGACTGAAATAATATAAAGCTTGCTACTATGAGCTGCTTATACCAGAAGGTAACTCCTGTCAAAGAAATATCAGGTTCTGAACTCACCAGAGTTGAAGAACTTTCAAAAGAGAATACATGAAGTCATCACCACTATGGGTGCAAAATGACTCAAAATATACTAACTTAAATATAAAATTGACAAAGTGTTTTCAAATTCAAGTTTGAGAAAAACACAGAATGTACTTAAACTAATACCAAAAGAAAATGAAAAACAACCTTAACATAAAACGACAAAAGTTTGTCCTTAACAATTAAAATAGTCCATAGTCTTGTTTTAGTCTGTATGCATACTTATCGTCTTGGTTTGTCACATTAAAAGTCAAAGTCCATTACGCTAAGATAGGAAAACTTAAAATATATATTGTAAATACCACCCGAAGAGAATATTTATTTAACTTAACACACTTATATACACCTACTATGTTTCAACCACCTTCGTTATGACCGCGGATGATCAAATCTTTGATATGGAACGTACCAAGGGACTTACCCTCCAAACTTTTGAGAGAGTAGACCAACTTACTTAATTTCTTATCCACAACACACTTTTCAAACTTGGGAGCTAACTTTGCTGAAAAGTGTTTTGGAGCACAAGATAAAGGAAAACACCTTTTATAAATTATTTGACCTTCGCTTAACTCTAAAGGTCTTTTTCTTAAATTATAATATTTACAGTTTTGTTGATATGCCTTATGTAAATGACATTTTACTTGTTTATAAACATCTTGAAGTTTGGGAAGTTTTTCCGCAAACTCTTGTGAATCAGTATTTAAAGCAGACCCATCAAAAGGTGTCTGAGAAATATGCGTAGCACCATCAAGAATCATTTCACGACCATGATTTAAGAAGAAAGGAGTGAATTTAGTTCCATCATGAACACAAGTGTTCAATGCACATTGAATCTCCGGAATGTTTTGATCCCATTTTCGGTGATCAAAACGCACATACGAGGCAATAGCACGAACAATATCTCGGTTCACTCGTTCAGTTTGATTAGTTTGAGGATGATAACGGGGATTATAAAATATATGAGGAACGCCTGCATTAGTAAGAAGATCCCGAAATTCTTTAGAAGTAAACTGAGCTCCATTGTCGGTATAAAGAACACGACAAACACCATGTACAAGAAATACACCATTATACATACATTTGCAAATGGCTTTTGCAGTTGCGTTTCTCAAAGGAAAGAGTAGTACGTAATTACTGAAATAGTCTGAGACTACAAACAAATATTGGTTCCTAGAATAAGATGGAGGAAATGGACCGAGAATATCACAAGAAATTGCTTCCCACGGCTTTGTTACTTGACGTGGTTCGCCCATGAATCCTGCACGAGCAGTATTAACAGGTTTATATGTATTGCAAGTTTCACAATTTCTAACATATGATTTTACATCTTTAAATAAAGAAGGCCAGTAATAAATAGCAGAAATCTTTTTATGCGTTTTAGCAACACCAAAATGACTAGCTGACGGATCATCATGATATTTTTCAATTATTTCAAGACGCTTTTCTAAGGGTACAACAATTTTCCAATCATGTTGAGAAGTGATATTATATTTATTTTTAGAAAGTCTATAAAGTTTTCCCTCTAAGATGGAAAAATTTGGAAACTTCTTTGCATTTTCAGCACAACCCGTAAAAATTTTAATATACCATGGGTCAGTTATAGTATGAGGATCAATTTCAATAGAGGCGATTTTAATTCTAGAAAGAGTATCAGGTAATACATGTTCTTTACCTTTTCTGTGAATGATTTCAAAGGTAAATTGGCTTAGACGACATGCCCACCTATTAAGACGGCCAGTGGGATTTTTTAGTTTATAAAACCACTGTAAGGAGGCATGATCAGTAACAATGTAACATAATTTGCCTTCGACGTAGGATCTGTATTGTTCTAAAGCATAAATGACTGCGAGCAGTTCTCTTTCTGTTGCAGTATAATTAATCTCCTGATCATTTAAAGTTCTACTACAATAAGCTATAGGGTGATCCACCCCATCTACTTTTTGAGTCAAAACGCCCCCAATAGCAAAAGATGACGCGTCTGTATGAATATAAAAAGGTAAAGAAAAATCAGGGCATTTTAAAATAGGAGCAGAGATTAAAGCATTTTTAAGTACAGAGAAAGCTTCATCTGTTTCTTTGGTCCAAGCAAAAGGAACTTTTTTACTAGTAAGACGAGTCAAAGGTCTAGCTTTACGAGAAAAATCTTGGATAAAACGGCGGTACCACCCTGCCATACCAAGAAAACGTTTGACTTCCTTAGCATTAGAAGGCACAGGAAAGTTCGTTATAACTTCCACTTTGGAAGGGTCAGTTCTTAATCCATATCGATCAACAACATAACCAAGATATCTTAGTTCGGGTCGACAAAAGAGAGACTTTTTCATGTTAATTGTAAGGTTAGCAGATTTTAACTTTACATAAACTGATTCCAAAATTCTAATATGTTCTTCAAATGAATTAGTACAAATTATAATGTCATCTATGTAACAAAATACTTTATTATCAAATTGTGCAGCAAAAAGGTTATCCATTAATCGTTGCATTGTGGCTGAAGCACCAACAAGACCAAAACACATTACATTATAGTGGAACAAACCACGTCCTGGTACAGTAAAAGCAGTCTTTTCCTTTGAAGAAGGAGAAAGAGGTATCTGATGATAAGCTGCACTTAAATCCAAGGATGTAAGAAATTTAGCATCCCTGAGGTTGTCAAGAATGTAACTAATATAAGGGAGAGGATATGCGTCTGTTTTAGAAACAGCGTTAATCATACGGCTATCCAAACAGGTACGGACAGAGCCGTCTGGTTTCGGTACTAAAGTAACCGGAGAGTTCCAAGGTGAATTTGATGGTTCAACAATATTAAGTTTCAACATACGATCAAGATCATCATCTAGCAACTTTAATTTTTCTGGACTTAATCTGTAATACCTTTGTTTGATGGGTTTAGAATCCCCTGTATCAATATGATGTTGGGCAAGATGGGTACGACCCAGTCCAACTTTTTCAGTATCTATTTGAGAGAAGAGAGACTTCATGTGATTCAGTTCTTCAATTTGTTTTTCAGTTAAATTATCTATGTTCCTTAAACCATTTTCTGGAATATTATCAATTTTATCTACGTTATTACAAGAAATAGACTTTATGCAAGACAGAACTTCAGGAGCAAGATTGAATGCTTTCCAAAAATTTATACCAAAGTGAATAGGAAGTTTGATTTGAGGTTGAATGTAAAATCTTATAATTTTAACAATCTTTTTATATAAAATGGGAACATCCATATAATATTGACAATAATATTCGGCACCGTTAGCAACACGTATATAACATGGTTGTTTAAGATTTTGCATCGGAATACCAAGATCAAGAAAAACCTTATGAGCATTATCGCCTAATATCGAACAAGCAGCACCACAATCTAATAAACCACTGACACAAATGTCATATACTTTCACAGTTAAATAGGGTCTCTTATCAGAAAGAGGAGGTTTAAAATATGTCTCCCTGCAAGTAGAAGCACTCAGAGAGACTGACTTATTCAGTTTTTTGACTTATTACACTTTGGGCAGTCAGGAGTTTTTACATTTTGTTTGCCGCATTTAAAGCAAACAATATTTTTAGATTTATAACATTGAGAAGTAGAATGATTATTTTTACCGCATCTAAAGCAATGAGCAGAAGAGTTTTTATTAGCCTCAACCGAAGTCGACTGATGTACAGACGAAACATTTTTATTATTAACATTGGGATTATGTGATTTAAAAGTTTTACTTTTATAATTAAAATCAGGAACACATGTAGTGTCCTTGGAAGTAGAAGGTTCTACAAAATTTGAGATACGAGCCTTATTGAGTTCAAGTTTTTTACAAAGTTCTCGCAGATGAGAAATGGATTTGACATCAATTAATGCGAGTTCTCGACTATATTCAGGTCTTATGTTTCGTAAAATAATGTCAAGTTGTTCTTCGTCATATAATTTTTTAGTAAGTCGGGACATCATTCCCAAAATGATAGACAGGAAAACCACAATCGATTCATCCTTTGCTTGTGTTCGAGAATGTATCTCTTGTAATAGCCGAAAGTCAAAATCAGCAATGTCAAAGTCAGAGCGTAAAGCGTTAATGAGTGAATCATAATCATGATATGCGTCTTTATTAGCACGATACCAATACAAAGCAGGTCCTTCAAGGATTTCTGGAAAGCCAGTATATATTGTTTTTTTAGGTATATTACGAGCAAGCTGTAATTCTTCCAAGCGAGCTATGAAAGCACGAACACACGAGTCACCACGATATTTCAAATTCAAAGAATTCAAGTTACAAGAAGTAGCCGGTTGATAAATAATAGTTTTATGAACGGGAGAAGGAACAGAGTCTTCGTCATCCGTTTCAGAATCAGATGACTTGGCCTGATCTGACAAAAATTTAATCAAAGCGTTTTGAAGCACCAGCAGTTCCTGGTGAGGATTACTAATTCGCGACAAACGAACCAAAAGATAATTAGCACGTCCGCATAGACGAGCACGAACATTTGCAGTGAAGAAGGACGGACCTTCCCCAGCATAACACGATGAAAGAAATTCATTGCCTTTGGCAATCATCAATTTAGTTTCTTCTTCTATAGTTATCGAAGAATTATTAGAAGATGGCTTTATACTACCCCTCCTAGAAAGTTTTAAAGTTTCACGTAATAATTTACGCAAATTATCCACAGAAGCAGTAATGTCAAAAGATATGTTCCTAATTAGGAGTTCATGAGTTATCTCATCTTTTAAAAGAAAATTAACATTACAATTTAAAGTATCCATTGTAAAAATATAAAGTATAGTGAGTACTATTTACTTACAATAAAGCCGTAAAATACAGCACCAAAATGTTCATTATAGAAACCTTAATACTTAAAAGAAGCACTTAAGTACTAAAAATAATATAGTATAAAACTATTTTTCAAAAAAAAAAAAAAAACTTCAAAGAAATATTTAAAATTAATTTTCATTCCACACAGCACTAATCTTACAGGGCCACACGTTGGGAACGACACTGAAAGGGTTTAAATTGGCTAGCTAAGGAAAATCTTTTTCTTTTATAGAGAGCAGTATTATTATTTTTGTGTTAATTAACTCAGGGAGTGGGTGGTGGCCTTGGACCTGCCTTTTATAATGTAAACCACAAAAGAAAATTATTAGGAAAAAAATATATCTTGAGGTAAGAAAAATATCTTCAGGTAAAACTTATAATCTGCCAGAATCGGAACTAAATTGTTCTGTCAGAATCAGGGCGCCAGTGGTTTATATCATAAAATGGATCAAGACTGTACTGTGTGCAACAAAATAAATACCAGGAAACCTTTTAAAACATATTTAATGTAACATGACAACTATTTAAAAGGTCTAAGAATATCTGGTGAAATAAAAGGATACATAAAATAACACCGCTGTCTTCACAGAGAACTATTCGTATAACAGTCTCAACAAACAAGGTTACATACTTAAAATTATTAATTAAGTTTCACTGTTATGGAGTTAAATGTCCAGCCGTTGGATAAAAAAATAATATAGGTTACCAAACTCACAACGAGTACCTTATGGTTTTAAAGAAACATGTTAATATAAGGTTATCTTTATATAAAGCAGACATGTTTCAAAGGAAATCTAACATTAAATAAAATCTTATGAATAATATGTAATTCTGCAACCATCTTCCGAAGGTAAATCTGAACACAGGTGACTACATGAATAAAAGAAAATCCAAAGTAAGAACTATTGGATAGTTTAAGAAAAGTTTGTTTTATCAATTACCTACATGGTATTGAAATGAAAGGTACGCAGTACTAGTAACCTGGCATTAAAAACGTGGTTTTAAAGAAAACCTTTTAAAGAATAATAGGTAGGTACACAATACCAGAAACCTAAATGTGGGTGGGGCAAAACCAAATCCCTATATAAAAACCCAGCATAACAACTGCATAATAAGAAAACTTGCATAGGGAAACCCTGCATAACAACCCTGCATATCAAGAAAACCCTGCAACAAAGAGAAAACTTGTTACAGTGATGAACGTCTAACAGAAATCTTTAGTTTTGAATTAGCATAATATTTCAAAGCACTTACCCATTACGGGGTTTTCAATGTTAAGAAACCATGGTGGGAACAGAGCCCGGACGACAGCCACCTCAAGATGTCCGCGCCATGTCTAAAGAACAAACCACGTGTGTTACCAAAAAGGTTCAAAACCAAACAGTAGAATGAGAATTTGAGGTCTCAATAAATATCCCAACAGACTTACCGAGGTTCCAATCAACTTTTTCTTTAAGAGTCCAGACCGGAAAGGGGTCTCTGAACAAACATCCTTCACATACCTATTAAAGAAAGAGAAACCAATTAATCAAAAAGGTTTTAAAACATAACTATCGAACATGGAATTGAGAATCCATTTGGATAATTTACACTTACCGTTGTCCATCATAATTTCACTTGAATATAGTGTTGCTGCTATAACGCAAAGAAGAAAATGAACGAGTCATTCCTCGAATCACTTTGACAGACCGCGCGTTCCGAAACGCAACACCAAAACAATCCAGCCAGAATTCTTTTTAAGGAAATAAATTATTTTTAATTTTATTTTAAACAAATTAAGGAAAAACAAACGGAATAATAATCCATTTGGATAATGGTAAATAACCTGTATTTCCAAGACTAATATTATTAAAAATATTTATACGAAAACAATAACTGTCTTTTCGACTATTAGAAACGTTCCGAAACTTGACTCCAGTGCTTAAAAAAAAATTTTAGATTTATGGCTTTGGATACTACCTCTTTTGGAAGAAGTCGAGAATAAAATGAGTTAAAAAAAATTATCAACGCCAATTAATTTGGAAAAATAGCTAGTATTTTCTACGATGTATTATTTTTATCAAATGACAAAAAAAACGGTGTTACAGTCTGACACCCACCATAGTACAGGCTCTGGCTCTGCCTAGTTTAAGGTTAGATGCCCGTGTGTGAGATATCCCACATATAATATAATTTATCTATTTCACCTATCTTCAATTTATGATCAATCTGCGTAATCAATTGATATACCTATTTATTAGAATTCGATAAAGATTATTGTGAAATATGATTTACTGATACAATTTAAAATCTTACAAGATCTAGTCGGCTGAATTGAAGATGGAGATTGGATATTTATATATTCAAATATTTTAATCACGTACATTTCAAAATTGGATTCATAAATTGTTTTATGATCTATAAACTATTTCAAGCAAATCAAAAATGATTGACGTTATTATATTACATACCTCTCGTCTCCTTTATTTCAAAATTTACTTCTACTTATTTTGTAAGAAATAATTATGTGTGATTGGTATTGGTTTCAATACCATAGATAGAATATTATTATATCTCATCTATTCAACATTATAAAGATTTTAATTGCTTTCTTAAATAAGGTTAATAAGAATGTTTGCTTTTACAATTGGATATTAATCACTGACCCATATTGTTATTATTGGATTTATCTATGAGTATATTATTATACTAATTAACTTTATTGTTACTTATCATATCATTTACAATATGTTATTGGTTTAATGTTAATATAAATAATGATTTCGCTATTAGTGATTTCTTAATTGTGAGCTAATAACTTAATTGTGTTTTAAATTCAACTCTATTATCTTCTGCGAGTGATAAATGATCAACAAGATTTTATAAAAGTGTATACAAGTTGTGTATTGAAAACAAAATTATAAAAGAGTTGTATAACGGTTCTGTTTTTGAAGGCCAGCTCACACGTATTTATATTAATATGCATTATAGTGACGAGCTATAAAGTACGACGGATCAAGCTTCACCTTGCGGGGGAGCGGAAGACTCTACCCCAAAAAAAAGTTATGCCAACGCGTCTAGGGGCGACTCGAGGGAGCCTCGGAGCTTGGCCTAGCGCGTTGGTACTGAAAAACATCGTGAAGGAGACGACGCCTGAGGGGCTCCGTCTCTGATTATCAATTTTGATTTTGGTTTTGACCGCGCCCCCGTTAGCTGGAAGGAGCTGGAAGGCCATACGAAAGAACGACTAACCCATTCCAAAATTCAACAACGACAACGTATACCTATACGTTCCAAATCCAAAACAAACGTTCGCCGTACAATATCCGTTTCCAAAAAATCAGGTGCGCGTTCGGAAAATTCATTTCTCGCAAAGGCGTACGTATTTCGGGCGTTCGATTCGCGATCCCGGCCCGCTGTTTACGTCCAGGTATACAAGTTTTTATGTGTGTACGTTTTGTATTATTTCTCTTGAAATTGGAGCTGTGGAACTGCACATCTGGTGCACGCCGGATCGGTCGGGGCTGCCTTTATTACCCAGTTATGACTGCAATCCGAACGAGCCCTGTATTTTTACTTATTTTATTTATACTGCGAGAGAGGTGAATTAAATTTTGTACGAACGAAAATTCGATTACGGTAGCGTTGAGTTACTGCACAATCAGGGTTGGTTGGGTTGTTAGTGGTGTATTTACGTTGTTATATGAGAGATGTCGGGGTATTATTCGTTCATTCAATTTTCTTTATGCTTATAGCATTTTGAACTTTAAAAGCATGCTTCATTATATTTTCAATTAAGCTATTTAAATGCAGAAATGCTTTATCTTGTGAGAAGTGAAGTACTAAAGATATTTATAAACAAAAAACAATAAACAAGCATCAATAAGCAACATTAAACTAGTGAAGTACATCTAGTAAAATCTAACTAAGGCGACTCAATAATTCCGACACCAGGCTTTGTAAGTTATGTTAATCTCGAAATCCACTCGATAGGAAGAAGAAGAACCTGAATAATATAAGTAGCTTATCAAACAAGGCACTATAAGTAGGTAAACAAAAATATTCTAATAATAATGCTTTTCCATTATTCTATGAAGACAACAATAGGTGTTCTTATTACGGAAGATGTAGCAACCGCTGTTAAGGAAACAGACGAAACAGAATTTTATATTAAGGCAATATTGAAAATGAACGTACATAATGGCTATAGAATTCTCTTTAGTGCATTCGGAACAAAACGCACATTCAGATACAATTTTCCATTTGGAAATGCCGTACTTGGGCCACTATATAATTTAATATTACACGAGCATCGGGAAGGGGCTTTGCTTGGCTTGGGAGAGTGAATAATTTGACTATGGAGATTTAGTCGACGATAGGGTTGGTGACGTCGCTACTGTTTTACTTACTTTCAGTGTCAGTTGATTTATTCATCCGAAACCAAGTGATGATACGTAAGCAAGTTAGTATTAAAAGAATGTGTATTTTGGAAAAATACAATTTACATTTTTATTTATAAGAGTGGTTTCCGAAGTTGGTTTCATTCTTTCTGTCGTACTTAGGGCATGCACCTGTAGTCAAAAATGTCATTCAGACATAAAAAGTAGCAATGTCGTAATAGTAACTAACCAAATTGAGGAGTCATAAACATTTTTAGATTTTCAAACTTGTCAACTACGTACAGTACTTTTTTAGATAAGCTCAATTAAAAATTAAATCGCGGAGACAAACCGTAAAAATGGGTTAGTGTTATTAGGGAAAAACTAAGTGATATTTTGGGATTCAAAGTTCAAAGTTTTATATCACTTTCAAAATTCACACAAGATGGACTGACGATCTGGTGAGGGTAACGGGAAGCCGCTGGATGCGGGCAGCGCAGGACCGATCGTTTCGGAGATCTTTGGGGGAGGCCTTTGCCCAGCAGTGGACGTCTACAGGCTGAAATGATGATGATGATGTTAATCAAAGTGTTTAATTTGAAGTTTGAATTTGCAGCCTTTGGCATCCCTATCTCGCGGTTGGTACCAGACGCCTCCATTGCAATATATTTGCAACTAACGAATGGCGGGAGTGATGCATTACTGGAATTCTCGAGTCTGCTTCGCAGTAATCAGTCTGTTGTATACCTATACACTTTTATGTTGCCAAATTAGGGGGTACTAAATTTCGTAATTGGTTTGTAAAACATTTACTTTACTAAATTTAAGACCAACATGATACAGAGCGGATACCTATGTTTATTCCATACTGTGTTTAAAAAAATGGTATATTTTAAATCTTGTAACTTAAAAATATATATTGTATTTTATGATGTTTAAACTAAACTAAATATCAAAACCATTGATTTCTTTTATAATAATTTATGAAAGAAGAATGAATGATGATACAGTTAAATCAAAATCAAAACGATTTTTAAAACTTTGTTTCTTTATTTACAAAAACAATTACTTTCATAACGATAACCACCAAATTAATAACCTAGACACCACAGGACTATTATCAATTCAGAACATAAACACGCATATGTCATGATAGGGCCAATTTGTTTATAGCACTGTCAACAGTAATCACTCATGTTATACCTACACTACTCTGTGGAGTTCATTCAACTGCCAACCTTGGTACTATCGCTGTGTGTGTACTATCCGACGCTATTTTTAGTCTTAATTAATGTTGGCCATGATTTTGATGAACTCTGGTTATGTTTAAAAGCTTTAAAAGTATTCTTTATTCTTCTAAAAATATTAATTCATTTAGCGTTTCATTTTCACTTATTTTTAAAAAATATGAATACAAAACATTGTTATTTATTGATGACAAAGTTTTTAAGTTTCAAAAATAAACACGAGTAATTTGAATTTTATCTCACTTCCCATTTTATTTCAATTCGCCTCGATTCCAAACATTAATCTTCCTTCCTTCTTCAAACAACTTCCGAACCTTCTTTCTTTTACAAACTACATTCTAGACATTTCCCTGAAGAATGTACGAGCTTCGTATTTCAATGTTGAAAAGCAGTAATATTTCAGGGCCCTTTACATGATTGGTAGTTGCTAGACGGTAGGTCTTCATTTCACAAAGTAACTTTGTGAAAGCGTGCATGTCTAAAGAAACGTCAATAATGGCTGCCTTATTTAATGTGTAGGTTTTTATTTATTTTACTCTTTTTTAAAGATTTAATTGTATTGTCAGTTTATGTAATCTAAAATCACCAAAGAATAATATTATTAATAATCAACAAAACAGATATTGTCGTAAGTTTTTAGGTTACTTACAGGAAAGTTTTTAACATTTATTCAATATTAGGTAGATAATAAATAAAAGATAGTTAAGAGTACCATTCTGAATCAGATATTAACACAAGAAAATTTTATTGAGTTAGTTATAGTTTTACAGCACTGCTTGCATTTGCATTATGCAAGGAGCTAAGTGCTCTTCTGAGCAGAACCTTCTCAAAAACTCAAGTCTCAGGACTTAATATTCTACAACTCGACCGGAACACAATTTCCAAAGAAACATGTTTAAGTATTCTTTATGAAGAACAAACGCAAAAAGTCAAGCAAAAACAACAATGGACTGAATCTTATGTTTAATTTATTCTCTTTCCTTGCGAGCTGGACGTCATTTCATCTTGAACACAGACGGAATGCAGGGGAAGACTACGCATCTTGACGGGCATTTTACGGACACGGACTATGCAAAAGCAAACCGTATCATTACTCACATTACTTGCATATTTGTATGAAAATACAGATTAAAGAAAGTTGTAGACCACAAATAACTACAATCAGAAGCTCTCAGTCACACGAACTTTTCCGTGGGTTCCGCGTTAGTTCCGTTTAGTTCCGGGCGACTAAGTTCAATTTGTAAATACACAAACGATTTTCCGGAAGAAACATCATTGATTGTTAACAATTTAAAGTTCTTAAATTACAATAAACATTTATACCAGAGTCCAGGAGAGCAAAACTTTTTGTGTATGAAGAATTTTTGTATTTTATTTCACAACAATATCAATGGATACACAAATCATGGTGTGTCTGTGGTTTTCCAATGGAATAAGTAAAATAACACGCTTATGCTTTTATTTCTCCTGTGAGACCTTTAAAGATAATTTTGTTAAAGAAGGTTTAGAGTTTGAGTTAATGGCCAAATTTTACGATCCTGTTAGTTTTGCAGGCTTTTATGGGTCACTTGGTAATGCTCAGAGAAAATAAAGTTTCGTTTTGTGACAGCTTCTTTATTTTAAAAATATACTACTACTAATATACTTTTAAATTATTATTTTTAATTGGTTGAATGGTTGTTGACTCTATCAGATCTGAGAATTAGTTTATCCAATACCAATCTTTTTGTTATATTTAAAATTATAATTATAGTGACAATTATAAATCATAAATTCTTATTTATTACTACAAAGACCTTCTTAAGAACAAAAAGCTTCATTTCAAGATTAATTTTCCTTTAGTTCTGTAAAGTAGAACCGTAAATTTGTTTGCGTTTCTTTACCTAGTTGTTTGTTTAAAGTTTGGACAGGCGTAGGAGACGATAAGCTTGAGAGTAATATCCTTTTAAAGGATTTACAAATGGAGAGAATGTTGTCTGGCTCAGCGGAAAGTTTTGAAATTTAAGCCATTTCTGAATTAGCTATTATAACAGTTCATTTATCTATTTTTAATCCTTCCTTATTTTAATACTTATTATCTTCCTTCTTAGAGTTTTTATATCTGTAAGCTTTTAACATTTTACTTCTAGAAATGAAGCAGTAATTACTTTAACTAAATATAGTGACGTCGCAAATGTGATGTTTATTTAGGAAGTAAGAAAATGAGAAGTACAAAGGGTAATGTATATGATAATAACCGTTAATTAAAGTTTCAAGTTCAAAAGTTTGAAATATAATACGGGCCCCGGTAATAAACCTTACGTATCTGTTGTTTATGTTCGCCATCAAACGAAGATAACACCGTTGTACATCCCAGCCTTAAGTTAGTGTCATTGTTTTGTAAGTTACAAGTCTAAGAGACATTTCACAACGCCCGTTTTAACATTCATGAATATCATTAAACCTCCCCCTGTTTTGAATATCTTGAGCTACCTCTTTCGAACTCCAAACTTTATGCTCATTGCCTTTTGGGAGCGCATTTCCATTCTCGTTTTTATTTTCAAGTCCGTTGTTTGTAACTAAAGCACTGCATCTCCCAAAGGAGTGTCTGTAAAAGAACAATCCTCTTTGGAAGCAATAAGCTTCCATTTGAGAACGTCCCGAATGATTTTCTTTTAAAATATCGTCCTAGCTGTGACCAAGCGCACTTTAAAATTTGACATCTAAACGAACCTAGTAAGTGTTGTGATAAGAAATAGAGAAATAGTAAGTTTGGGTTTGCATAATTTTTTATATGACCTTTAAATACAGTACAGGTACGGTACAGGCGGAGTATTAAACCAGCTAAAAACCAGCTATGAAAATAATAGTTTCCGCTTTCACATCCAGAAATTGAAAAATAATAATTTTTATTTTAAATATAATACTTCTAGCATTAATAAATACAGGCTATTGCCTATAGACCTAGACCTATTGGTCCCTTATGCAACTAAAATGTTTGAAAATTCTAATGATTTAAAATGTATACTATGTTAATATCGAGTAAAATGTAGTGCTAAGCAATTATTTTATTGCTGGACATTACTTTAATATGTACGATATTTTAAAGTAGGTTTTAAATGCTTCCCGTATTAAAAGTAAGGAGTCTTTTAAATTGTGTCGATTCTACTAGACCGGACTGCGGCCGGGGTGCTTGGCAACCGAAGCCGATTGGAAAAATAAAATACAAGGCAACAGTTTGTTGTGTCAACTTCTGCAAACACGACCGAGAATATACTGGATTTGTTTCGGAAAAGACTTGAATTTTCAACTATCGAAACGTATTCGGAAAGGGACAAGATAAATAGTAGAAGTTTGGCAATTCTAAAATGTAATATCTTTTTCAATATTTTCGACGACGTTCTTTTCGCATCTCGTATTCAGTTTTGTGTAACAACAGTCCTACAGATGTTGAGTTATTGTTAAGGTCGATATGAGTTCCTTTACAATCTGTGCAGTCCAAAGTTCAAACACTCTCTATAAATTAATTTTACAATTTCAACGCGACCTTTAACTCAAACATTTGAACTGGCAGTCGGCCCGTTCAACCTATAATCTAACTCACGCATATATGAATGGGAACCCCAAAATTCAATTCTAAAGTTTGGAACGAAAATTTGGACATATTTCAGTGGCCCACAGTTGGAAGGTCTTCTAAATAAATTAGCTGAGCTCGATATTTGCTGAAATTCCTTGGGTGGCCCTCGGGACAATTTTGACAAATAGTTGTTCGACTAATAAATTTCCATTGAAACCCCTCGACAACTTTCGCTGCGTCAGCCAAGTCTGAAATTGGGACATTGACGAAGTAAGAGTTAAGTTAATTAAGAGTTGAATTAGTCTTGACTTAAGTATGATTATAACTTCTTAAGATGTCTCCGTAAGGTTGCTCTTTGCTGCTATTAGCGGTTGGTAATCTTGCCATGTTTTTCGCCTTTATTCCACTTTTATGTCCACTTTATAGCTTTTTTCGTCATTCTCATCTACTTGTAGCTATCAAATGTTATTAGTACTGTCTTGGAATAAGTCAGTACATTAGTTTATTACTGTTATATATTTTGTTATTACTTAGAGACATTTTATTATACCTATATAAAAATATCATCAAAGAAAAGGACATCTAAATAATTTGTTGGATTATTATTTTATTATAAAATAGATTACCAAAATTGTAATACATATATCATTCAATCAGCAAAAGCAAAAAAACCACTGAATAGCAATCCTCTAAAATCATCACCTACATATTAAAGTCCGTAATTACTCGTCACTACTTCGTGCAATATATTAAATGCGTTAAAAAAGTTGCATTAATTAAATTGGTTACGTGCTTTGTTAATTATATTCTTTCGCATGTTCCGATTGTATCGTTGTGAGTTTTCAGGGTTACGCGAATAATTCAACGAAGTATTTACTGACCGCCAGAATAGCAACAAAAATGGTTCTTTTTAGTTTAAAAGATGGCGTTATAAATGCTGGATTAGTGTATTTCCATCAGGGAAAATACATTTGGACGTTTTAATTTCGTACCAATACCAATGATTCTGACGCTGTCGTTGACAAGAGACCTTTTCTAGCATTTTTTTTTCATACATTCTGTTTGATTTACGGTTCCATAAACCAGGCCCGGCTTCTAATTCTGCCATCTATTGGTACACATTTAAAAAATAATAATCTTAGTTATAGCTGTTAGCAAAACCCTCATTTATATTACTGTATTTGTTCTATTGCTTATAGATTGGTCCTTCCTGCTTGTTATAGCCAATTTGAATAATTGAATAGATCCATTTTAATTTATTCGCCATAATCTTTGCAATAAAATTGTATCCGATCATTCAACAACTAATTTGTTCTAGATTTTTTGCTTTTTAATTATCTGATTGCTCTAATCAAGTTTCTATACATTAAAATTATGTGCTATGGTTGGTTGCCTGGAAGATAAATTTGCCTAGAAGAAATCGCTTAAAGCGATAAGGCCACCATTTGCCTTTTTAGCCTTCTTTGTGTCATATGTATTTGTATTATGTTTAATGATCATTTTGACGTTACCTATTTGAAACTGTTTGTTTTATGTGAGTGGCATTAGCCGAACCTTTATTATTTATACGCTACACCAACTTGACTTGAACAAACGCTTTAGCTGGAACCCAATTATTAGGAGATTCCATCTTGTGGCGTGCTCTCGTATGTAAATTACTCCTTGTTTTTTCCTTGCCTCCTTTAATAGCCTTGATTCTTTAATAAGCAGTGCGAATATTGTTATACCAAGTATTACGTTTCTGACTTGTTTATTTTGTTATGTTTTTAGAAATATTTTATTTTAAAGGTGAATTTGAATAATGAATATATTTATACAAAACAAAACGACATTTTATTGTCTTTAACATAAATTATCTTTATATTATGTTGATAATATAATTGAGACGGGAGCAATCAGATAACAATCAATATAAATTAAAAGTAAAACTGAAGTTATATCAAACTACCTTAACCAAATTCAGAAAAGCTAGAAAATTTTAAGATTGAAGGTATCAATGTAATGGCCACTAGACTTTATGCTTATTGTCCTAAAATACCTTAGTAAGAATCTAATTTGAAAACCGAAACATCAACGGCCAATTTCAATAACAGTACTGCACTGAAAGAACCCAATAACAATACCACTGTAATAATCTTACGGTGCACTAAAAATAATACAAAAGAATAGCACTATTTGCCGTTCAAAAATGTCCTCAGGCTTAACCTAGTGGAAGGAATAAGAGTGGAAATGCAGTGGCATGCCTGAGCATAGTAACTGCCTCTATAACAGTTTATCATTGATGCGAAAATGCGAAGTTACAGAAAGGGGTTGGTTTAGACGAGTTTTGTGTGAATTGTTATGCGAGAGGTCACAGAAATATATATCATGAGGGTATGAAGAGAATTAAAAAAAATTAAGAAGAACAGAAAACAGGGCACGTCTCTCGAATTTTTGTTCGCTATAATAAACCAGTTACCTAAAATATGAACAACTAGCTTTCCGCTGCGGCTCCGCCCGCTTTAGCAGTTTCTCCCATGGGAATGAGGCATTTTCCTGCGGTAAAAAGTTGCTTATGTTACTCAAGGTGAATGTAGTTTTCTAATGGTGAAAGAAACACATCTTTCCTCTTTATAATATTAGTATGATTGGCATAGTTGAGTACATTTGCGTGGATAACATTTTGGTTTAATTTATTTTTTTACCATTCATCGTCATCTCAGCCGAAAGACGCCCACTGCTGGACAAAGGCCTCCCCCATTTGTTTTATTATATTATTTTTATAATTTGCGAGGTTGGAAATAAACCGTTTTTTAATTAAAACAAAGTACTCAAAAGTATCCTAACGAAGTACTTCATAAGAATAACTATCCAACAGAACACAAAATGCCAACAATAATAATGTAAAGACATAATAACATTTACATACCAAACGTTGGGAGCCCGTTAAGAGCATTTCTGCCATAATTTCTCATTTGGCTCTGAAACTGAAATATTCAAGACTTAAGTACACCTTAGTATGAATACTCTGCACAATGCAGTTTGTGTTCCTGCAACTGCACTTTGAAATTTTGAAACATAACACGAAATATCAGCTGTTGCTGCAATATTTACTACTTATGACGGAACTTAGAAGCTACCCTTAGGTGCCTTAAGGAAGTCACAAGAATACAAATAAGTCCACTGAGAATACCTTTATATGTATTATTTTCTAAAAATATTTCATTCTACTACTATTATTATTATTATTATTATTATTTACACACACGAAAATACCAAGTAGTACTTGTTTAACGATATCTCTTGCTTTCATAAATAATTCTATTACCAGCTGTCACTCACATGTTCGAATTAATAATTCAGCATTTAGCTGTTCGGATGTGCGAATCCCTTCATAACCTTTAGTTAACAGTGTGTGCTATTCAAAATATCATCTTCATCATTATCTTAAGCATTTATAATAGGTATCTCAAGCGTAGGTATACTTACATAGAATGCTTCATTACTGAAGAAAATAACAGAAACGAATTAAGCTTTCATTTGTTGGTAGATAGGTGCTCCCTCACCGGGAGCATTCGCGTGTAATGTAACGTTACAGATTTGAGCATTACATCAGTGAAGGAGGAGAACCGAGCATTACAATGCGCACCTTGTAATGATACAAAACGGGCATACATCAGTGAAGGAGGAGAACCGAGCATTACAATGCGCACCTTGTAATGATACAATGTGTAATATCTTGATACAACTTGTAACATCAATGCGCTTCACTTCCCCTAGCCCCCCGCCGCTATAATAATAATAATAATTTATTTATTTAATCAAGTTACAATGACTCAAAATGTTAGTAATTTCTTATATCTAAGTGTTAGTAAGGTTATATTATACAAGTTTTGATTGGTGTCATTGCTACGGCTTACCCGTCGACACTACGCAGCAATGCCCCAGGTACGGACAGTCATACCTGCTCGCGATCATGGCCAGGATGCCGTTTGCGCTCCCCCTCACTCTGCGCACCAGGGACGCGCACCTCTTATGCATCGTTGCGTAGAAGCAGTCTACTCGCGCGTCCGCAAACATCCCCGATGCGCTACAGAATCGAGGGAGCCCCAACAGCCGCCTGAACGCGTTGTTAAACTGTACGCGAAGAGCGTTGCAAGACTTAAGAGTATATCTGGCCCACAGGCTGCACGTATAAAATGAAGTGCAATAAGCTCTAAAGAGGGTAATTCTATGAAATGCTCAAAGTCGAATCTATAATGTTACATTACACGCGAATGCTCGTCAGTCAGGGAGGTAGTATTGTAATGTAATGCTCAAAGACGAATCTATAATGTTACATTACACGCGAATGCTCGTCAGTCAGGGAGGTATTATTGTAATGTAATGCTCAAAGACGAATCTATAATGTTACATTACACGCGAATGCTCCCGGTGAGGGAGCACCTTTCATGATAAGATCAACATGACTTTTTTTTGGTTTATTTGTTTCCTCAAAAATGGTTCAGCTTTAAATCAAATTACGAGCTGTAAGTAATGATGCGACTTGAAAATTAAAGCCAAACAAAAACAAATATCACAAAAGTTTCTTCATGTTTCTCTACTCCCATTTTTCTGAGCAAAGTTTTAGCGTCGGAATATGAACTGCACTTAACTCGAATGTCGTGCAAAGCAAAATCCATACCGGAAGCGTCACTATCCAAAGCTTCTCTACCACGTCCGCGATATTCGCACCTTCTTCAATCCAAGCAATGGATGTCAAATGTTTGCATTGCTCCCCGTGTGAAGTTTTGAGATATTTTGTTTGCAATTGACATTTTTCTTGAGTTGGGTCTACCTTTGACGTTGCCTTAGGGGTTTCATAAGAAGCTTGCGAAGCATTTCTGTGTTCCATCAGGGAAATGTTTTGTTGACCGTTCTGATCGAATGTCAGTTGATTGAAAGAGGATATCGTTCAAAAAATAAGTATATTATAACTGAAACTCAAAGTCGTTGGTATAACATAATTGAAGTTTGGTTCCGAAGACGTATCCTTGTGGAAGCTTAAAATAATCTTAAAGAGCTTTGTATAAAAGATATTAATGACGATACGATGCCTGGTGCAGTACGCTTCTATCCTTTCTAGAAAAACTTAATTTTCAATAAAAAACTGTAGTTTAATACTTGAACAATTTTGGATGGATAGTAAGAACATCTTTGAGAAACTACTATTTATGGAAAAATATATCATCCCGACAAGTATATCTTACAAATAAATATTGATATGCGCAAATCCGCAAGCGGGAACCAAGAATATAAAATTGAATAAAATTAATCTCCGTGACCCTCTTTTTGCTGACTCTACCAGCATTTACCCAGATTTGCAGACAAGAAATCAACAAAGTCTGTTTTATGAAGTAGAAAATTTTAACTCGGTCCCATACTTGCTACTCTGCTTTATGATAATAAATCCATTTATTACGTATGTAAAACTCAGTGGAGTTGCTCGACTTTCGTTTTAAATTTTTACTGTACTGAGGTTAAATATACATATTTTTGTTGTTTTGCAGTAGTGATTGAAGTAAATTGGTATTTTGAAAACATGGTTGATATAGTCATCTTACTTAATTTAAGCAATAGCAATGTTTTTATTTGAAGTTTTAGGCATTTGATTATGACACGTGAAGCATTACACTCTTTAGATATTTTTTATAATACACAAATTGCATTCACTTGTAGCTCTATTACGTGAAAATCAGACAAACAAACAATTTCACATAATATAGATATTAGTTGACTGACAAAAGATTAACACACAATTTCAACTTTAAAAACCATCAAGCACTCATCGACAATAACAGAAGGTCAAGTTGGTTTGCACCAACATAGACACTTCAGATCTACCAAAGTGATACAAGATTCAATATACACGCGAGCGGCATAAAAACTGTCGGCCTATCCGTTGTAAGTCACCACACATCGACATGTCAGACGTGAGAGGAAAAGTAATCACTTTTGACATAGATTAAAACGGTGTATACTTTTGCCTATTTGTTTTGAGCCTCTGGGTGCTTTATAAATATGAAAAAAATGCCTCGTGAAGACGTGAGTAGAGTAGAGAGAGTAGTTATTTATTCCTGTAACAGTTCTTTAGTATTTACTGCTATAAATAAAAACTAACAGGTAAATAAAAAATATTGACATAATTAAAAATAAATTACTTTGTTTATTACTTACAATTTTAATGGATGACGGCATTGGGCATTGGACTAAAACATCAAAACAAAACCCCAAAATAACAAAAATAGAACCTGTCATTTTATACCTCTACTACATTTTCATTTCTATGTTGTATAATTCTATTCTAAGACAAAGTACCTACTTACTACACAAACAAATGTCCGTTCTGTACAGTATAATCTATGACAACCTTCGGGCCAAGTAGCTAACCGCTCGCTCGAATACATTATATGCAGGAAATCACGAGCCGGTCTCGAATCCAATTTATCTTCTAAAATCATAAATTCTAACTCTAATGATATTTTGCATCCGCCGTTTCGGCGTTTACTGTCTGTATACGGATGTTTATTCTTTGGAGCCTTTTGAACTTGACTGCCCCGTAGCCTGGTTGGTAGTATTTCTGCCTTCGAAGCACAGTTTTGCGAGTTCGAATCCCGCCCGGGGCAAATATTCGTGTGATGTGCACTTGTGTTTGCCTTGTATCTGGATTTATATATTTCCTCGTGTAGCGGGTTCAATTCCCGGTTCAACCATGTAATTATTAAAAAATGTATGGATGCTGTTTTAATGTTTTTAGAAATAAAATAAAGTCTTCTTTCAGTAACCTAGAATATTTAAGGTACTTTCCCTCCATGTGGCATAGCCGTGGGACGCCCTGTATATCTGTATAGTGATATTAATTTTAAATAAAAACTCAATTCATTTACAAAAAATAATTTCACTTCCTTTTTTACAAAAGGAAAATAATTACAAACTAATTAGACTAAAATACATAAAGCACCTTTTAAAATGCTTTTACCAACAACATTGTAAATAACAATAAAACCTTTTATAAAACGAACCTGTTATTTGAATCGGACGACAAGCGGTAAGTCGTAAAAATATTATATGTCAATACATATACAAGTAATAATAATAATAATAATAAATCATTTATTTGCTTTAAATATGGTATACAAGAGGTGTTACAATACATGTGGTTACATTGAGTTTCACATATCTAGCCTAATTATTAATAAGCATGCAAACATTAAAAATAGACAAAGATAGTCAATGTTTTTTACAGAAACAACATAACTTATGATCGTGCTCCAAAAATTCTTTAAGTGAATAAAAATTATGTTTCTGCAGCCATTCTTTTAGTACTTTTTTAAAACGCTTTTCTGTATTATTTTTGAAGTTTTCTGGCACCTTGTTGTAAATAGCTTTACACATTGCATAACAATTTCTACTAAATCTAGCACTTTTTGGTACAACATTAAAAATTATTGCATCTTTATTTCTTAAATTTCTAGTTGTTATGTCCTTTGTTGTTGTAAATAATGTCATATATTTTTTTGTAAACATAGCTAATTCCAATATGTAAAGACAAGGGAGAGGCAGAATTTTAAGTTTCACGAACAACGGTTTACATGAAGTATCTGGAGCTGCCCCCACAATTGCCCTCACACATTTTTTTTGAGCTACGAATGCTTTGCCAATGTTTGTGCTGTTTCCCCAAATTACAATTCCATAGCGAAGGATCGATTCAACATATGCGTAATACGATGTTATAGCAGTTTCTTTAGAAGTAATCTTGGCTAATTTATATAATGCATAGGAGAACTGATTTATTTTATTACAAATATGAATTACGTGAGCTTTCCAATTCAGTGCATTGTCAATAGTGATACCCAAGAATGTAGTACAGTCAGTTTTTCCTATTGCTATGTTATTATCAAGTCTTATGTCTAGGTTCAGGTTATTAAAATTCATATAATTCGTTTTATTAATGTTAATTTTTAAATTATTTTGATTTAACCATGTCGATATTAGTTTTAAAACATTATTAATTTCTAATTCGTGATGATTCAATGTCAATGATTTATTGGTGGCTATTATAATAGTTATGTCATCCGCAAATAAAATGCTCCTATATTTGGTTATACTAAGAATGTCATTGATATACAGTAAGAAAAGAAGTGGTCCTAGCACGCTTCCTTGCGGCACACCAGCTTTTATAGCCTTATATTCAGATTTATACGATTTAGATGTCATTTTTGAATCTAGACGACTTATTTGTACGGCTTGGGATCTATTTAGCAAATATGTTTTCAGCCAGGTATAAGTAGGACCTCTTATTCCGTACTGCTCCAATTTTTGCAAAAGCAGTTGATGAGATACTAAGTCAAATGCCTTTGACATGTCAAAGTATAAAACTGTTACTAGCTTATTTGCATTTAAATCTTGTAATATCTGATTTATTAAATTAAATGTAGCAAGAGATGTCGATTTATTTTTTTGAAAACCGTACTGGTCTGGTTTTATAATATTAAATTTATTAAGATATGACACTAGTTTTACAACCATTGGTTTCTCAAAAACTTTCGAAAAATTTGGATTAAGTGCTACTGGCCTGAAATTGTTCATATCAGTTTCATTACCTTTTTTATGAAGAGGTATTATTATACTTAACTTTAATTTTTCTGGGAATACGCCTGTAGTACCTACATAATAGGTATGAGTGCATTCAACTTTCTTGACAAAGTATTTTTATTACTACTTTATGTCTGTATTGTTATGTCTAGTTAAATATTAATTCAGACTTTCTGTTGTGAAATATTTAAGTTGATTTTTGAGAGCTAGTCGAATTTACATGAACTACCCTCCTTTACATTTTCGTTTTGCTTATTCATCCGCGTGTCACAATACCTTATTTCGTATTTTTTTTTTTGAAATAAAGATATAATAAAACTCAAAACTAAAATATTTTGCTGTATTAAATCGAAACGAAAATTAAAAATATACCTAGTGCTCGAGCGGAGACTCGAACCAATTCGCAGCCAAATAAACGTCATCTGTATTAAAAATAAAAAACTATTGTATACGAAAAGTACTTTTTTTTACTTGTAGTACATACGTTTATATAAAGGACATACAAACATACAAAGGACAAATACATATAGAGTGATGACCAGGTCTGTTTATTTCTAAAGAAATATCTTACAGTAGACTCGAGAAGTCGCAGATAAACAAGCACAAAACAAAAATACGGTATAAATAAATACTAAAACAATTTACACAAACAATATGCAACATACAGTATGCAGCAAACAATATGCATGCATAACTTTTAAGAATGACAGTAGTGGTCTTTCTGTAACCTTCTAATATTATAAGAGCGAAATGTGATGTTTTTTTAACAAACATGAGCTATAGTTTGTTGCTTGAATCTTTATTACAAAATTGTTACTTAAATCGTTGTTGTTTTTTATCCATTCGCAGGTAGAAATTTTACTACAATTAGCATAATGATACTGTATCTGTATAATAATGTTGTCAAGTAAATGACCTCTAATGTTAGTAAGGGCTAATATAAGTAATTATAGTAAGTTGCATGTGTGAAGCGAAAATAATGATTAATGGTTCAGAAATATACTCTTCCTTATTGATTTCGGTTGTGTTTGGTATAAGTTATAATTTATTTTTATTATTTATTATTGGGTGGTTAAGCCATCAAATAAAATATTTCATCATCATCACAGCCGAAATAAAATATTTATTCAGAATAAAATTACAGAAACAATAAATTGTAAAACTACAAAAATATACAAACAAAAAAAATAAAATTAACCATAAACCACACAAAAAAATACAAACAAAAAATTAAAAGTCCTATAGTCAAAATGCACCCCCCCCCCCCCCCTTGACACTGCGGGCGCAAAGGTGCCCATAACGCTGGCTGCATTGTCACGCTGAATAGCTATGGACAGCCTTCAGCCAACAAATTCTTGAGTCCAACTACTTTATTTTTTAAATATAAACTTCCATAAGTTTAAGTTTAAGAGCTCATAAAGTATCGAAGTCGAAAAGTGATTTGTAATTTGTAAAATCTTACTTCGAATAAAAACATATTTCATTTCATTTCATATCCGAATAAAATAAAAATAAGTTTATAAATACATTCCTTTAAGTCTCTCTGTGTAAACCGTATGGTAGAAAGGACTAAAATTATGATTTCCCTGAGTATGTTTGTATGCGTGCAAAACTCTAATAACTTGAACCAAACTTGAAACTAAGTACTTACCACATTTACATTCAAAAATAACACTCTATAATAACAGGTATGATATCTGTTACAATCGCAAGGTCAAAGTAACGCCTCGGGCCCAGATCTAGTGGGTTAAATTTATAACTACCAGTTTATAATATTCATACCGCCTTTGCTGGTACTGTTCGGCTAAAGTACGGTCAGCAAAAAAATTAAGTACTGATATTCTTATTTAATATTTAATTTTTTGTAATCTAGTCTGTGGACGAAAAACGTAATTTACTGGCAAAAATTGGTGAACATTTTAATCCGCTTCGTTTTAAACACATCTGCGAAGACATTTTACGGTTGTGTATTAAGTCGATCAGTTAGTACTGAGGTCGACTTAGTATTAACTCAAGATAGCTTAAGTCTCTCGGTGAAAACGATGAAAAACTTTACATAACGATTTTTTTTGTGTCAATTATGGCTAGTAAAGATGTATGCAAATATAACTTTGTTTAATTTGTAGCCTATTTTAGAGTTATTTGTTTTAAATTGTATTACCACGTGTAGTTATTTTTAGATAATGACTAGAGTTAAACTAGTTTTCTAATTTTAGCAACTAATAAATTTGTTTGTTTGTTACAGGTAATGAAGCAGCGATATTGTTGTCTACTTCCTTAACACAATGGTATTTATATTTAATGTAGTCTGGTTTAGTAAAATATTTTTTACAATCATTTATATTCATATAACGAATGACTTAATTTTCAAATGCTCATTTACCTGAGTAAAAGAATTAGATATAGTTTTGTTATTATTAGACAGAAAAAAGTTATCGAATTTAGTTTCGGAATAATAACTTTTTTACCACGAAATCTTAAATCATATAAATACATTATATGAAATTGCGAATGAGACGTCTTAAAAAATCCCACACAAACCGATAACTATAATTTATAAATAAAATAGTGAAAATTTCTAAAATAAACCTTCAATAAATTCATGAATTCCATCATTTAATACTATAAATTCTCCACCTGAGGTAACGAAATATTAAATTATGAATAGAAAAAGAAAGCAATATTTTTGTCTTTCTCTGCGGACGCTACCTCGTATAATCACGTTCACTTCAGGTAATCACTCTTGAATGTGTTTTTTTATACAAGAACGCAAATAATAGTGTTTGTAATGGAACAAGAGCCGTGAGTGAAAAGGTCTGGTCGGACCTTAAGGTCGATGAGCGTGTACCTTTGTGTTTTGTTAGCAAACGGTACAGTTGGGATGAAAAGTTTCAGTTGAAGAGGATTAAAGTTAGATTAGTTTTGAATAGATAATCCGAAATGCATGTAGGTACACTGTTGTAAGGAGATGGAATATTAAATACGTTTTTAGTTGTTGAAAGAAGTTAGAAAAAGTGCATTTAATTTATATACAAAAAGTTTGAATATTTGCCTGAGATTAGAGTGAAAAGGAATAAGTTTATAAATGTGCTTTTATGACCGAAATTGAGTTGTTTTTCGAGTTCCACAAGGTTGAAAGTCGGTCCTTTTCCTTATGTTAGACTGTATCGAACGCAATAGCTGGAACCTATCAGTCAAACTGTCGTCATATTCCCTCTAGGCGCATTTAATTGACAAACTTCGGGAATCGGTAATCGGTAAAAACGGAAAGATATCATTTGAACCGTTTTTATTTATATGTATTTGCCTAAAAAAATTATGTCCCTTTAGGTTAATCCATCATAGCGTTGGTCGCTTAGTGGCTTTGCATCTATTTTGAAAGATGTGGGTTATAATGTTTTCTATTTCGAATCTCAACAATACAATACAAATATTATTTTTGATACCAATAATAAATAGGACAGGTTTTTACGTCCGTGATAAGCGATATGGGAATTGCAGTTGTTGTTTTTTGGCTACTACAAATTGACTAAATTGTAGATATAAGTACGTTCTCCTTTTAGAAATTAAGTACAGAAAAAAAATCTATATTTTAATCCTAAATCGCGAACAAAAACTTCTTCATATCATTAGTAAATGGTATACGATCAGTTACAAAATCCGGTAAGGTTATTATTACCAGCATTGTCATTGTCAATCACAAATCCTAGGATGTCGTTATGACGAAATCTTTTCAAGATCACAACGTCCGCCCGTCAGAATAACAATAACTTTCATTTTTATTACTCGACTGCAAAAAGAAGGTTACGTTTTTTAAGTGTTTGAATGTTTATAATATGTATGTATTATTCTTTGGCGTGCTCTGTATATGTATTATTCATTTTTTGCTTGATCGTTTGACTTGAGAGATATTGTTAAATTTGAAAATTGGCATATCTAAATTAATTAAAAGAATAATGGACGATTCAAGGTGCCCACTTATTTATCATCTAAAGTTATTTTTAAGAGATCTGAGTAAAGCTTGAAAAAAAACTATGACACGTAGTTTATTGGATATTCTATCATAAATACGCAGTCGGGACTTTAGTTTTAAAAATAATTGTTTATTTTTTATTCGACCGCAAGACGTGAGCTCTGGTAAAGCACCTTTGTATGAACAATAATGTAACATTTTTTTTGTAACAATCAAATAAATTTAAGAGTTTGCCTTTGAAATCATAAACCGCGACGACTCGGCCAAGGTTTCTGTTAATATTAAAACTAGAATTTGTAGCATCACGATGTAGGAGTAACAATTCGTACATAATAATCACTACATAGTATAAAACAAAGTCGCTTTCTCTGTCCCTATGTATGCTTAAATCTTTAAAACTACACATCGGATTTTGATGCGGTTTTTTTTAATAGATAGAGTGATTCAAGAGAAAGGTTCATATGTATAATACATGCATTAGGATGTCCCTTATTTTTCAAATATTTTAAATTTTCACGCATAGGCCTTAGTTTTGTTTATTTGTCTCTAAAACACTCAGAAATAACTTTTTACCTTATTTGGAGTATGGCAACCCGTGCCGACTTGGATCGAATTATCTTCATACAAGTCACTTAGAAGTATGATACATGCATAATATACTTAAGGATAACCCACAATTACCATTTTCCCGTGCGAGCCGGGGCGGGTCGCTAGTTAAGAATAAAAAATAATTTAAAAAGCTGATATTTAAATCCGTAAGTATTTTTGTATCCAACAACCTAACTATCAAATCAGGGGTTCGAACTCGCGATCTTGAGTTTCAAAAGTGCATTTATTTATCCCATAATGTTCTCTCACCTTTAATATTAGTAAGATACAATTTTCTTTTCAATTTTGTTGCTTAATCTTTAATTCATACTATAAGATGGCAGAAGAATTAAGATAGATAAGATAAGATAATATGTATTCATTCAAAATCTTAGTGAAATATAAAATTTGCATAAGTTTCTTACACAAAATAAATTACTGATTAGATAGATTCAACGTTTATTGGTTTACATAAACAAACACATAAGGTATATTATTTATTTATTAATTCGCTAACAAAATAAAGTGTTCGAAATATTTTAAGATATACCAAATAGTTATAATATAATTATTATGATTTACTTACTTAGGTACTACTGCTCATGTAATAAAGCCACATTTTGAAGCTTTCGTCCTATTAAATGTTCCTGTATCATCTATGTTTTGATGACGAAAAATTATATTACATATATTTATTGTGTAGTGTTTTAACAGTCCCCTAGTCTATTTACTAGTATATTTGCCTTCAAAGCACAGGGTTTGAATCCCGCCCAGGGCAAACATTCGTGTGATGAGTACTTGTGTTTGCCTTGTGTGTGGATGTTGTCTTAATTGTCTGACAACCATAGTACTAGTCTCTGCCTATGTATTTATTTATTTTTTTCTCCCTCAAGTCTGCGATTTTTAAACCACTCGTTACTTTCCAAGGTGCCGGGCGGCTCAGGCCGCAATTCTTCAACACCTCCGAAACAGACTTAAAATACTTTTTTATTCTCTTTCAGCAATAAATCTCGAATCGCTTATACACAGCCAATTGAAATTCGACCCGCGCTCGTTTTCAATAAAGGCTGTTCGAGGCACACAGAGGCTCGTATGTTATCATTTGGGGGAAAAAATCGTTTATGCAAATCAAATTATCGTGCACTCGCCCTTAAATAAGGATGTTTTCGAAATGATTGCCTTAAGACACAAGGAAACAAGTTTGCTGTACAAAATGATGATTTAATGGCGACCGAATGAAAGTTGAAAAATGTGTTAAGCATAAAGAGGCATTCAGATTTTTTTATTACAACTACTATGATCTGTTTCATATAAATCCGGACAGAAGTTAATTGACCTCTTTCTTTTCTTGAAAATTATTAAAAACTAGCGACCCGCCCCGGCTCCGCACGGGAAAATGGTTATTGTGGGTTATCCTTAAGCATATTATGCATGTATTATACATATAAACCTTCCTCTTGAATCACTCTATCTATTAAAAAAAACCGCATCAAAATCCGTTGCGTAGTTTTAAAGATTTAAGCGTACAAAGGGAGGCCCATAGGGACATAGGGACAGAAAAAGCGACTTTGTTTTATACTATGTAGTGATAATGTAACGCCAAAATGTTTAGCAAGGTCACACGCTCACCCCGCCTTCTACTACGGTATGCCAAGTTACGTATTTTGCGATAAGTAATTCCCCTTTTTTTCTTATTATTTAAAACACAAATAGCCCCAGTTAACCTTTCTAAGTCCGTCATTCTTCACTCACAACAAATAGGTGGTAATTCTTCTAAGTTACACTCTTACTTAAATTTAAGACATACACATTATTTTTTGCAATTCATTTTCGTTCAAGAACAGGCAAAGACAAAATATAAAGGAATCAAATTTTGAATATTAGCATAATTTTAAATATGACGTTTTTGCATGCACCCTGACATTTTCAAAATAAAATTTACAATCTCCTGTCCCTCTTTAAACTCAAATGCGTGAGTAGGATACATAAACATTAATGTTAGGATTTGAACATGACATCAAGACTTAACCACACTAGTGTACTAATTTGGGATGCCCTTTTAAGTATTTGGATTATTATTGTTTGCTATACAATAGCATGTTGCTATGGCGCATTTATCATTAATAATGTATCGTGTGTCGACAAAATGGTTGATCGTGAGGCGTTCAAAGGTAGAAAAAAGGTTGTGATGTTACTAATAAATAACAATAAGTATAGTAGATTACTTTAATATGCTATTATAGCGTAGGGATCTGGCAAAGATCTTGTAAAGATATTTGATACAATGCGATACGCTGGCTGTTCTTCTCCACAGACGAAAGCTACCTTTGAACGGCCAACCTTAAGTCCGGTGAAGCTTGATTGGTCGTACTTTTTCGACACAAGCCAATAGGTCAATTATAAAAAAAATGAATGGCCAACCATAGACAGTCAGTGTTATACTTAAATATAATGATATGATGAAAACATACTTAATAATATTATAAACATAGCTCATTCCACACTATGGCCTTTCTGCAAATAATCCTTAAACATTTACCTTTAAAGTTCACCGCTTTAAGTTCAAAACGCCACGTTTCCATCGATATTGTTGTCACGGACACACATCGTAGTCACGACTTGTGGTGGGGCCCGTAGCACCAACGTAGTATCATTTGACCCCTTTACACCATAATCGTCTATTCATATGCGTTCGAGACATGAATTTTAACTATGGCCAACCTATTTTCAGCTATGTTTTCGTTAGTGGAATATAACCCTAGTTCACTTCGACCCTAAAAATATTGCATGAACCTCATTAGAGCTGCATTTAGCTTATTTTTAATATTGCAGACTCAATCTTGCTTTCATTTATTAATAAACTCGATTGTTCACCATGATTAGCTTGAGTATCAATCAACGTTTAATTTTTATACGTCACATAGAGCTTAAATCCACTCTTTTTTGCACGTTTGAGATACTACTACTACTACTTGACATGTCATTACTAGGCCCTGAATTTGTGATTAGTATTGTAAACTTTTAATATCAGTAGCGTCTCTTAAATTATGTTTTATAATGAGTACATAACTCAATGTCTGAATTGACAGATATTCTAGCAAACCTTTTAATTTTTATTTGAAAATGGGGTCATAGTAAACTAGGGTCAAAAGGCACTAACCCGATTTCGTGAAGAGTGATTCGGGAAGAAGAGATAAAAGTTTAACAAGTTTTTGACACGTGACTTCGATACTGGTAGAAAGGTGTAACTTCACTTTAGTTTATTTTTATCGTTCAATAACATGACTACTGCTGTTTATTCATTAGTAAATAATTGTATGAATATATTAATGCTCATATAAGTATAAATTGACCATTCCTTATGTTGTATGTATATTTAATTCTTTCCGTATGTACATGAAGAATTTGGTTGATCTAAATCAGAGCTAAGACCTACAGCCTTTTTATTATATTTTTAAGATTTTGATAAATAGTTAAGACACATAAATAATGATCAATATAACAGACTTTAATCTTAATTATACTGACCTCCATAACACATATAACTATTAAATCAATGGTAAGTATTATATAATTAAAATACATTCATACTTACCATGTCTCGTACAAAAACTACAATTCATGATTACGAAGTTTTATGTCTCACGAACTTGGCAACAAGCATAAAAAACTGTTTAAAATTCAATTTGATGCATGACCAAGTTGCTAGGCAAATCAGTCATATATAAATAAAGAAACCAGTTTGTACGACATTATTTTTTAAAACTATGCAAAAACAATTATGATCCTTGAAATCCTGCCAACTTGTGGCTCTATTCATCCTATTATGGATAAAGGCGTAAAGGTTTCTTACGATTTAAATGTACAGTTAGCCAGCACATGTGGCTGGTCATATTGACCTTGAGAGCGCCCGTATTCCGTAGCGGTAGAGGTGAATTTCGCAGTGCGAGTGTCCAGCCGCATGTGCTGCCTTATGTACCTGAATCTCTATATTTTCCAGTTTCGATAGCCGTGTGTGAGATAGGGTGAGGCCAGACGAGCGTAATTTTATTAGCTGTGAGTCGCTCATTTTCGGTCGCGCAATTTCTGTTTCACATAAAATACGTAACTCATTTTGAGTCGCCGTATGAATGAAACAGGGGTTTTGTATGAAACCGAATGCGCTCGTCTGGCCTCAGCCTTACTCTAATGTAATTAAGAGTGTCGGTGGCCCAGTGGCTAGGGCTGTATTCTTCTATTCGGGAGTCGCAGTTCGAATCTCGGCACGTTAACAATGTGTTTTCGATTTACGAATTCATATGTAGTCGCTTCCTTAAGTGCAGTCATAATCGCCTGCATAAAGGCAGCCATATCACGTGATTTTATACTTTAAAATATATATTTTTAAACAAAAATATTTTTCTTATTTTTTTGTATTATGGATACAGTGTACGGGACTTAACATTTTAGTCAAAATATCACAACGTATATATTTGATAAAAAAAAATTTCATTCATTCGACGCTCTTACGGTGAAGGAAAACATCGTGATGAAACCTGCACACACCTGCGAAGTTAAAAGGTTGTGTGTGAAGTTGATCAACCCGCACTGGATTGGGCTAACGTGGTCGACTTCAACTTGATTTGGGGTTGGCTCGAGTGCTCAGTATATGGGCTATAAACTATGATTCGTAATTATGTATTTCATTACCCAACTAGCACACAAGCAGCTTAAACAGGCCTTATACAGCCTGAGTGTGGTATAGCAGCTGTTAAATTGCTGTACAATTTTCCTAAAGTTGAACAGTAGCATACTTTCATACCCTTTAACAGCTAGGTGTTACAGGACATGTTTAGTGGCAAAAAAATGTCTTATGGTAATACAAAAACAAATACTAGCTTCACTAAACCGCTATAGGACATAAAATGGAGTTAATGGAGTTTTTTATACCACTCTCAGATGTAAAAGAGTACTTTAGTAGGCAAGGCAGTTTGTAAAGGGTTTTAACTTGCCTCTATAGCACTCAAGTCCATATAGAGGGTTTTCGTAAAGCCTTACGCTCTTTAACATATTTTATTAATTATGTTGTAACACTATATCTATAGCAGAGTTGTGTAACTTTGAAATAGCGTCTTTAGCGCTATTTAAGAGAATTATATAGAAACTATACGGTTAATAGCTGTCTAAGAAATCATATGAAATATTTTATACAGCCGTAGGATTTATAAAACAGTGTTATAGCACATATAGTATTTTAATGGTGTTCACTAGAGTTCTTGTAACTGTACATTTACAGGGAAGGGACATGACTTCATACTAGAGCTAACAGCGCCATATTAGCAACTGGTGTGCTAAAAATGTAACGCATAGCTGTATAATAAATTAAAAATTTTATTTTATTCAGCCTATGACGGAAAATAAACGTTAATAGCGCTGTGATATAACTTAAAGTCGTATTTCAGCTGTTTATATTAATAAGATACCGGTCAAGAGCGAGTTGCACTCGCCTGGAGGGTTCCGTACAAACGCTTAGACTTCGAGAACAAAAAGTTTCACTAACTATACCATACTTTAAATAAATAACATATTTTTACTAATATATGTGACATATTAAATGAAAGGGCTTGTTGTAAGGATCTCAAATATGTATTTTTTTTACAATTTTGAGAAAATAGGCTAACATTGACCATTCCCTCTTACAGAACCTAAAATTTTTAAAAATGCTCTTTCAATCTGAACATTATTTTCATTTTCATTATTCTGAACTACGAAGTATGTTTCTTGAAGGTTTCTTGAGATAATGATTCCTGGTTTAGCTCTGGTTCAGAAGTAGGTATTTGTCACGGGCAGAAGCTGAAAAACATAAAGTATGATAATTAGAAACATAAATTGGAATACCAGTAAGTCACACTACTGATAGTTTTACACCGTTATTATACAATAATAATCTCAGGTCAAATATTATTTATACTAAATTAAAAATAAAAGTAGATAGGTGCCTATGCACTTGAAATGGTCTATATTACTGAATCTAGTTAGGTAGGTATTGAATAAAAGGAAAATAAAACTGCCGAACTTAATGACGGATCCCTAAGGATTATTTTTACTGCATAATGTCAAATAGCATTAAACCATCTTGGGCTCTAAATAGTAACTGTAAAACGCTGATGTACATGCACGACAGTTTGGTAGCGCACTAGTAGCACAACCGTGAAACCTAAACATCTACAGCAGCAAATACTAGAGCCTTTAGAAGGTTCAAGCAGATAAAATAGATGTAGTCAACACTAGAAGCTGCTTTTATCGAGCCGCCATTATACTGTTTTCAAAAAGGATGTTTTTAAGGTTATTACCATATTTTGAAGACACAAATTCGTAACTTTAAATGTAAATTAAGCCTCATTTCTGTACGTATAACCCAAATGAAACTTTTTGTAAGCTAAAAACGACTATTTATGTTGAAACGTAATTCCTCACCATAGTTATCGATATTGTTTTTTGCATTAAAACGTAACATTCGGAGGGCGCGTGAAAATTTTTACAATAATTCATATATATATTGACAACAAACTGGTAATCGCACTGCAATTACATGCACATAAAGAAATACAACACCATATTACTTACCTTACTGATAATCCTTCATATTAGTTATGTTCTTTTCACTGCACACAGCACGCACGCATTCACATCCATAATTTATTAAAAAATAAAATAGTAAATCAACAGTAAACCTACTTTAAAGCGATGAAAGTTAATTCGAAAATACACGAGCACCGAAATAGAGTGAAGGTGGCACAAAAGCACTGCACAAGAAACTTTGAACGTTTAGGGCACATTGCAGCGCCTTGAAGCAGCTTTTGTAGCGCCATTCTAACTTACATTAGCGGCCACTTTAGATCTATTGCAGAACTTATAGTTGTATAATTTGTGGCCTATTTCGCGCTACAAGAGATCTTTAGTAGCTTATAGATCTACTATATTTCTTACTAAGAAGCCCATGCCGTAACTGAAATCCTCTATCCGGTTACTGTACCGCTTCTTATAGCGCTTGTGTGCTAGTTGGGTAGTCATTACTTATCTCTAGACTCTAAGCAGATTTCCTGTATTACCACAATTTGCTTGCAAAATATTTATATATTTCTAATTACATTAGTAGGTCAAGTCATCTCGTTATAAATTGAATAATTTTATTATTTAATTAAATACAACTTGTTTTCTATTGCAAATTCAACTTCATTAAAATTTGTTTCGTCGTTTTAACAAGAAGTATTATCAATACATAAGGATCTATAGCTCAAAGATCTATAGTATATTTATTAAATGACGGTGAAAATAAAAAAATAATTTTCCTCTATACATAAATTATTTTATTTTATTTGAATATCAACGTGCCTTGTCGTAAAATAGTAAATTATTAACTATGTACTAATATAGTACATCAGAAAACTAAATGAATATACACAGAAGACCCTATATACAATGGCAGTATTACAAGTGGGTAGTAAAGAGCTCATCCTAGAAGCCTTGACTTATACGTAATTTATATTCACTTCCTCAAGTCGCAGTGCAAGCCTTTTTCTCTACTATACAGTTACCGGCGTATTCTGAACAGATAAAAAATAAAATACCTACAACATAATAAAAATATTCAAAGAACACCAAAATACAATAACATAAATAACAATTAACTGGAACCTAATTCGAATAGTAATATTTTTTTTTAACAAAGT
Source organism: Teleiodes luculella (assembly GCA_948473455.1). Taxonomy (NCBI): domain Eukaryota; kingdom Metazoa; phylum Arthropoda; class Insecta; order Lepidoptera; family Gelechiidae; genus Teleiodes; species Teleiodes luculella. Next base: position 13,057,365 of record OX419601.1, on the reverse strand, counting down.
ATAGTCTAATGTAACTAAATGTATAACGTAAATTTAAAAAATATAAATGATTGACTATCTGAGTTATAAAAAACATTTTCTTATTTCAGCTAATGAATTTCAGTAGTTACGACAGCAGAAATGATAGTGAAATATAATAAGACCTAAAATTGTACATACATTTAGATGCTTTGAAGAATTTGATATATAAGTCACAATAGATGATAAATTTTACATGAAATCCAGAATACGATCGTCTGTTTTACATACTGCGTCGACAGAGCCAGCGAATATTTAAATTTAAAACAAATCCAACCCTTTGAGACATCTTCTTCATTTTCTTGCTAAGAATGTGGGAAATGCTGTTTATTGTTTCCTACAGTGTTCATCTCAATTCTTTTAAAATACTGTTTTACTTCTATGTTGCTATTAAAACCCGTTTTCTATGTAACTCCGTTCAAAGAACTTATTTTAGATATTTTGTCCGCGTTGTTTTTTGACTGTGTGGTTTCTTGTAGGAATGAGATATTTTCCTGCTATAAAAACTATCTAAAATGTTGACCAGGGATATAAGGTACCACTAACAGATTTCCAAACTCTACAGTATATAGAAGATTGAAATAAGCTTGTTTCGTAAAATCCAGATCTGTATAAAGTTTAAAGGATCATTCAACCATACTAAACTCATCAACTCTTTATTTTTCTGTTTACTTAATAATAATAAAAAATAACTCAAGAAAATTGTGCAGTCACAAACCCCATTATATTCGTGTTGACACCTGAACACTTTACAGAAAATATTCTTGAAAAATTATGTAAAAAACGGTCCAAACTTAATAAGCGCAAGATGTTGCAAAAGTCCAATCTCTATTCCGAACGAACCTGATCGAATTGCTTCAATAATAAGGGACTGGATTTAACAAAAATCGGGACCAGGGCCTTGATAGACAATAAATCCACAGTCCATACTAATATTATTAAACGGGAGAAGGTGTTCATTTGTCTTTAAAGATTTTTTACTAATTAAAAAGGAAATAGATATAGCTATAGAATAATAAATCTTCTACACATTATTAAACTTTATATTCCTGTAAGTGTTTGCTGCAATGAATTTAATACTAAAAGACATGCGTTTTGTTTTGAAATTTAAGTTAATTTCAAGATGCTTATAAAAATCTTATAATAATTAAAACCCTGACCAAAAAAAAAAACCTACTCTGTAGGTGCCTCGCGGTTTATTTTTCTGGCAACTATTTATGGTAAAATCAAAATTAGTTCCATTGAATTTCCGCAATTCGGCAAGGCTTTTTATATCCTAGTCAGGTTTATTAATAAATGCATTGAAATTTTAAGGTAAGATAATGTTCGCAATTCGTTCCTTGCTGGACCACAAAAAGCTTAATTTCGAATACTGTGCTTCATTATCAGCAAACACAAAAGGTGGTTCTCATCTGGCCATCGCCGTGTTATTACAAAGAGAGTCGAAAGCTTGTCTTTAATCCACCGGATCCTTCTATTGTTTACTAGAGTTCAGATGTTAGACATCCCCATTAATATCTTTCAAGAGGAATTTCGTTGAAAATGTTTTCGAAATCTTCTTTGGATTTAAAATGGTTGTTGAATGAACCTTTTGTTTTGTATTTGCAATTATTTTTTTAGGAATATCTCCTTTTATCAAATACTAGCTGTTCGCCCGGGGCTATATTTTGACTTTTCCGTGCAGTTTCCCGTAGGAATAAGATATTTTTCCGCGATAAAAACTATTTAACATGTTGACCAGGGATATAAGGTGCCACCATACTAAATTTCATTCAAATCGGTCTAACTAAACATTTCGGAGATAAGCCCGTACAAATAGACAAACAGAGAAACAAAAGAATTAAAATATTCTTTAAATCACTTCTTACATGACTCAATTTTTAGAATTTTTTTCTATGTAAAGATTTTCGACCTTTACAGTTTTATTAAATAGATTTTACTACAGTGAAGGGACTGATTCAAATCATTAGTTTTTCAAAGAGAGAGGTTTTTTCACATACAAATCATGTTGATTGTTCATTGAACGTAGTTTTTCTAACCCAGTAGTAAGAAAAAGGTGATAAGGAATTAAATCATTCTCATTTTGATGTATCAAATGGCAACCGCAGAACAATAATTGACTAAGCAATTATTTTTTACCTAACTGAATAATTTGTTTGCCATTAAACCAATAACACCTCCTAACAAATTTCAAAGGCCATCTACTTTATACCAATTAAGTAGCAACATGATTTATGTCGTACTATAAAATTGTACTAAAAGTCGAAATAGGAGCATAAAATATGAGCAACCATGAAGTGGCTAAACACAAGTGACTCGATTCACCTTGGGTAAACGTAATTGGAATATATTTTTAGCAAAATCTACGACATTTCCTAAAAACATCTATTTGGCGTTTTGTTGTATGTTTATCAAGCATGTCTGCAAGTGCGTTCTATTATAAACAATTTCTTATAAAGTAAAAAAAAAGAACATTTCAAATTAGTTAAATTTATTGTTTTTATTATAATAGCTTTACTTCGCTTAACATTTTCTATTCTGACTAATTTAGCATAAATATTGTAGTGTCATGATGACTAAGTTAATCCCGGTAGATAGCGGGAATTCCCTACAAATTTACGGAAATTCATGTTTTGTTAATGCGATGGTACTCGTATCAAGTTGTGGTGTTACAATGACAAAAACATCTGTGGCGATACATTTTAAATGTAGCTTTGTTTATTAACTTGTTTTTTAAGGAATTTTTTAATTGTACTTGCACATATAAAATATGTACGAGTTTTTAAAATACGTTTACTAATTGTACTTACTATAAATTGAAGTACCTATTTTGTAATATTGATCAAACAGATTGAAACAATATCTGCTATTAATTTACTGTAAATATTATGCACATATTCATTTTGAGGAGATTGTCCAGCTATGAGATTTATCACAGATGAGACAGTGATATAGTTCAAAACAACCGAGATATTATGTAGATACAAAACAAAACTACAGTTAATAACATTCTATATACCTATCTTAAAATAAACTAGAAAATCTAAACAATTATTTTATTTCCTGCTGCTCTAAATCTGGAAAATTGAACACGAGTACGCCTTATTATAGTATTATTTCCTCAAAGGAAGTGATTATAAATCATCTTTAAAAAAAAATCTTATCTTGGCCAGGGCCATTTGCAAAAATTCCGTATTCTATCCAATACGTGAGACCGACACGGAAATACATGCCGGCCTTGGTTCAAATCGATACGAATACTACTCTAGAGTATTAGATTTAAAGTTTCGTTTACCAATAAGGTGTAAATACCAAAGAAGCTTTTAACAAGATAATAATCATTCATTTAGATGCTCCAAGAAGTGCAGGTAGCACTAAATGAATCGCTGACGATTTTAAAATATGTAGTCAAATTTTATGTTAATGTTTTTTAAACGAACCAAATACAAAACACAAGCAAGGCAAATGTTAAAAAGAAACGTATTTAAGTAGCAAATAAAGATAATATTTTTTTTTAATAAAAATTTGATGTTGATGAAATTGAAAAAGTAACTAATTAAATTGGGTATTACTTAAAAATAAAAGGTACAGAAAAGCGACAAAAAGTTTATATGCAAACTCCAGGAAGACATTTCAAACCATAGCTTGAAGAAGGGCAGTATAACCTTTCTGTGACCTTTATTAATGATTTCCTCGTGCTTGTAAGTTTTATTACCAAAAATAACAGACAATAAACCTAACAACTACTATAGATCCATTTTAAACTGCCTCTCACGTGTGGTCGAAACGTGTATAGAATGGCCATACGGACATGTTATCGGTTATTTATACTTCCTACTTGTTCCAACAAGTCACTGCAAGCTATAGAATTGGACGGATCGGTACTTTATGTGGAAAAACATTTAAACGATTTAATTTCTGTCAGTGTAAGGATTATTATTGAATTTTTCTTTTTAGGCTTCTAAAGCTTTAACTAAGGAGTTTTTTGCGATTACCTGTTTCATCTTACTATAATGTATCGTATTAGTACCTATTGTTGAAAACTGCAGCTTGAGTTATTGAACTATCAAATATAATAAATCAATACCACTAACATTTCGAAAAAGAAAATTTTAAAGATTTCTTCTGCCATAAGCATCACTGGTGGAATCGCTTTGTATGAGTTCTGGGAGTAATACTACAGTTAAGTATGGTAAGCAGCCAACGTATTAATATTGTTAACTTGCTTATCATCTGCTGTAATCTTTGTACATGTTTTCAAAGCAAATAAAGTTTTATTATTATTATTTTTTATTTTGTATTACTCGATATTAATCCGATCAATGACATAATCATCGTAAACATTGCAAAAAAGTGTTTTATTTCTATCTTACTTCAATCTACAACAATGACATGTATCAAACCCACATCGTCTATCACTTCAAAAACCTTCATCGCACTTCCCATATTCCCCATAGGCGCCTTTCCATCTAATAGATTAGCTCCAAGTTCAGGAAATGAACAGGTTGCCCTTGGTTCGGCAGCCGACTCTACCGGCACATGCGACGCGTTTATAATAATAAAACGTTCAGTCCATGTATGGAAGGTTAAACATCATGTTTATGTGACTCCTGGGTCCAACGAGGGAGATAACGATACTGTTAGAAAAATGCTTTTGGAAATTGGATATGTCCCTTCGGTCGGTTCGGTAACCTTGGATTAAAAATTTGTTGTAAAAATGTTCTTTTAACTTTACATTATGTTGAATTCTCGTTTGGCTTGAAGATGTCTTTCTCGCGTATCTAAATGTTGTTTGTAGTAATAATACCACCTATCTGTACATATGGTGTCTCTCTTACCTCGTTCCTCTTACCTTACACTATTTAATATTTTAAAGAGGACAGAATTAATTTTGAATCTACAAGAAAATTATAACCTTCACCTTAGATAATAATAATATTGATGTTTTACTCAATACATAAATGACATAATATTATTACAGTATTGTGCCAAGAATACTAAAATATCAGGCTTAAAATGCAGATGTAAGCTGATATGACATATTTTTATTTAAATAATTATCGAGATAGCCCAATTTCATAATAATATCCATTCCACGAAACTTTAGATATTGTTCGTAATATCCAGTTCTCGGAACTAGCAAGCGACTATCACTGTAGCTACATTAGCATTATTGAAAATTACACAATCAACCTAATTCTGAACACGTCACTCAAATTATATCAACTTCATATCGATTCCGAACTTAAAGACTTCAAATAAACGACAACAGTTATAAATTGAAGAGTCAAAGCTGCAATTTCTTTGAAGTTCCTTTTCAAATTGATGTAAACGTCAATTTTGCTGTAAGTGGCCCTTTGTCATGTTACAAGTAGGTACATTTAATGTGAAAAGTGCTATGAAGAAGAAGAGTATTTCCCTTGTAAACGTGACAAAAAGGAACGAGATATTGTTTAGCGTCGATCTTTTTAACATAGATAAGTTGATGCTTATCTTTATGTTGAACATGCAGGAAAAAGTCAACTTTTATGTTAATAATCAGCTTACGCAACCACCATCCTATTAAGCATTCGAATGAGTTTTAATAAGCTACACATTATTATATACCTTTTTTATTTTACGTAATATAATTGAGATATTTCTTGTTCTATTCATCTTGATATATAAAAAATTTTGAATAGCTTTTCTCAATGAAAGTACCATACCTGCACATTTTTGCTACCAGTCTTATTAAAGATTCCACTTAGGTATTCTTTCTAGTTTTCATTCAGCTGTCTATATTTACAGAAGCCTTACAATTTCGTTTCAATAAGAAAGTTTCATGCGACTTAAAGTATAGTTTATACTTTAAGTAAAATAGTACTTACATTACATTATTAAATTTATGATACAGAAGTTAAAATATGCTTTTGACTGCGACTCATGGCGTAAAAAAGGGGAGGCCTTTACCCTGCAGTGAGAGACACCAAATAGGTTTTTATTAAAAAGTCAAAATCCAAATAATTTAATTTCTTAGGCTCCTTTGATCCAACGTCTTTATTGATCTAAAAAAATCACAGTTTTAGTATATTAATGTATAGAAATGTATTCAATCCGTCTAGTTTAACACAATCAGGCCACACACTTTGATTGCACAAAGCCTTAGACGTCCTCCAATACATTCAAAACGCCGCCGCCGCTTCAACAAAAACACACTAACTAGCGATGCCGGTTCCAAACTGTGCATACATAAATTTGCCTAGCAACAAAATTAGCCATTAGTCTCGAATAAAAACCGGTGCACGCCGACGTGATTAATTGAGTCAGAACCGTTGCAGTCTAGATTGTAGTCTAAAACAAATTGCTCCAACAAAAAATAGTAACAATAATAATAATGGTAACCTGGATATGTTTGAGCCACAAAAACTGCCTACCTCTATTCGGTTCACCTTGAGAACCGCCAGTGGGCGTTTCGAACTTGATTTAGTCGCCATCTGACAAACCCTTTTTTTGTCCTGAATATAAATAAGACGAACAAAAAATATAAAGTCGAGGTTTTTTCCCCTCGCAGTTTCCAGAGGGACCGCCGTAGCGGAGTTTAGCGAAAGTAAGATTTGAATAATAAAGGAGAATATTCGCTTATGTTCTTACTGTGCGGTGTTGTTTTTATGTCTGTACGGAGTTTCAGAGATAGTGGCTCGTAAGTTGTTCCCCGAAAATATGTTTCCCATTCCGACGTATGTGGAGCTGTTATCTAGTCCTTTTAGTCTTCGTGTTGATGTAAGGAAAATGCGATAGACGTACCCTTGTATAGAAGCGTCATTGCATAGCTTCCTGCATGATTTGATAATGACTTCCTGCGTCCTTAGCCATCCTCGTTAGTATTATAATATACATACATTGAAGATGAGGAAGTATGCAGCGGGCGCGGGGGGGGGATTTGGATGTTTTACTGCATCAATTCACGAGAGATCAACCGAAATAGAAATAAAATTAGGTCACTCGTAACACAAACCAAACGTGACGCTTATCAAGCACTCCATTTACACAGTTACGAAATTTTCCGCTGTTAAACAATTAGAATAGATTGTATTTCGACTCGTTTGTAATAATAATAATTCCTATGATAACAATATTATTAATAGTAAGGACGCAGACTTAATAGCATAGTGTTATGCATACTAATTCAATACATCCAGCTCTTTGCTAAAGCCCGCAAGCAGACATGGCTGAAATAATAATCGCGTTCTCCACAATTAACAGATCGCACTGATTTTCTAGAAACGTAAATCTGGTTTCAACTCTATTTGGTCCAATTTGCTGGAACATGACATGTTTACAAATTAAACTTTTTTTATCTCTTGTCCACAGACTAAGAAGAACAATCCAAACCACATCAAGAGGCCGATGAACGCGTTCATGGTTTGGTCTCAGATAGAGCGCAGGAAAATCTGCGAGCAAACCCCTGACATGCACAACGCGGAGATCTCTAAGAACTTGGGCCGCGTTTGGAAGACCCTCAATGATGAGGAACGTCAGCCCTTCATCGATGAAGCGGAGAGACTCAGACAACTGCACATGCGCGAGTACCCTGACTACAAATACAGGCCTCGCAAGAAAACTGCCAAGCCTACCCAGCGCACTGGAGGGGTTTCAAAACAGAAACGTAAACAGCGAGCGGATTCTAACAACAACAGGGGTTTGTCGCGGCGACGAACATCTTCGCGGCCGGCGCCGACTGTCCCGAGTGTTCCCAGCGTGCCAGTTGAGACGCCAGCGCCCCCTCCGCTCCCGGCCTCCCCCGCTGGCTCTCCCGACTCTCCAGAATCCGCCTGCTTCTACGAGGACAGTAGCCGTCGTGAACCAACAGCAGACCTTACGGATCTTTACTCAATCACCGATCTCCTGCCTCTAGGAACGGACTGCGAAGTCGACCTGGACGCGCTGACGACGGATATGGAGTCTTTCGAGACTGCGTCGTCATCATCCGGCTCCCATTTCGAGTTCTCGTGCACGCCAGACGTGTCTGATATGCTAAGCGAGATCGGCGTGGCCGGGGACTGGGACCACACGTTCTCGTCATACCTCACGTCGTCTTAGGCCGGCGCGGTTTCCGGCCGATGCCGGTTCCACTGATCTCACGCGGTCTCGCGGTCTCACGCGGTTACGCGCCGCCGCTCGGACCGACGACGGACGACCGCTCGCCGCCCCGCGCCCGCCTAGAGAGTGCCTACATCCAAAATGACGTGTCGACTTTTGGATTCAATGTACAAAGTTATTTAATAAGGATCGATGGTGAAATTTTAATTTAAGCGCTCTACTGACAACTTGGTTTGGTCTCTTTCATCTTTGTCTTATAAGACTTTTGAATAGAAACATCGTTTCTAGTTTTTTTGTTTAAAAAAGTATTTTACGCTCAACCAACATTACGGCTAAATCTAGTTGCCGGTAGAGTTTCTTAATGAACCGACTGAGGTCGCATTCTTTCAGTTCACTTTGATTTCTTAATTTAGTTTTGTAGATATGATTGCTCCGCGACGAGAACGTCGCTGTTCGGGAGTGCATCGGGTTTTTAAAACATAGGCTGTGAGTTGGTTCTCGTTTTTTGCTTTCATTACGTTGTATTACACACGGGGGCAATTCCGGCACGTCGAAGACAAACTGTCAACCGCATACTCTCCGAAATTATAGCATCGGCATCGGGCTCTGAGAAAAACCTATATACTCGGCAGCTGTCACAAGTAAAACGTTTGTGGCATTTCAAGTGATCTTGATTCCTTCGGGGATGTTTCTTTGATTTCACAGTGATACTGCATGCATTTGACATGAGCAAACGTTTCGCTCGACATGTCTGCTTTGTATAAGTTTATAACATTAATCTTTTTGGCATCGAGTCGTTCGCGTGTCGCGTCCAATTTATACTTGTACATTACTCGAGTTGGCTACTAGTGCGTCCATATTAGTTAGCGGTTTTCTCGTCACTTCTTCCTTTATGTTAACCTTTGTACTTTACATTATTATAACTTTTACGTTCGAACTTGTTAGATGAATATATCATTTTGAGTAATAGACAAATAAGACTAGGTTATAGTCATAATAGTTTGGCGTTCATATTACTGTACGTAAGTTCACATTATACTTTGATGCACATAATAGTTAATAGTTGATTTATTATAATTTACTGTTGGAAGCTGATCATTGAAAGGACTTTGGTATGCAGAACTTTTGAGAATGTATTTGGTTCGATGCCCTTACTACTGTAGTCCGAATGAAAAAGTTACTTGCGCAACTTACTGTTGACTACACTGTCATTTATTTTGTTCTTAGAACTTTACAAGTTCTTTTCTGCTCAAGTAACTTTTTCCTTCTTCACTTATTGTTGGCGTAGTAGGGGCGACATGGTGTTTCATGTAACGTGTAAGTGTTCGAAGTCGGTACGTCTTGCTGTAATAAGTTAGGATTTGTTAAGATATCTTTAATCTCTGTCATTGGTAAGGTATGAAATTAAAAATTGTATAGAATGGCACCTAAGGTTTGATGCGAAGGGACACTAATCTTTCTTTCTGTTCTTTGTTCTGCTAACATTTTCAAAATACAAAAATACTAGAAAGATACATATCAATAGGGATGCGCTATTCCGCGGGATGGTGGGATACTTTTGGATGGTCAATAACTCGTTGGATTTCACTCAAATGTTTTGCTGTTTCAAACTCTGTGATTTAAATTACTTTATGAATTTTTCTAAATTTTAAGGTTCTAGTGGAGACTGATAACGCGTAGATTAGTTTTAGCAGCGCTAGCTTCTCTGACTTTTTAATTTACAACTGGACATTATTACAATCTACTGAAAAAAAAACAGACCTCGTTCCAAAAGATATTACTTTCAGAATATTGCCAAGATTTATATCAGTCTCACTACTTGCCATTTTCAAAATTTGCTCAAGATTAATTAAATACCTTTTTTGTTCACATCACAACTTGCAATGTGATAATTTTCGGAACGTGGTCTTGATTGATTCGTATTTTTGATATTTCGTGTTGCTGTAGAATTAAGGTGTAAGTAAATAAATAGATTTCTGATATACTGCTAAATCTTTATACATTTCCGAATCAATCTCCTCTACTTTAATATTGTAGTTTTACCATGATGTACTTAACGCACCCAAATGAATAAACCCAAAATTCTACAGTAACATTTGTAAAATCATTATAAAAATTGCATAAATCTGTCAATTCAGTGAAAATGGTGTCAGTTAGTTTAGAGGTAACGATTTTTAAAGCCTCAGTCAATAAAAAGTAGAACTTCTAAAATTATACTGTTTCAGATTGTGAAAAATCAATATGTAGATATTATGTATTCTGTGTCCCTCTTAAAGATAAGGGATCTGTTGTGCTCTAATGATAAGAAAGAAAATGCTTTACCTATATTATATTCTTATAAATATATATGTAAAAAATCGAGTTCTTGTATTACTTAATAAGTGTCTACGAAAACCAATTATTTAATATGCATAAAATACATGTTACCTATTAAACATTGTATTGAAAATCTGTAAGTGAACTGTCTTGTGTCGTAGGCGATGTAATTGATCGTATTAATAATAACCAAGAAGATAAATTTGTGCCTAATAATAAAAATTACTGGAAAACTTCTTCGTATATTTTAGTGATGCTCAAGAATTATAAATAAGCGCGTAGTGTTTATTAGAAAGCTGTACAATTACAGTGAAATTTTCTTCGGCGCCAGATGTTGCATTTTCTCGATTTTTGATTATCTTTTCTTGTGTTTAATCATTTCGATGATTTGTGTCATATTTGGTATCAATATAGTTTGTATCATATTCTTTTGTTTCAAGTTTCTCGTTTATTTCACTATAATCGTGAAAAGATTTTAGTTCTTTTTTTCAATTGTCAGTTTTAGCTTCGCATGATTCATACTGCAGAGGCATTAAATATACATAAATTACATAATATATTAAAAATCATGCTCAAGTTACAATGTTTGCTTTTTTCTCAAAATTTATTTTGAATTATTATGCTCTTTCCTTAATTCTTTAAATTCTGTCATGTCGATGTCAATGTTTTTGTAAATTGGAAAATAGTAACCCCGAATAAGTATAAATAATACATTTAGCAACATCGAATTTAAGTGTTGTAACTTAGCGCTTCTTGTTGTGGTTTCATATAATATTTGGAGTTATCAGGGTTCGGTGTTTCGTTTTAACTTTAGACTGGTAAGTCCTTGAAAGTGTAACTCTTTGCCTTCCTCGGATATTCGTCCCTTGTCTAATACTTTGCTTGGACCTTTTCCCTTTTAGCTTTAGGGCTTTTGCAAACTTTTCATATATTATCTGTGTAGCGGTGCCATTTTAGCGCTATAAAATTACGATGAATAGAGCTCTCAGCCAATCACGTACCGGATTTTCTAATAAAAACAACGTGGTGCGCTAAAATGTTATATCCGCACAGAGACGGTTCTTAATTTGTTGTTTGCAAAAGCTACATAGATTCCCTTTCACGTTGTCATGAAGTATTTAAAATTAATGATGTAAATAAGTATTGAAAAACTGTTAATAATAACGAAGTCAAAATAAAGCGACACTGTGAGAAAAATTAGAGGGTATATAACGTCTCAAAGGAACTATATCATAGAAGACGTAGTTAGTTGTTGTAGGTTATATATGTAATGAATATAATATATATGTAACTAATATATATATTGTTGTGTATCTTTATATTATTACTTCAGCTTTCGAGCCGCTTGATAGTAGATCAGAATTTTCTGATGTAGAATTACTATGGCTACCGTAAGTTTAGTCAAGAAATTGACTATTGGTTGTGCTCCAACCACGAAAACCAAGCTGATGGCAAACATAAGGCAGATGTAGGCACTATATAAAATCTATATATAAAAGTATAATATATATTATGTGTAAATTAAAATTATTCGTAAAATTAGTCTTGTACATGCGATTCAATTGAAAAAACTGTTAGTGATTTATTCACAGAACTGAAAAGTTGAAATATTCTCGTTGTATTGTTTGAGAAAATAATGTTTGAAGGTAAATATATGAACTCTGTGTATTATAATATCTATCGCCATTGTTGATTTAATTCCTAAGCGTCTTCTTAGATTTTTTTTCTTCTCTGTGAGACAACGAATTTCCTTCTTTGCACAATACATTTAACTTAATATATTTACGAATATGATAATTGGTGTCTATAAGAAAGTTAAATAAACAATATAAAATAACCAGTAATAATTATTATAATAATAATAATATTGTCAACATCAACCAGTAGTGATTTGCGTATAACATTAATTTAATAATATTTACCATTGTTGAAGTAGCTGTGTCATTTATTGGTATAATAATAACGATTAAATAAAAAATAATATAAAACAAATGAACACTTCGCACAATCAGATCCAAGGAACTAACTTAGGAGTAACAATAATAGTTATTAACTATAATAATTAAGTAACATGAAGTTACGGTAAATAGGAATAATGTATAGTTTTCGTAATAATTTAGTTTTTTCATATTGGAAAGTGATTTTTACTCTTCGGCGCGTAGTGTGCGTTTTTTTTTAATTTGGAGTTTTCCGGAATTCATTTCACGAGTACAACCTTCCACACAGATATTCCATTAATGTTTGCATTTACAAACAATGTCATAGAGCCCTGTGTGGTCGGTTGTATAACCATCGAAATTGCAAAAATACCGAAACTTGTTCAAGTTTGACTTTTGATGTTAATCGAATTAATTTATATGTAAATATTTTCGTTGATCAAATCTATTAGGAACAAAAAATATTAAAAAATGGTCCATTAAATTCTATCGAGTAATGTTAAGGTAATTATTATTAGTACCGCATATGTATACCTACCTTATAAATTGTGTGTTTAAATTTCATAATATTATTGGGGGAGAGTAACTTACATGCCAAACTTATTCCTACATTCGAAGCTATAAAACTTGGCTTTAACAGTACGCTAAGAATTGGACTGATTACATTTTTCATGTAATTAATTTCTGCACGTCTACTTTAAGTTTTTTAACTAATTTCTACTCAGATTTACACAGTCAGTATTAAATTAATTCCGACTTTTTTGGCGCTCATTTTGTTGCTTTACTTGTCAAGCAAACACGAAAAAATATTTGTTGTTTCATTTAATTTTGTATGTAAATAAAAATATTTTGTCAGATAAATGCTTCAAGTTAAAAGTTTAATCAAATTGCTTTAAAATTTACATTAATATGTAATGGATATTGCAAACATTATGGTAGGCGTGCTATTCACATTCTTTTTAATAGTAAACTTTGTAAATATCTTGTGAATAGACTTTTAAGGCCACAGTTTTGGTATGAATTTTCAAAAATTCGAGTCTTTGGCCGTGTGTCCCAATTATTCTAGTCTTCGTAGCACAGTTTGAGATATCTTCTTGCAAAAAAGTGCAGTCTTGATTGAAGACCTAAAGACTACAAAACTTGTCATCAAAATCGTCAAATTTACAAGACATCAAGAAAAGTCCTGATTTTAGAATCCTACTTCTGATGTCTGTAGACTGTACCTTTGTTTCGGTGGCCTTTGAAATATGGATACCTGATTTTTTTACTAGTGTTTTTTTATTCAATTTATACCAAAAAATCGATGAAGCTCTTAGAAACCGTTACCGATGGATCTCTTTTTTAGTAGCACTTTGCAGTTGGTCGTGCATTCGGCTTACCAAATAAAGAAAACATTTTTTGTGTTTTCACTTTTGTAATCGGTTCTAAAATTGTACATATTAGATCACTTTTGGTTTAAGTGAGACAACGCAAGGTTTTAAGGTGGGGCTGTGAAACTGGTGGGTTGATAGGCGGCAGCGAGAGCGGCAGAAAATAAGCCGAGTTGAGTTTTCAAGTGGTAATGGCGCGTACAAAACGTTCCAATTTCAAAGCCTTGTCAAGTTCTTTCTTGCCAGTTTTAAGCGCGCTTCTCTGCCCGCTAGTTTCATAGCCCAATTCTAAAAACAGAACAAAGATTGTGACCCTCCACAGGGTTTATTTTATTAAAATCTTTTGTCCAGCTATAGTTTAAGAAAGTTTAAGTTACGGCTAAGTTCATGTACTGGGGATGACGATTCAAAACTAGGCATGATTTTGTAAGTCCTTTGTCCGTTGTATAAATTATTTACATGGTATTTCATAAGGTAATGTAACTACATATAATGTACGTAGTATTTTTAACTGTTAAGTATGGAGTAACAATACCGTAATTATGGATTTAAGCGATCGTGTACATTTTGTATCGTACTTTGTTTCAATAATGAATATATATTATTATATGGTAAAATAAATCATCCAGTTTTTAAAAAATATATCAGATTTTTATTGAAGTCATCCTTGAACCTCTATGAATAAACAAATTCATTTTAATAAAATATTTATGAGATTTTTTAACAAGTTTAATGCATATATAAATTAAATATAAATAGTACATTATTATTAAAGTAAAGTATTTATTCAATATTGTGATTTGGAAATATATTATTTTCATATTATTGCTGCAGGCCCTATTTCACAATTTACATGTTCAAGAGACCATTAAATTGTGATAGGTCTCCGTTAAAAGATTTCATAAATAACATAATAGTAAATAATTTAAATTCATTGAATTTAGTTATCAAGAAACAATTCTTTTTACGATATATCTGAAAATTACTGCAAAGGAAAACATTAATTATTTACAGAAACGAATAATAAAACCTATACGAAAGAAAGATTTGATCAACCAGAACAGAACAGACAAGTACAGAAGCCAGCACAAGCAGCTGGACACTCGCATTACAAAAATCGCCTCTAACGCTACGGAATAACGGCTATTTCAAGATCAGTGTCCAGCCACATGTGCTAGCTACTGTACCTATAAAAAAAAAACATTCGACCAGAAGTCAGGTGTAATAGCACAAATTAGAAAATGATGGTACTATAAATAAGTAATTATAAAATATCACAAGTAAAGCTTAGCGTTAGCATAACACGTTATGCGTAGTACCTATAACTACTATACATTGTGTACAGTAGTAAAATTAAGAAATTTTAGCATATAACACTTTGTAAAAAAAGAACCAATTTAATAAAAAGTGAAAGTTGGTTGTTGATACTGAAAAAGGGGGAGCAAAGCTGAAAAAAATCACTAGTAGTAAGTACGATTTTATTTTTCAAATATAATCTCGAAAAAATAAAGAAGGCGTAAGTATACTACTCGTATTAAAAATAATAATATGAAAGTCTGTAATAAGCTAACCTATGCAAATTCAGTAGTGATTATTTCACTGAAAGAAAGTTAATTTCTTTGACAGGTTATTTTAACATAGAAAGAGTTTTTCTTTCATAATCAGGGTTTTATTTTTTTACAAAGTACAACTTGGTGTGATATTGGACGAATAAAACAGTTACAATATCGTAAAAAGTACTTTTAGTTCAATTACTATGGAAAGAAAAAGTGTCATAAAAATTTTGTCTCTTAAAAAGGACAGTCACAAATTCACTACCTCAAACACGATTGTGTCATCAACAGTGAAAAATGAGCCATCTAATAAACGGAATAAGGTATAAAATTAAAGCAATAAATTTGAATAATAGCTCGCCGGGGATTCTTCGTTCTTATTGCAAATTCGCGTAATTTAATATTATACTGGGGTCCGGTCAATTTGGAAGACTGTAAACAAATTAGTTGCTTTATATGGACCTTTATTAAAAAATGGAGCAATATTATACAGATTGTATATTTACAGACTGTTCAGTTAAATCTAAAAAGACATGCTCAGTGGATGCAACACAACTTTTTGAAAGAAACTTTCCAGAGAAAAAAAGTAGGTTTAGTGTTAAAACAGGAACTGTCCTATTAAAATGACCATTTGAAACGCGAAATTTGGATTTTTTCACAAGATCCCAAAACTAATGAGATCAACGCGTTATAATAGTTTTTGACGTCTCTATAATTAAATTGATATTCTTTTCTATCTAAGCATGAAAGGGACGATTAATTTACTTTCAATTTAAGTAAAAGTGTAATAAGTAGAATCAGTGCCAATGAAGACTTAAAATCCCATAACAACTAATTATGCCCAAGGATTTTATAAGTACTAACGTTAGTACTTATAACATCCTTGATTATGCCATACCATTCATCTTCTGTCAATTTTATTCTTCTAACTAGCGACCCGCCCCGGCTCCGCACGGGAAAATGGTTATTGTGGGTTATCCTTCAGTATATTATGCATGTATTATACATATAAACCTTCCTTTTGAATCACTCTATCTATTAAAAAAAACCGCATCAAAATCCGTTGCGTAGTTTTAAAGATTTAAGCGTACAAAGGGACATAGGGACATAGGGACATAGTGACGGAGAAAGCGACTTTATTTTATACTATGTAGTGATGATAAATGAAAAAGACAAATGGACCAATTAAAGTTTAGTACTTTACGGAAAATAAGGGCCATTGTCATTTTATTTCGCAAAATCAGGGACCAAAAATAAAAATAAATCACGTCAACAATAGAGGATTCGAATCACACACAAAAACCAAATTGAAATCGGTTTGATCTTGTACGCGTGTCTAACCAATTTAAGATGACCTGTGTCACCATGACGTTGGTTATGTAACTAGAGCTTTTATATTTTTAGTTATATAGCCATAGAGGTAGAACCAATTTGTTTTTGCTTTTGAAACATCTTATCTTATATAATATACATGTCAAGGATTTTAATAAGAAAAGCTTTGTTTTAAAAGTTCAAAATAATTATTTTAAATCTGGAATGGAAATAATAGAGACGTGATTTTTGTTTGTTCAGAGAGGTCATTTTTAACAAAACGATTGTATAAAGGTTCATAGCACAAACAGATAAACAAAGCTGAAATTAGCTTTAGTTCATAATTTCAGTTAAAATAACTTTAAATCACGAAACAGTTATAAAGTGAAAAACTATTTTCGATACCAATAAGATTCACTAAATATTTCAGATCGGCAACCAAAGGGACTGTCGTATAAATATATTAATTTTATTCAACGATTTTCAGTTACTCATTACGTAAGACTGTTGGTTTCTTTGAATAGTACTTAAGCTTTTTTATTTAGTTGGCAATCAAAATCCGAATACCGCCAGTACAGATGAACTTGTTATACTAGCTTAGGCGGCTTAATATTGTAGCACCAGGGTTTGTAAGGTAGGTTAATGTCAAATCCCACACGATAAGTAAACAAGTCACGAAGGAAAAAAAAAATTACGCGGATTTTTTTTCCTTCATGAAATAAGTGATAATCAGGTAGGTAGATAGATAGATACTACTCTACCAAAACAATTAGACACATGACAGGTATGCGGTTTGTACAATATTCGCCCTTATTCCCAGCACTAATCCCCGTGACCGGCCGTGACGCCATGTTTGAAATGTGCCTAATTGTTTTGGTCGCGTAGTAGATTGAAAATTTATTGGCACACAAAACACAGGCAGCACAAACATAAACCATAAAGAGTAAGATGGAACATACACATTATACAAGCAAACACACACACACACACACACACAGAATATACCAAAAGATACCAAAAAGATAAATACAAAAACAACACACAAAACAAATAGATACTTTATATATGTAATAGAATAGGTCGCTTGCATAATGTGCACCACGCCAGAAGGTGTACCTAATACTATATAATACTACACACACACACACACATACTATACATACATACACACATACTATACACTATATAATATGATTTAAACTATGTAGGTTACCGTGACATTAGTTAGTTATAATAGGTTTGCAGAAAACAATTAACCCTTAACTAATTTAATCCAATATAAATGGATTTATAATAATTAACTGCTTGTCATATAATTTATATCTTTAATAAGACAAGCAGTTACCTTAAGTTAGTAGAGTTAAGTCATATAATTTATTATTGCCATTTGTTGTTTTTACAAACGGTCTTATACATCATCTACTATACTGTAGAATTATATATAACTGTTACATAAAAGGGCTAAATTCCTGTCCTCACTCAAACATCAAATAGATACAATTCGTATTTTTAAGGCACATTTTCATTATATTTTTCTAAATATACTGTAATATTGTTATAAAATTAACAGCTTATTAGATCTCTTTCTATGATGTGGTGCAGAGCATCTTAGTTTTTAACCTCCGACAAAAAAGAGGGATGTTATAAGTTGTGTCTGTCTGTCTGTCTGCGGCATCGTAGCTCCTAAATGGATGCGCCGATTTTAATCTACTTTTTTTTATTTGCATGGTGTTACAATCGAGAGTGTGCTTAACTATGATCCTAGAAATAATCATCAGCTATTTGAAAATTCTCAGCTCTTTTCTAATTGTTGAAAAAATCAAGTACCTAACGGTTTTGTGGCGGGGATTTTTTTTTTAATTAAATTTTATCAATTTTTATTTCTTAAAAATCCCAGAGCAAAAATATCGGTTTTAGGTTATTTTAGGCCTTGAGTCAAAGTGGTACGGTTCTAGTTTGACTGGTAGCACAAGCTTCGGTTGATTCGCGATCTTCTTATTCATCAGCCAGACGAGGAGTCCCGAATTCTAATGCGTTAATCTGTTATTCCAAAGCTGATGTGGATTTAGCTGATTCTTTGTACGTATTGAATTATTATTGGTGTTGAATTTTACAAAAAACGAAGATTAGAATTGATGCCATGCAAGGCGAAGCGGCTCTGAATCTTCGTTTCAAAAATATTAAAATACGCTTGTTTACATATATAATACTAGCTTCCGGCAGCGGCTCCGCCCGCGTTTATCGTTTTTCCCGTG
The DNA here is from genome assembly GCA_948473455.1 of Teleiodes luculella. Taxonomy (NCBI): domain Eukaryota; kingdom Metazoa; phylum Arthropoda; class Insecta; order Lepidoptera; family Gelechiidae; genus Teleiodes; species Teleiodes luculella. Next base: position 13,038,526 of record OX419601.1, on the reverse strand, counting down.
GGAATGAAGAATTTTCCCGCGGTAAAAGTTAGCCTATGTTCTTCCGCAAGATCTATTCTATCTTCGTGCCAACTTCGCCCACTTTGACAATTTTTCCCGTGAGAATGAGAAATTTTCCCGCGGTAAAGCATAGCCTATGTTCTTTCCTAAAGTCTATTTTATCTGTGTCAAGTTTTATCAAAATCGGTTCAGTAGTTTCGGAGCCTATTCAATTATTAGGAATATTTTAGGTATTTTTTTACACCTTAGGTTACATTATTGAAGTTTTAGTAAGGAATCCTATTTTTTTTTTAATAAGATTTGACCTATATTACTTAATAAGGATTATGTAGCTTCTCAAGAGTGAAATAATTTTTAAAATCGTTTCAGTAGTTTCGGAGCCTATTCGATGCAAACAAACAAATAAACCTTTCCTCTTTATTATAATCTTACGTACGTACAGATAGGTATTGTTTGTACGTACGTACCTATCTGTTGATAAATACTATTGTGCTATTGGAAGGAATTTAGTTAAGTACATTTCCTTGAAAAAAAAGTGATACGCAAAAGGTAGATAGATTTACTGGAATTGCCTGCTTATCGTTTGGGTTTCGAGGTTAGCCTATCTCACAAGCTCTGATATCAGAATAATTGAGCTGCATAAGGTGTATGACAAGACTCCTAGACGACGGGTGTGTACTGCGTAATAAATCCCATAATTTCATAAGATAAATTGATTAAATCATATAATTTCAGATTATACAATTTACTTAGCCTAGTTTTCAAAATAATAGAACAGGCAATTCCTATAATTTTAAATCTCATAATTTAATTTGATATAATTATAATTTCCAACAATAAATTATTTCTTATACTTGTCGGTTTCTATAATAATTAGTTACTATAACTTTTATAGAATGTTACAAAACTGAGAACTTGTAAAAGAAGGCGGAAGCGTTCTACAAACTCTTGTTGCAAGCATGCATGCAAGTAAGCATGCATGCAAGCAAGCAAGCGTGCAGGCATGCATACATGTTAATCTTACCCGAAGTGTATGACAGAAGAGATGGGCGATGGAACCTGACCAACAGTTCTGTGGGTGCCCTGAATATTTTCTATGTCCATAAAGACGAATATTCTGCTAAGACAATGTTTTGTATGTAACGTACTCTGGCTAAGTCCATTGCGGCATCTGAAACAAGAACATCAATCAGAATACCAGCTTCAGGAGCGTTGATTAATTCAACTACTAGCAAATGCATTTGCGGAAACTACAGAACCCCGAACACAGATACTATAACTTATGATTCCTTTAAATCTGACGAAGTTTGTCTATCGTGTGTTACTCGTAGTATAAATTGGGGAGAGTAAAAAATATGCTTCATTTAGTTTTATATCCATATAATTTTATTTATGTCTCTTATTGTAGAAAACTAAATGTTATTTAAGTCCTTGGTTTCTCTTCTCACTGATAGAGTAAGCAATTATTCTGGAAAATACTCAATAGGAAACTCAAGTAAAAAAAGTCGTTTTACCTCAGAATATTAGTTTATTTTAAAACACTTGAAATGGTGAATATTAAATTAGAACAGGATTCATATTCTTTTGTTTAGAAAAAAAAGCTAAATAAGTATTACAACCTCTAAACTCAATACCTTAATGCTAAGCTTAAAAGAAAAATATATTATCTATGGAATTTAAAAGAATATAATGCACTGTCCCGTACTCATCGTTGCGCCTCTCCTTTACCATGGGTCGTCTGGTAGAAATTGATACCTACTTTAGCAATAAGGCAGCCCATTTGTACACGCATATTGTAGCGTTGTAACTGTATTTCTTTTAATTTATTACTGGTGTGCAATAAAGTATATATTCTATTCTATTCTAAAAATATAGAATTACGTATTGGTTTGTCTTTTTTAATTTGGTTGCTTAATCTCTTCGGGTTTCCTGTCTATGGTTTCAGTACATCTAGCTATCTGTCTCCTACAAGTCCCCCGAATGAATGTTAAACAGTCGGCCAAACGCGGCCAAATTAATTGGCGAGGCACTTGTTAGGGGCGGCTCCGTACGCAGTAGTTTCCATTCTATTCCCGTCCGTGGGTTTACTAAGTGAAATTCGAATGCTTATTCATATAATTGTTTTTTTTTTTCGAAAACGATTCGTCGAAACCTATATTATTATCCTTTCTTATAAGGTTTCGTAGTAGCGTTATTCGAGACTGCGTAAATTGGGTCTTGTGTTATGTGTCGTAGGGGAACATTCATATACGTGTGATTCGAAATTTCATACTTTGGATCGCACTCAGACAAAACTCCACACATATAACAACCCGCGAACTTCCGAACGGAAGTCAACGGCCTTAGCCACTTGGCCACCGACAATGCTATAAACACATTTTATCGTTCAAATATACAATTAATTCAGAATTTTGATGAGAAATTACGTTTTTCATGAATTTCAGTTCAACTTTAAATGTAATAACTCAGTAGTGTTTTTCAACGAAAAAGAAAATATTTTTTTTCTTTAAAGAAAACAACTACGTTCATTTATTTTCTGTGAATCATGTTCAATAGACAGTTGCTATTAGCTGTAGTAAGTAGAAACATTGAACAAATAGATTTTCTGGCAAGCAATTTTCGGCAGAGCCTTTAGTGGGCCCAACGAGCCCTTATGAATATACATGTTCAGTCATACGGCCATTTGGAAAACTTCATCCCAGGTCTAATTTGGGATAATGTCGGGGGATTTTGAAAAACAGGAGGCTCTACTTATTGTTGGATATTTGAAAGACTATTTTATTCTGTCTATGACTGAAGAAAAAGGTAGAGATAACTTTATTATTGCACACAAGAACAAGATTCTTTTTTTTTTTTATTATATCGTATTTCTATACTAATACATAATATTATAAAGAGATAAGATTTGATTGTTTGTTTGTTTGCATTGAATATGCTCCGAATAATAAATATAAATAATAATGTAACTTGTTATAAAGATAGAAAATACCTTGAATAGTTACATAGGCTACTTTTTATAACGGGAAAATTCCTCATTCCCACGGGAAAAAACCTATTAGAGCCGCAAAATTCAAAGTAAAAAAAGGTGTAGCTATTTCTTCTAGGCTTACAATACCGTGCTATTTTGTTTTCGATATCTTTTATTGTAATAGTAAGTAAGTATAAATAAGGCATACAAAAAGCAAATAAAAAAATAATAACAAGTTGAAGAGCGTCGGTGGCATAATGGCTAGGGACTTGACTTTAAAAATTTGTCTATAGATATAAAATCTTTGTTTTTTTCACTTCGGATGAAACCTTTCGAATTCTACAAACCTACTTACAAACGGAACTGACTGAACTAATACAAAATATTTATGTCGAGTTCTAATCTAATAGAATAGAATAGAATAGAATATACTTTATTGCACACTAGTAACAATAGCATCAGTAAATTCACAAAAAAAAGAACGAAAGTGTACATGTAGGCGGCCTTATTGCTGAGTAGCAATTTCTACCAGGCAACCTTAGGGTGAGGAGATAGAAAAAGTGAGCCGGGTCTGTGCAAACAATATAAACTACTTAATATGAGAAATGAAAGTTATTGTACTTACTAATTACATACTACTTTAGAATAAATAACTAAATTACATCTAGTACCTACACATATAATACATACATAGTGTATAAATACATAAATAAATAGTATTTAAACCATATATCATATACATATACATATATATTTAAACATGAACATAATAAACCTACATATATTAAATACAATACAATAAACCTACATAATAAATCATAGGACAAAGATAACCAAAGTTCACAAGTAAAGGAAAGAAGCAATCACGAGGAAAGAGAAAGGAAATGGGCTTTCAGATTATTCTTGAAGGAATCAAGGGACGGAGCTTGTCTTAGTGACACAGGAAGAGAGTTCCACAGCTTGATAGCTTGAACTGTAAAAGAACATGAATAGAAATGGGTCTTGTGAGAAGGTAAAGATAAAGTGAGTTGGCGAGAGGGACGAAGTGTACGATTGTAAGTGACAGATTGGTATTCGAAACGTTCTTTGAGGTAACTAGGGGTCGAAGGATTAAACAAAACAGAATACAAAAGAGAGAGAATGTGGTGATTCCTTCGATTTCGGATACTAAGCCACTTTAGCTGGGCTCTGAAGGAAGAGACATGGTCGTACTTTCGAAGATTGAAAATATATCTAATGCATAGATTTTGAAGGCGCTCGAGTTTATTGAGCATCTCTTCTGTAAGGTCCAGGTAAGATGTGTCAGCATAATCAAGGATAGGTAGAAGTAAAGTCTGTGCAAGAGATACCTTTGTACAAGTCGGCAAGAGATTACGCAACCGTTTTAGCGAGTGATAAGTAGCAAACATCTTCCTGCTAACCTCGGTAATCTGTGGTTTCCATGAGAGAGTTCTGTCAAACAGGATACCAAGATTCTTAACGGTGAGACTGTAAAGGAGTTGTACACCATCAAAAATAACTGGCGCTAAGCCATCAAAGTCCACTCTAGAAATAAATCCTGGGCTACCGATTATGATAACTTGCGTTTTCTTTGGGTTTACCATGAGGCCATAAGAGCGACTCCAATCAGATATGTGTGCAAGGTCCGAGTTAACAGTCCGCACAGCTGTTGGAAGCTCGCTAACTGTTGCTTGGGAATTTAATCTAAATACCGTCACATCTATTCATAGGTTTGTTATCACCCTTATTATCAGTCAATAGGAGCGTATTTCATTTGTGTGCTAATCGCGACTGGCAGACAATCCGTCGGTGAGATAAGATAAGGGGAAGAAACATGTCATTGTAACGTACTTGGGTACAGTCAAGGACTTATAAACTTAAAAATAAAATAATCATAATTCACACTACTATTATAAGTACTAGAGAGGAAATATTTGTATGTGTGTGTGTGTATGTTTGTAATGAATAAACTCAAAATTACTGAACCGATTTCAAAAATTCTTTCGCCATTAAAAAGCTACATTTACCCTGAGTAACATAGGCTACCTTTTACCGCGGGAAAATGCCTCATTCCCACGGGAAAAAGCCTTATTCCCACGGGAAAAACTGTTAACGCGAGCGGAGCCGCGGCAGAAAGCTAGTCTAGTATATTTCTCAACTTAAACAATACAGTAAATAAACTTTTTTAATTCCCGACGAAAAAGAGGGGTGTTGTGTTGTAAGTTGACGTGTTTGTCTGTCTGTCTGTGGCATCGTAGCTCCTAAACGGATGCGCCGATTTTGATCTAGTTTTTTTTGTTTGCAAGGTGTCAAGGTGTCTCTACCTTTTTAGCGAAGAAATATAATAATATTTATGTATTGCGTGTCTTCATTTTACCAATATTTTAGTTATTTTCTTGATAAATTAGTAATTCTACACTAAAAAATTAATTATATTCTAATAAGTCACCATCATGAAAACCACAATTAGAATGCGAGTTTCGTATTTCAGCGTAACTTAATAAAAGTTTTACACAAACCATTTTGGTCTCACGTGTACCACTTTCGACGCTCAACCATTGGCGATACAACGTGACCCTAAAACTTTGTAGGTATCCAATGAGCTCAATTCTATGTATTAAGCACAGATTAATAAATAGTTACTAGGTAGACGTAGTGTGGGCAGGCCCCCCACGAGGTGGACCGACGATCTGGTGAGGGTCGCGGGAAGCCGCTGGGTGCGGGCAGCGCAGGACCGATCATTGTGGAGATCCATGGGGGAGGCCTTTGTCCAGCAGTGGACGTCTACAGGCTGAGATGATGATGATGAATAAATAGTTACTAACATAACAGATACATCACTACTTAACAAGGGTGAAAATACCTACTTTATAATAGCCTACAAAATCTTAATAATAATACTTTCTGCTCAGAACTAAGTCTTAGCAGGCCCGGCGCACTCCGCGTCAGAGCTCCTGAAAGTACCTACGCCGGGCGGTCCCGATTTCGCGGCCATTTAGTAGGAAATACGCGCGCGCTTGTGAAGACGCTATTATTTAGTCTGTGGTAATACGGACTCTCGCGGCGCGGTCTTAAGGTGCATTTTGTTTTAATACGAGCGCAACGACAAACGGTAGGATATTATAGGGACAATGTAATTTGAACGTTAGTGGCGTGGTAGCTAGAATTAAATTCGCACGTTTGCTATCAGAGAGTGCGCCTTCTGTACCTAGTGCTATTATTTATTCTGTGGTCTTAGTGACTTCATAGTTTTGGCGAGAATCGTGCGGTTCTAGCGCTCAGGCGGGCGTTCAGCGCCCTCTGTCCGTTGTACGTTCGAACGTACGCGAGCGAGTGACGGACGCATGATATTAAGCCCGCTCTACACTCTGGAGTTTTGCCGAGAGGCCAATTATACGTGAGACAACACAAATATAGGCTAATACCTCCCTCTACACTCTCGTATTTGGCATGTGTCGTGTAGTTTTGTGGAGAATGTGGAGCCAGCTTTAGGCTCAAATTAAAATATAAAAATGTCCTTTTCACGCTCATAAGAACGAAAAGAGACAGGTGATTGTCTACTTCAAAAAGTGGTCAAACATCGACTTTACGCGTAGTTTGCACAAAATTTGCAGCCATGCGAAAATATCCCACTTAAATTTAAACATTATTTGACAGCTGCGCTCGTATTTTAAAATTATATTCTTTTTAATACTATTTATTTCTTATTTCTTTTTCTTATTCTTATATGCCCATATGAACGAAAAAGACCAAGAACTTAAATTTAAATTATGAAGTAAATGTGGCAGAATTTATTGAGCCCAATGATACTAATTCTCGCTAATCACTTTCAAAATTGAAAATTTAGGTCGTTCTCTTGCTCTAATCCTAAATTAAAAGTCTATACGTACGTTTCAGTTTCGCGACTTATGTCTATTGATAAATTACTAGTATTAATATTTCGATAACGTATACATAATAAATGTATAAATTTTGGATGACTAAAGTGACATCAAAAGTGCAATCGAATTGTATATTTAACTCATTTTGGCTAAGATGGTGCTTTAAGCCTTTTTACCTTACCACTGACGATATATTTTTGAAATATGACATAGACTTGAATTATTAGCTAAGGGAAATAAAGGGACAATTTGCGCTTGTAGTTAACGAATTGCCAAAGGAGAGTTGAGTTTTTACGTATGTAGCCAGCATGCACATTACCTAACTAATGTATAATTTACTAGCTTTACCACCATACAAAATTTCATTCAAATCGGTCCAACAGTTTCGCAGATTAGTCCGTTCAAACAGACAAACAGGTAAACAGAAAAACAAAAAATTAAAACAAAAAACTGTATTATGTTCCATATCATTTCTTTCATCCCCCTGACTTAGTTTTTATAAATTATTTCTATGTACATATTTTTGACCTCTACAGTTTATTATATTATAGACTAGCTTTCCGCCGCGGCTTCGCCCGTGTTAACAGTTTTTCCCGTGGGAATGAGCCTTTTTCCCTCGGCAAAAGGTAGCCTATGTTACTCAGGGTGAATGTAGCTTTCTAATGGTGAAATATTGTTTTAAAACGGCATAGTAGTTTTTGAGTCTATCCATTACAAACATACACACACAAAAATACAAATCTTTCCTCTTTATAATATTAGTATGATTATTGCCTACGAGAATTAGCCCCTACGTAAAACTTATGATTCCGCATTTGGTAAGCAACCGAAGCGAAGTTTCCTGCTTTAACTTTTGTATTTCTGAGGGCACGTGTTTATACTTTTTGTGCTCACTTACACGTTTTGGTTATAATTAATTATTTATTTAACCGTCGTCACCCAACACGTTGCTATGGTGATTACGGGTGGGATTACAAAATTCGTATGTAAATATGTGGGGACATCTCACACACGGTCATCTGACCCCAAACTAGACATAGCCTGTACTATGGGTGTCATGAGGTCTATAGAATCTATTTTTTACATCTTAATAGTTAAAAAATAGATTGTTATTATTTAATATTTTTCATAATCGTAATATTATATAGGTACGCGAAAGTTTGTAGGGATGGATGTATGGATGTTTGTTGCTCATTTACACAAAAACTACTGAATGGATTTTAATGAAACTTAAAAATAATACAGGTGGTGCATCAGAAAAACAAAAAGGCTACGTTTTACCGCGGGAAAATCCCTCATTCCCACGGGAAAACGCGGTGGAGCTGCGGCGCGAAAAACTAGTTTAAACATAAAATTCAGAATTCTCAAAACTTATTTTCAACTGATTTATATAAAAAACTTTGCCTTAATCATCTACCTTAACTATTCCAGCAAGGTATCATAGAACTAAAAATGTTTTCTAGTCACAAAAAAATATTCTACCGGAGGAGGTAGAAAGAATGTTCAGGATTCACAACGATTGTTCGAAAAACTTCGTGTTTATCATTGCACATTTAATTTTCACCAGATTACAACTCATGACGTCACGATTAGTATCAATATAAACATGTTTGTTATCATCACAATCATAGGGTGACCTTGCGGTGATAGGAAATAGGTTAATCACCCCACAGGTGACAAATATTTACAAATTGAGCTTGAAGCATAGACGTAGAATAAAAGAAAATATTGTTTAACAGACTAACAAAGCGTGCGAGCGAGAAGAAAATCTGACCGCACATTTTCAGCTCCGCGGCTCCGTCCGCGCTATCAGATTTTCCCGCTGTAAAAAGTAGCTTATGTGGTATTCTTATGTATAAGCTTTATTATTGTAAAGGTTTAATAAAATCCATTCAGTGGTTTTTGCGTAAAAGAGTAACAAACATACATACTTACAAACTTTCGCGTTTATAATACTCGTATTACTAAGATGTGACGTCGCTAAAATATGTCGACAAATGTAGCAAGCCATATAAATATGTATCTCGAAATTTATGGGTACGTAGACTCGATAAGAGCAAAAATCTCTATGTATTTCACTATAGCGTTTGCTAGGCTTAGTAAGGTACAAAAAGAAAGTGAACATAATTTATCAGTTTCGAATGACATATTGGCAAATTTCGGCACAGATTTCTTACAAATAAGATGGATTCAAGAGAAAGTACACACAACACCAATACACACAATTTTTATCATAACCACTTAATCATAACGTTGATTATTTGTTTGGCTCTCAGATATATCTTACGTCTGTGGTTTGAAGTTGAATCAACTTTGTGGGATAATTTTCGTGTCACCTTTACTTATGACGTCACGATTATTGATGCGTGATTTTTCAATTTGATCAATAAAAAAATATTTCAGAGATCGATCATGATGATTTGCAAAATGTTAAACTATAATAAATTTGAAGGATATCATTATTATACTACGTAGCTTTGCGCCCTGCGGCTCTGTCGAGGTTAACCATTTTTCCCGTGGGAATAAGGTGTTTTCCCGCGGTAAAAGGTAGCTTATGTATTATTCTGATGTATAAGCTATATTATTGTAAAGTTTCATTAAAATCCATTCGGTAGTTTTTGCGTGAAAGAGTAACAAACATCTATACATCCGTCTTCACATACTTTCGCGTTTTTAATATTAGTAGGATAGGATAGGAACTATTAGGAACATGGTCTACGAAAACAAAGTCTTGCATTCGGACCACGTGACTTGACACAAGTCTACGTCATCATGTTGTTCATCCTTGTCGAATGCGTGTTAATGGACAAGGATGAACAGCATGATGACGTAGGCTTGTGTCAAGTCACGTGATCCGAATGCAAGACCCTGTTTTCTTAGACCATGGATAGGAAGAACGAAGGAGACGTCGCCTGACGTCTGAGGGGAAGGGGTTTTAAAATGCCAGAATAACAAAGAATTGAGGATTAAAGGGAAGATAGGGGATTATGAAGAAGCCTTTTTTAAAAACCTTAGTTTAGTATTGAATTGTTATGTGTTATAGTCACAATACATTCAAATTCGTCAATCATGATCATTTACTTAAATTAATTACTTTTTTATGAGAGCAATGTGACACAGAAATGACAAACAATTTAAATGCAATTTTAATTAAAATAATGTCCCATTTAAAAGACATAAAGGGAGATCCTTGGAATAACTTTCTTGTGCCAAAAATCTTTACAATGAGAGTATTTTTAAAAACATTTATATTTGTGTATTGTTCTACAGAGAGGCCGGTTTTTTTTTTTTTTTACTATAAGGAGACCATATTTTCATAGAACTTATTTTTATAGAATATTAATAGGGAAATACCGCCTTAGACTTGTGTATGAGATCATTCCTATCATTTTAAAATATGCATTTTATTTATCTTTCAGACTTCATCGGAATTTGTTCAGACGTTTCAGCATCAACACGGAAAAATAAAAAGATAAACCGACAAATATCCGCACATTTGCATTTATGATAAATAAGTGAGATAATTATTTATCTTTATTACGCATATTTTTTGTTTACTCTTTTCATTGAATTGAATTAAATATAGCAATGACATTGATGTTAATAACTACGTATTGTACTAATTTCGTTGACCTTAAGACGTCGCGAATAATTTTAAAAAAGGAGGATATATACTTATATGCAGATGCATTTATATTAAAGTGGAGCATGAAGAATAATGCGGACATGACATGATGGAAGAAAACAAATGCATGCTCCGATATTGTGAGAAGTTTAATAAAATTAATATATATAGGTAATCATAATCATACATAGTATAAAACAAAGTCGCTTCCTCTGTCCCTATATCCCTATATCCTCACACACGGCCATTTGACCCCAAACTAGGCAGAGCCTGTACTACGGGTGTCAGACAGCTGATATACATACATATATAAATATACAACATCCAGACACAAGGCAAACACAAGTGTTCATCACACGAATGTTTGCCCTGGGCGGGGTTCGAACCCGCGACCCTGTGCTTTGTAGTATACCAATTAGGCTACGGGGCCTTCGGTGAGTATGAAATTCTAGAATTTTCCAGATTTTTTCATTGTGAGTCCACATAGCAGGACATGAAGAGCGTCGGTGACCTAGTGGGTAAAGCCGATGTCTTCCATTCGGCAGACGTTGGGTTCAAACTCGGCACGTCCTATAATGTATTTTTTATTTCAGAATTTCACACATACCTTTATTCGACGCTCTTACGGTGAATGAAAACATCGTGAACCTGCACACACCTGCGAAGAAATTCAAAGGTTGTGTGTGAAGTAGACCAATCTGGACTGGGCCAGCGTGGTTGACTAAAGCCTATTCACCCTGATTTTAGAATAACCTCGTGCCCCTGGGTGGGGAAATGTGTACCTAAATAAAACTAACCTTTAATAGGATTCAGTTTTTTGTCCAAAGAACCCTAAAACACCGCGCGGCCGTGAATCATAAAGTACAAAACAATTAACCCAGTTATTATCTCCATGAAATTATAAATTATGTAGGAAGTATTTGTGATTCAACTATCGTTCGTGTGTGTTCGTACAATTTGGTGTTAGTACTCTTTGGTACCACACAAAAAAAGGATTGTTACAAAATGAATTTGTATTGAAAATATTAGGTACCTTATTTGGCCCGATTCTACATATTACGCTCTAACTTAAATTTAAAAATCATTGTCCCATTCACGTTCTTAAGAACGAAAAGGGACAGGTGATTGTCAACTTAAATTTAGAGACGTCAAACATCGATTTTACTGTTGTTCGCACTAATTTAGCAGGCATTTAAAAACATCCAGACTAAATTTAGTTGAATATGACAGTAATAGGTATTTTAATTATCATTAATTTTAAATTGAAATCATTTATCTCCCATCCTTTTCGATTCCCATATGAATGAAAGAGACCAACAACTTTAATGTATAGATTGTAGCCCATTGTTTGCCTTTTAAGATATCGTCTTAGCAGGATTTTTTATTGCGTTTATGCCGTAATATATACATTCTTTCTTTGTATTATGTGGGAAACAAGTTATTAATATTTCGATACGGTTGATTGAATGACGGCCCCGTAGCCTAGTTGGTAGTAAGTCTGCCTTCGAAGCGCAGGGTCGCAGGTTTGAATCCCACCCACGGCAAACATTCGTATGTGCTCATCACACCACACAAGTGCTCATCATTTGTGTTTGCCTTGTGTCTGGATGTTGTACAGTAGCCAGCACATGCGGCTGGACTTGTTGATCTTGAGAGCGCCCGTATTCTGTAGCGGTAGGGGTGAATTTCGTAGTGCGAATGTCCAACCGCATGTGCGGGCTTCTGTACAATTATTTGTACGAGTATGTATATCAGCTGTCTGATACCCATAATACAGGCTCTGCCTAGAATGGGGCTACTGTGATTGGGGTTAGATGGCCCCGTGTGGAAAAAAATATAGCTCATAATACAAATAAAAGAAAGATAACATTTGGTATAGGTATTAAATATCAGCTCTCGAATTCAATATTTTCAAATAAATTCAAGAATATATATTTACAGACTTTGTGTTTAAAAGGTAAAGTTAGTTAGTACAACAAGACATATCTAGGCCAAAATGGAACTAAAATTATGACCAATATAAACTAAGACTAACAAATACTATAGTCGCGTGATCAATGTGCATTAGTTCACCAACTGTTCGCTTGTTTAAACTCAGATGAGGCTGATAGGTAAGTTATTAGTTAGGGCTTGTTCACTTGAAATCATTAAAAATGTATGGTTCAATAGGTGATAGATTTGTTGGTGCACTTTTTTACCTTTGTGGGTTGCCTGGTAGAACTTGCTAATCTAACAAACAATAAGACCGCCTTTTTTACGCTTTGATTGTTGTGGATTGTAATTATATCCTTGTATTTTTTGTGTGCAATATTCCATTGTATTGTTTTTTATATGATTCTCCATGCAGCTATAAAACATTTTGAAAAAAATACTCCAAGGAAAAAATACTTACCAATTTTATAGATTTTTTAATAGGATTTGTCCCCTGGCCTAGATTTAGAACTTTTCTTGTGAATGTCGTTTAAAATTACAACTGCCTTCGACAAGTTTTTGCTGATATAAGAAAGACCCCCTCGCTATGATCCCCATGTTTGGCTGACGAGTTGGATTTGCAGTTTTTTAAGTCATGAAGGTGCTATTGCCATGCATACTATGGCGAGAACAATTAAATATAGAGTAAGGAAGATATTTTATTTGGGTAGTATGCAGACGTTATACATGCAAATCACTACATAGTATAAAACAAAGTCGCTTTTTCTGTCCCTATGTCCCTCTCTTTGTACGCTTAAATCTTTAAAACTACGCAACGGATTTTGATGCGGTTTTTTTAATAGATAGAGGGATTTAAGAGGAAGGTTTATATGTATAATACATGCATAATATACTGAAGGATAACCCACAATAACCATTTTCCCGTGCGGAGCCGGGGCGGGTCGCTAGTTTTAAATAAAGAAATTCTGTCAACTAGCTGAGGTGCGGGGGATTGTCTCGGGGTTGCGATTGTCATAATGTCATCCCGCTTTCTATTGGTGACTTTTTACTGGTCGAAACTGACAGAAAACAAAAATATATCTGTACGAAACATGGGCTAAAAAAACAGGGTTGGTAGGTGATTCGGTCGCTGAGTTTGGGCCGCTAACAGGAATTTCATTATTTTTAATATTTTTGAGTTGGTGTTTATATATACGCATTCGACAAGGATGAACAGCATGATGACGTAGGCTTGTGTCAAGAAAGTGACGAGTAGGAGACCTTGTTTTTTTAAACCATGGTACGAAATTACAAATGTTGACAGGATCTGGTCAACTTATCTATATAATGTTAGATACTCTTAAAACTTGAATTAAATGAATTATTTTCAATGACACAAGTACACCTTGATATTTTTCACTACGTTATGATATGACCTGCTATAAGCTATAACTGATTGTATCAAAGTCAACGATCACTGAACTTTATCGTACACTTGCCCAATCAAATCTAATGCCATCATTCCACCAACTCATTATATTTAATCTATAATTTACCTATCATATTATTATTACTCTGTGTTTTACGTCATTTCTACCAATGCAACCTTCAATACACTGACGTAAATAACTGGACTAAACATTTGACCGAGAATTTTAGTGGCGCTGTTTTTTATTTGCTAATTCTTGTGTTTCAAATATAATACATATTATTATGCTATTGTCGCATAGTTGACGAATCAAGCTTGACTGGATTTGATACTGTGTGTAACTATTTGTAAGTGATATGTAAAATCAACGAGAGTTTTAAATTGAATAGACAGAATAATGAATAACCGAAGGAGAGTCAAATCAAATACAATATGTAGAATTGTAGAAGTAAAATTATGTCGTAGTATTTATCTACCTGTTAAAGGTGTTTGTTTGTGTAAATACTAAAGGGTAATAATGCAATTTTCTAATCTCGCATTTGTGAAAAAATAAGGAGGATTATTTTTGTCATTACTAACACTCATACTTTAAAATATGTACATAATATATGGCGCTGAGGTTTAAAGATCTTAGCGTTCATTTTAAATACTTAAAGGACATGGATTTTTTTGGGCTATTATTCACAGAAAAATGTAACCACTATATAGAAAAAATATGTAGATTCTAGACATAAAACTGAGTCCACATGTCCAGTTGTGGAATTTAAGTGCCCCCCATTTAGGAGATATTAATTTTTTTCAATGTGAAAAAGTTGTCCACTCAGCAAGTCTATAAAACGCACCTGCCACTACCTATCTCTTTCTAACACCTAGCTAAGGCTACTCTTGTCTTCTCTTTCTTACAAAATAGTTACTAAACCGCGAAAACGATTTATTCTGTATTCAAAACTTCAAAAATGAGCATAGCATGTGCTGTAAATGTCTCGCATAATGTCACTGAAAATCGTTTTCGCGGTTTAGTTAACTATTTTAATAACCTTGTAAGAAAGAGAAGACAAGAGTAGCCTTAGCTAGGTGTTAGAAAGAGATAGGTAGTGGCAGGTGCGTTTTATAGACTTGCTGAGTGTACAACTTTTTCACATTGAAAAAAATTAATATCTCCTAAATGGGGGCACTTAAATTCCACAACTGGACATGTGGACTCAGTTTTATGTCTAGAATCTATATATTTTTTCTATATAGTGGTTAGATTTTTCTGTGAATAAAAGACCGGGCCCCATACGATTTTTTTCCTGTCCTTTATCAGATATATATTATGTAAGATTGTATTTTTTTATGCAAAGTTATAATCCATGAACGAATGATTTTTAAACAAAATGAAAAGAGAGACGCTCAGTATCGCTAAATATATGTCGTAGTATTAATTATTACCTGAAAAGATTAGTTTCATGAAATTTAAGCTGTATAAGTAAATTAATTTATATACTTTTTCTTTCTTTTTAATTATCACTAGTTTTAGTTGTTTATATTATGTGGAAACATTTAAATGGTGTACAATTATCATACTTTTATGTCATTAGTGTAAGATCACTGTATGTTTACCGAACAAAATAAAATAAAATATCTGTCACAGCATAAAAGCCACTCCAGCGCACTATTATCAAAGGTCAATGCTTCAACACCACTCGAATGGTACTCGAGTCGAAGTGAAGGGAAAAACGAATTTGTTCAATTTGCTTCATAATGGAAATAAGTTCTTGTAAAGTAGTACGAGTATTGAAAAACCTTGTACTTATCTGAATATGAGTCAGTTACACACTTATACTTATTATATATGCCCTTCAATTTCGATTCAATGTTAGAACTAGATAATTGCTCAGAATAAGGTAGTGTATATAGTACTAGGTCATTGTTAAAATGGTTGATTATAAATTGTGTTTTAGCACGAAGGGCTGTGGTTATATTGGTGTAATATGCATGTATCATTATAAATGTTTACTATTATTCTACAGAACAATGATGAGGTAATATTATTGATGTGTACAATATTATAGCGTTTATAGTATTTTAATATTTACCCATTAAGTCAGTAATATCCTTAACGCCTTTCTACCTTTGCTTAAAAAGCATTGTAACCAGGTACTTTTCATCCTCATTCCCACCTCATTTTCCATTTCTTTCTCGTCTAAATTCAAACATTCAATTTTGGAATTCCTTCGTCATTCAAACGTCATCCTCGTCCAATTTACTTTAGTTTTCACCTTAACTTCGTGTCGTGTATTTTTAACCCCCGACGAAAAAGAGGGGTGTAATAAGTTTGACTTGTGTGTCTGTCTGTCTGTCTGTCTGTGGTATCGTAGCTCCTAAACGGATGCGCCGGTTTTGATCTAGTTTTTTTTGTTTGCAAGGTGTTCTAATCGAGAGTGTTCTTAGCTATGATCCAAGAAAATATCTTCAGCCATTTGGAGATTGTCAGCTCTTTTCTAGTTGTTGAAAGGATCAAGTAACGGTTTTGTGTCGGGGGTAATTAAGTTTTTTTATTTAGTGTTATATTATAGAGCCTAAGGAATCCTTCAATCTTCAGCCGATCCTGTTAACTCGCCAAGGTCCTGGTGAAGAATGATCATAACCTTAATTTGCTAAACCCCAAATTGAAGAGGAATCAACATCATCATAATTATCATTCCGAAGTCCACTGCTGGACAAAGGCCTCTCCCAAGGATCTCCACAATGATCGGTCCTGCTTGGCCCGCATCCAGTGGCTTCCCGCGACCCTCACCAGATCGTCGGTCTATCTTGGAATGCTAGTATCCATATCCATACTTAACATTATAAATGCGAAAGTGTGTTTGTTTGTCCTTCCTTCACGCCCTAAATAAGCAACCAATCGACTTGATTTTTGGCATAGAGTTAGTTGAAAAAATGGAGAGTTATATATGCTACTTTGAAAAATTCCTCATCCCCACGGGAAAAACTGTTAATGCGGGCGTAGCCGCGGGGCGAAAAGCTTGTAATTTATTAAAAACAAGCGACCCGCCCCGGCTCCGCACGGGAAAATGGTTATTGTGGGTTATCCTTCAGTATATTATGCATGTATTATACATATAAACCTTCCTCTTGAATCACTCTATCTATTAAAAAAAACCGCATCAAAATCCGTTGCGTAGTTTTAAAGATTTAAGCGTACATAGGAACATAGGGACATAGGGACATAGGGACGGAGAAAGCGACTTTATTTTATACTATGTAGTGATAATATAAATTTTTAAATTTATTCTATTTCTACCAGGCTCAAGTCCGGTGAAGCTTGATCCGTCGTACTTTTTCGACTCAAGCATAGGTCAATTAAAAAAAAAAAAAAACTACCATGCTACCAAAGAATGAGGAACAACATAGTAAGGCGGCTCCTTGCAAACAACAGAAACTATTCTAACAGCCCCGTAACCTAGTTGGTATTACGTCTGCCTTCGAAGCACAGGGTCTCGGGTTCGAATCCCGGCCATATCAAACATTCGTGTGTTTGCCTTGTGTCTGGATGTTGTATATTTGTATATGTATGTATATCAACTGACTGACACCCATAGTACAGACAGGCTCTGCCTAGTTTGGGTTCAGATAGCCGTGTGTGAGATATCCCACATATTTATTTATTTATTTAGAGGTAATCGAATCGTTTTAAGTATTTATTATCAAGGTGACAGGTAGATAAACCTGTGTTCCGAGTTGAATGAACCATTTGCTATCAATTTATCTTCATGACCGAAAAATCACCGATTGTTCGTATCTTTTATAAGCCATGTCGCAAGATTGGGAAAACATGACAGTCATGTATTGAATTGATGTTGGAACATGTTCAAAACTGTACTTATGACATGACGCGACGTGTGGTATCCGACTAGATTTTAGATTATAATTTAGATTTAAATTTGTTTAAAATAGGTGACAAATATTTTAGGTGTTTGGATGTTGTAATGGTAACGTTTAGAAATTATGTACATAAATAAATAAATAAAAATGTTGTATATCTATGGCCGTGAGGTGGCCCTTGAACCTTAGGGCCCAATCTTCTTCGAGTAAATCGAGGTCTACAAAGTGTTAAATCATAAATACTAGTTATTTTTTTATCAGTGCGCATGTGTTGTGTAGTGTTAGTCATATGTAACTGGCTGTGTACACAACAACCGGATATGAACCAGTGACCTATGGATACAATTACTACACCATTTTTTTTGCAAATTATGATTTTGTTTTAACCTGCTTAGTTATAAAGAAGTGTATGATTTTATCGGTATCACGCATTCGATTTCTTTAAACACGTCACAGGCAAAAGTTTCACAATAATTTTGATGTCAACACAGCTGTTGAATAATCTGTGATAAAGATAAGAGGTCGATGACTCCGCGTATGAAAAAATGCTAGGTTTAATAAACTTCTAACGTACAAATCTTGTTCGATCTTGAAATGGCAATGACCTTTAAAAATAATCTTTTAAAAACATTCCTAAGTTACAGTAGGTAGGTATAATACAAATATGAGTCCTTCACTGATACTCAAGGAAATAACAGAGACATCAATAAAATACATTTAGTTAACAAATACAGAAGTAAACCTGGCGGCTTTATTTCTATGGTAGCAATCTCTTTTAGGCAACCTTAGTATATGGAGATTGCAAGAAAAGAAAATCTGTGCGGATCGGTGGCAAAGTACTTATACGTATAAATTAGGGGAGTTCTGACAAAAGGTCTCTGCCTACCTTTTCAGGCATGAAGGAAGAAAAAATTTTACGCCAGATTTTTTTTTTCCTTCATGTTTTCAGGTATCAATATATTAATAAATGTAACTGGTTACTTTTTAGCATTCATAAAATGTTAGTTCGGATAGGTATGTCATCTTCTACCATCACTATTGTTCATGACAAAATAAAGGATACGAGGTCGGTAGTGCAATAGCTAATCCCAAACTTCTAAATGAGGAAGAGCAGCTTCAGACCATAACAATGTGTATAGAATTTCGTTTTACATTTAATCGATGCTCTTTTTAGACACCCCCTCACACTAGTGTATTTCGAGCTGCGATGTCGCGCGTTGCGCATACAATCATCCGCGTCCGTCTTTTGTTTCACTCGCCTTGCTGCCTATGATTGTATGCGCGTCGTCTATGTGCGTCGCGCATACAATCATCCGCGTCCGTCTTTTGTTTCACTCGCCTTGCTGCCTACGCTTAAAAGACGCTCGAAAGATGCTAGTGTGGGGGTTCTCTTACATAAAGGGAAACAACATGGAAATCGCGAGAAATCTTCCAAGCTCCAAGCTTATTTACTAATGTAATTAATTATCTAATTATAGTACTCGAATGCTTTATGAATTACTAAATTTAAACCTTTTTTCTGGCAGACTTTTACAATGTAATCTGGTATTGTAGCGACTAATATTATAAAGAGGAAAAGTTTGATTGTTTGTTTGTTTGCATCGAATAGGCTCCGAAAGCACATAAAAATACATACTTGTAATATAAGCAAGTCAGAATAGCTGGCAGCAATAAATTTTATTTACCTATTAGACCTGATTGTTGTATACACCTACTTTACTATCAGTAGGTGATAAGGTCATTGACACTTCCGACCTTTCTTATTAAGTTTGCTATTGATAAGAAACAGTGTGTTGATAAAACTATAACAAAGTACATTTAAATGCTAATTTGATAAACATTTTCCTTCCTCATCAATAACGAGTTATGTTATGCTAAGTATTTTTCCGAGAGTGCAAAGGCTATACAATATTAAAATGTGGTTTTAAATACGGCTATATTAAACTCGGAAGAGCCTAATGTACTAAAAACATCCTATTATACTTATTATTATTGATGGCTCAGTAGCCTAGTTGGTAGTCACCTGATTGTCCGAAAAGAAAGATGATTCCGTGCTTCGGAAGGCACGTAAAGCCGTTGGTCTCATCTTAGATACTTTTTATTCCAGGAAATTAAAGAGTTCCCGTGGGATAATTAAAAAACTTAGTAGAATAGAATAGAAATATACGGCTCTGTACATTGTACGGACTAATCTCCGGAACTGTTGACCGATTTAAATGAAATTTTGTATGGTAGTAAGTACCTTTTATCACCGGTCAACATCTTAGATATTACTTTTTACTTCGGAAAGATATCTCATACCTACGGAAAAATGTGCACGGAAAAGTAAAAAAAAACAATGAGGGCGTAGCCGCGGGCAGACAGCTAGTGTAGTTTATATGTCGATGTAAGCGAACAAAGGATATAATATTACACTGTAAATATCAAACCAAGCCGGCTCTCTTTATTTCGTTAGCGTCATAACTTAAGTCAGCGAATAATGCCGTAGTTCGCTTTCGAAGAAACAATAATAAAAATAATAAATCCCCCTCAAAGCCGCCTGACAGCCGCGAAACTATTCGCCGACGATTTTAAGGAGACCACGAGTTCGAAAATCTTAGGATAAAATGTAGGTTTCATTTATATACTTTTGCAACAAACTTTTTTGATCAGACCTATCGTTTAAAATAAAATTTTCCAAAAAAGTTGCATTTTTACTAAGGACCAGTAGGCCTACTATGTAAGTAGCGACAGGCTCGAGAATCTGTCAAACGCGACATATTGACAGAACTACTATGTCACTATGTCGCGTTTGACAGCTTCTCGAGCCTGTTGGTATAAACATAGTAGGCCTACTGATTAAACTTTGCTATTTTTTGTATGCAAACGCAATATAACGAAACAGGTAAATTTGTTTTTGGTTTATTGAACATCATGTTTCAGTCAGTATGAGCCGGTCCAGGTCACTCCAGGTAGTCTGTACCGATAATCTCCAACCTATTTCTTTATATGTGAGCGCATATAATAAGATGGGTATATTTTACTTGCACGCATCGGTACCTACCCGTATCTGTTTGTCTGTACCAGGAACCTGTTTCTTTATATCCTCACCCTTGAAAACAAAATTTGGCTGTCTTATTTTATTTATTTTATTGTTATTCTATTGTCTTCTCCGACTTCGTTGAATGTGTTTTAAAAACTGATGATAATATTATTAGTAATCTGTTTTTATTTTACAAGATGGTCTGGTCACCCTACACAAATCCCGTCAACGCCATCTCGACGCGAATCCGAACGGCGACGAAGAAAATTTTGTTTTACATGCGCGAAAATGGAAAAATTCTCCATTCAAGAACCCAAACAAGGGGAAAAACCGGGAACAATCGCGCGCACCCTCGAAACGCTTGGCGACTGACAGCTTTCCAATCGAATGGAGTGGGTTTGATTCCCGCGTCAAAATTATTTTAGCACGGAAATATCAAGCCGCTAAGAGTCCGTACAGACGGACTTCTTGTCACGACACGACTGCTTTTAAAACTCTCGAATGACTACTGTATTAAATAGATGGACGATATTTTAAAAGAATAATAATATTGGTAGACAAGAAACGTAAACTGAATAATAATTGCTTTTTTACAATACAATATATAACATATTATGTACTTTGTTGATACACAGGAAACTATATTGAAAATCAAAAGCTTTTTAAAAAGCTTTTTTGATCTCAAAGCTAATAAATAGCAAGGAGCAGACTGTCCATGGTTGGCCGTTCAAAAGTGTCGTTCGCACGGAATATATATGGTCGTTCGTCTGTGGAGAAGAATGGCCAGAAGAAACTCCGTATCGTATCGCTTAGCATCAAGTATCTTTACAATAGAGTCTTATCAATGATACAAATGTGTGTTGGTTATTTGGGCACTAACAGTTTGCCTGCTATTTATAGGTTCCTTCTCGATACTCAAAGGTTGACAGGAAGAAATATCTTATGGGATAAGTCCGCCTTTCCTCAACTGTTCTGTATATGGTACCTATGTTCTATTATGTTTTTATGTGCAATAAAGTGTTTACAAACAAACAAATATTATTTTTACAATAATTTGATAACTTAAATAATACGAGTATGAACAATAATTTTAATTGTGCAGAATTAAAAAAAAAACTTTGGACAAGATATAAAATAAAACTAAAATCTAGAGTCTTCTAATAAACTTTAGAATATACGATAGTTTTAATATAACTTTTAAATTAGCAAACAGTTAAAATCATATTATCTGATATGTTATGAAAGAAGCGAATACAGTTCCCCATTAATGGGTTGCTTACTCTACAGTCTAAATGGCTGCACAATTTTATTATTATTTCTGTTGTTAACATTATGTATAATCAGAATTATATGATTTGTTCCTAAAAATTAATGAATTGTTAAAAATTTTAATCATACTAATATTATAAAGAGGAAAAAAAATTTGTATTGTTGTGTATGTGTGTGTGTGTGTGTGTTTTTAATGAATAAACTTAAAAACTACTGAACCGATTTTAAAAATTATTTCACCATTACAAAGCTACATTCACCCTGAGTAACATAGGCTACCTTTTACCACAGGAAAATGCCTCATTCCAAAGGGAAAAATTGTTAACGCGGGCGGAGCCTTGGCGGAGCCTTGGCGGAAAGGTAGTTACTAATAAAATAATCATGCTTAGTGTCTAATTTAAAATACTAATATATTCTAAAACTAAGATATATGAGCAGGGTGCTATTACACCAGTTAGCAGTGAAATGCAGCGACTCCAAATCTATTATTACGTTGGAAGGAGCAGCACTTTTTGCATCCGAAGATATAAACATGCCTTTGTGTCTCTTTGCATTTCCATTTGAGGTTACAGAGCAGAACATTGTAAAAAAGTCAGATGAACCACTTTTTTTTTCGTCTTAATAAATTCTTAAGACTTGAAAGTAAAAAACTTAAAGCTTTTCATCTTGATTTTTTTGAACTAGCAGAATAAAATTTAAAATATAACTTTAATATTTGTTTAAAATTATAGACAGTCTTGTCCTTGGTATTTTGCTATATAGTTTTGACGTCTATAAATTATTTTTTAATTTTATGATATAAATAAATTAATACAATAATATGGCTTGTACATCCGAATAACACAGAGGCTACCTTTTACCGCGGGAAATCCTTCATTTCCACGAGAAAAACTGTTAGCGTGTGCGGAGCCACGGGGTAGACCTTTAGGTTCATAAGGGCCACTTTCCATAATGTCCACTAAAGCTAGTTAAATTAATAAAAGAAGAAATTGGTAGCAACTTTCATCATTATAATCAACAAATTACTATCCCCAAATTACATAACACTCTCCTTTTATACGAGAAGCTTTAACCAGTGCTTTAACTCAGCTACTACAGAAAAAATACATAGTTTTATATACTGTGGCTCTCTCTCAAGACATCCTCGTTACAGTATCCGAGATAAAGTTAAAATATTATCGGCCAGGATCGAAGGCGTCTAGAGCGAGTAAATGTACTAATACCCAGCGAAAACAAAGGTTCAATTTCCGCGCGCCTCGTCTGCTCCGGGAATAGGGCGGCCATCTTGGTTTACAAAAAAAAAAGATTTGAATCGATTTGTTATTGACACTGGCCAGTCTATTGGTTTAAAACAGATTTCAATCTGAAACGCAAATTAAAATCTAACGGTAATCAAAATTAATATTTTTTGCAAGATAAACAATTTATCAAACTATATACTTTTTTTTTTAATTGACCTATGCTTGTGTCGAAAAGGTACGACCAATCAAGCTTCAAACTATGTACGTAATAAAAAAAATGTACGTCAATTTTATTTGATTTAAAAGTATAGATGGCTTGCCAAATTCTAGTTCAAAATCGTGAACTCTCCTCGACGTCAAAAAATGATTGTGAAATCTTACTTTGAATAAACACTATTTGACTTTTTGACTTTTGACTTTTTAGTCGCTACTGTATACTTAGATTTTCTTATTTCTTACCATTGCGTGTCATAGCGTAGGTACAGTAGCCAGCACATGCGGCTGGGCATATTGACCTTGAGAGCGCCCGTATTCTGTAGCGGGTAGGTATTTCGTAGTGCGAATGTCCAAACGCATAAGCTGGCTTCTGTACATTATTCAAGAGCTTTATTCAAGTTTTCTCAAAATACCCTCAAAACTTGTCCCTAAAGACAGCAGACAACTTAAACTTATACAGGTAACTGATATTTAATTAGATCGATTACTAATGAATAATACAAAAAGTTGTAACAACCTAGGATAATTCATGTAACTATTGGAAACTAAGTTTCAAAATACCTAATATTCGTAATTTATTAATATTAGACATGAGTCGGTAAAACTGTTGACCTTGCTTATAAATATAAGTTTAATATTAATATTTAAAACGCCTATAAATTACAAAGTTGATCCCTAAAGCGAAATTAATTTAATTAACCTATCAAGACGACCTATCTGCGACCTTGTAAATATTAAAATGTTACTTTGAAGCAGTATCAAAACTTGTACAGAAAATTCTGAAAGAGATGTTTTTTATCCAGTTATAATATCAATAAATATTCAGAACAAAGTTTTATATTTTTGTAGAAGAAATAGTGTTTACTATTTAAATGATAAATTACTCAGGGTTCGATCTTAGGCTTCCTTTTGTTAATTATGTATATCACAGATTTCTTTCAGAAAATAACGCCCATAAAGTATAAATTTAAAAAAATGTGGGAGGCATAGAGCGCGCCTAATCGAGTATGAACCGTAAGCACGGATATGAACAGCCCGAATATCTTCAGCGCGTTCGTTTCAATCAAATGATTATCAGAGCTGATCGTTTTTCCCAGTGAAAATAAGTAATTTAATAGGAGAACATTTTGAAATGTGCAGTGATGAGTTGCAAACATGACTCGAGGAACAAAAAAATGTTATTGATTTCACCGCCCATACAACATCTGCTTACGTTTGACATAAAGGCAGCGGAGCGATGCGCGTTCTCTATGTAGAGTCGCTAATAACGAGATTCGCAGTCAAACCGAAGTCACCAGCATAGCCCAAAGAATGTATATTTATTCTCTAAGATAACGCCTTTTGAAGTTTAATAACTTAAAAATAAAATATGAAATTTTGACAAATAATAATATTTCCAATAAAATAGATAAAGCTTTATATTTTCCAGATAATAATCTCAGAAGCTTGAAGCATGAAATATTGTTCATGTAGCGTCCAGATTCGTTCGATTTCTATCGATATGGAGGAGAAGAATTTGTATACAATTTCTGTGAGCGTTCGTCCGTAATATTTTCCTCGGGTATTTTATTTGGCATCCTCCCCTTGAATACCAACCTTGGTCTAGGTAGCTTAGATAGAAACCCCATCTCACAATAATAGCGCTGAGTTTAGGTTGTATTTAAATGAGAAAATCTGTTAATGCGTACCATCAATAATTACTTTTTTAAATTCAATTCTTAGTGCGTCAGATTGGCTGAAATTTAAAAAATATTAGGTACCTACTCGTACCCTTATACCCGTTTGCACTAAACTTGAGAATCGTCTAAATTGATACCTAACGTATTTAGGTGACTATTAATGCAAATTTGGTTTACACTTACCTGTTTTAACATTCATAAAACTGCTTAAGTTATGATTAAGCAGACGTTTTAAGGCTCTGTTTAGTTTAGTTATTCTTAACTAAGGAAAGCCTAAGTCGAGATAAGTGCAAACGGGTGTTAATCTCGTAAATAGTGCCGTTAAATATTGCCTCTATTTTTTTGCTTTTACGGTATAATTTTGTCATAATTTTAAATATCTAAATTTTAAATAACTAAATTGTCATGTCGTACTTCGCTGTACAGAATTTCATCAAAAGTAATGAGAAAAGAAGCATTTCATCACACAAACTACACACAATTTTCATTATTCTGTAAGACTTTATTCTTAAAGTCTGACGAAGTAATATGAACCCTAATTTCTGGTTTTAAGGACAAATGTTACTGTGCGAAATGTTGGTTGCAATTTCACTCCAAAATGGGATGTAGGTATGACGAAAATGTTGTACACTGGAAAGATGAATTAAGTAGAGGTATTGACTTAAGGCGACATTCTTCTTCTTTCGTGTGGATTCGCGGACTAAATTTTTAAGACCAGAACTCCGCCACGGAAACAGCATTTTCCGTGGCATTGTAAAGGTCTTCGCGTGTGCAGGTGTTGGGGCACGCTGGGCAGGTCAGTAGGTGGGCCATCGTTTGTGGGGAGATACCACACAGACAAGCATGACAGGCATGAAGACAGGCGACATTGAAATAAATCCTCGCCATCCCCCTCAAATCCTAAATTTAAAGTTGATTTGTGTTTTCACACCGTTAAAGACATTTTTTTTAATTTTAATTGTTTACCGTCAGTTTCAACCAATCAAAAGTCACAAATAGAAAGCTATGACATTTGAAGCAATCACAGCCCCGAGATAACTCCACGCGTACCTACATGTATTACGTCTGTATAATGTTAGATAAGTACTCTTTGTGTGCAAACGATAATCTATCTTAGATGGTTAACCAATTTATTGACTGTAAACAATAAAAAGAGGAAATAGAAAAGCTTTACAACAATTTTTTTTTCCACAGGGAATAATAATAACAAATTTATTTGCATATTAAAAGCCAACTTTTTTTTTCACTAAAATATATAAAATAAAGGAATGAAAATTGTGTTTCAATACCTACCTCGGAAAAATACTACAATGCGAGCCAATGTTACCATTTCATGCTTATACAGCGGCTGTAAGTATTGCGATGAAATTTTGAATGATGATATAATATGGCATCTTGAAGTTTGTCACCAGCTACTTTCTACCATGAAAAAAATATAATTTTAAAGACACAAAAAAAAGCGCCAATGATATCGCGTGACGAAAAGCTAAAAGTCTAAGTTATTAAGAAAGATAAACTTTGTCTGATCCTTAACTAAATTCTTAAGTAAAGTAATAAACCAAATTTTCATCACGCTAATCCAACCAAGATAACACAGAACCATGAAATAGGTGTATTTGCTCAGAAATGTAAAAAAATGGCACCTTTTTTGTGACGCGTTTCGTTGATCATTTAAAAAAGTCGTAAAACCACGTCGGGAAATTGTTTTGACACCGCTTCAATATAAAGTTAAGGAGAAGATACACAGGTTTAAACGTTCCTGTGCAATAAAGGTTTTTGTTTTGATTGTCTGTGCAATATAATACAATACAAAAGGCCGTCAAGCAAGCCATGCTTCTATATAAAATAGGTACAAAAAAAAAGAAAAAAAAGAATTATCGAAATCCAACTTATAGTTTCGGAAATATTCGCGAATTCATACACATACACGCACTAAATTTTTAAATTATTTGAAAACCTTATTGGTACATAAATATTAACAATATTAGAATACAGAGCTACATTAATAAGTTTGAAATTAAGAAACACCTTTTTTTAAATCGTTATAAACAATTACAATTAATTTGTGGAAATATTTCGTCAGTGTAGTTTCAGAGTCCATTTAATGCAAATGAACAAACAATGAAATAATTCCTCTATAATATTCGTATACACAACGAATACTAAAAAGCACCTTCAGCACAAAAGAAAATAATCCCCCCGCGCCAAAATGAGTTTCCCGCCCGATATAGCGCCCCACGCCCCGCACCCCGCAGGCGCCGCAGGACTCCGAAGGTGGTGTTCGGGGGTGTTTTACATAGCGCCTAGCGCCATTGACTTGTAGTTGATATTCAGTTGTTATTCAAAAAGTAGGTTGTCAAAATCGTGACCGGCCAGTTCAGTCTACACTCCCCTTAGCGTGTCGAGGTATATCCTTGCTTTCTCGAGTATTTTTTATGAGTCAAGTCCCAGTTGAAGTTAATCAAGCTCGGTTGGAGGATCTTAACGTTTTTAATTCCGCTTCATTACCTACTTCTTTACTCTAAGGGCCTTATTAAAGGTTTATAGCGGATTCCGCGATTTGTAAGTCGTAGGCTTTAGGAAGCAACGTTTTCTTCACGGCATAGGTTTATTTATCAAAGGCAAACATCATCATCAATCATCATTTCAGACGAAAGACGCCCACTGCTGGACAAAGGCCTCCCCCAAAGATCTCTACGACGGTCGGTCCTGCGCTGCCCGCATCCAGCGGCTCCCCGCGACCCTCACCAGATCGTCGGTCCACCTTGTGGGGCCTACCCACGCTACGTCTTCCAGCGCGCGGTCGCCATTCAAGAACCTTTTTGCCCCAACGGCCGTCGGTAATGCAAACATACCTAACAATACAAAATGCAAAAAATATTACAAAACACAAAAACGACAAAACAAATAAAAAAAAAAGAATACTGTAGTAAATGACAATACAAAAAACATTAAAAAATGCAATAAAAACGCTTATTATTTTATAGATTTTTCAAAAATACACAATTAAATACCTACTGTAAACTTCTTATAAACTTTCCCGTAATCTGTAGATTACTTTATGAAACGATCTATTTTCGGAAAAGTTTAAGTCTAGTTACGAAGATTATAGGGAAATTTTCGCCCATTTGGTGAAATAACTTTCATAACCAATATTAATTAAATTGGAAAATATATGTAATTTGAGATCGTTATAACAAGCCGTTTCATTTTATATGTGTCACGACATTATTATTATAGATTGTACAGAAAAAGAAAATCATAATAATATAACATTAAATTACAATATTTAAATAACCCCTGCCACAAAACTGTTACTTAGATCCTTTCAACAACTAGAAAAGAAAGAGCTGATAATCTTCAAACGGCTGAAGATATTTTTTTTGGATCATAGCTAAGAACATTCTCGATTAAACGACAACTTGCAAAAAAAAAAATTTATCAAAATCGGCGCATCCGTTTAGGAGCTACGATGCCACAGACAGACAGCCAGACTCACACGTCAAACTTATAACACCCCTCTTTTTCGTCGTACGTATACCAAATTTCAACACTTGTCATTTCTTGAATCCATTTTGAACGTCTTCAGTAGTCTTGTCTTGTCACGGGATCATTGAAATGCAAGGGTGGTCCTTCCATTCCAATGACATCGGAGTTTAATGCGGGGTATCAAACCAGAAACAGCTAACCACTCATTATTTCTCACTTTCATTGAATAGTTCGCTTCGTTAACGGCACATTATCGCACTAATTCCACCATAACAACAATTACCATAAAAAACTGATTTTAAAAAGGACGAAACAATGAACCCGCCATTTCTTCTCGGTTCCCGCGTAAAACTCCCAGAAGAAGTTCAGTAACAAAACTATAGAGATGAACAGAACTGTAATAAAAAAAAAAAACGCGGATTTTTATCTAAGATTAGGCTGTATGGCTAAGCACCATTGCCTTTCCCTTTGGGAAAAATTCGAACAACAACAATGATGGAACGTCAAGTAAACATTTCAAACCACTTTTCAAACAGAGTATTTTTTTGAAGTTTATAATTATAATATTTCTATTTTGATTCAATGGAAATGTTATCTTTTTACATGGCATTGTTTGTGATTTTATTTCCTATGGACGCCGATGGCAGACGCTATGGGACATCCAGAGGTAGAGGAAGGAAACCGCCGGCCCCTCCTGTCCAGTGGAACTCTGATACGTGCGAAACGTACAGATCCCAGATTTTCAACTGCCAGTGGGTGAAGAATATGACCAAAATACAAGAGAAAAACTACTGTGGTAACTCGCACTGGTACACTGTCCATTGCAATAATTACCATCTGAACTGGTTCGGTGAAAATCCACGCGACTTCTATGGACATAGGTGTCAAAATCCAACTACAAGGAAAAAGCAGTCGGGTAAAAATCCTCCTAATGCTATAACTGAATATACAGCCAAAGACTGTGAATTCATTTTTACAGCGGGCAGTATTGTTATCAAACAGTTTGCAATTTTCGGATGTCCTATCGAATTTGTAATTTTATTTATAATGGTCTTTGTTGTTTGGTGAATACGTCAGGTTTAAACCGCGTGAAAAAAAGAAGACTGCGGGACGAAAGCGGGCGCAATCTGGGTTATAGGCTGCAAATAAAGCCTATTGCAACAGTGTCGCGTCACATTATTTGTGGAAAGCAAAATCTTGTGGTATACTACAAATAGCCTCGTCAGGCCCAACCTGATTTTAGGCCGGCTTAACTGACGACCCAATGTACTAAAAATAGGTTAGTGGTTAAGGACTTTGATATACTAAAAGAGTCTTATATGTATCTTTGTATTGGCGGGACTATTCAAAGGTACCGATATAGAATAAAGCGTAGTCGGTCTCACGATCGAAGTCCAGACTTTTAGCGGGCAGAGAAGAATCTGATACATATAATGACTTTTACCCCGGCGGCGGCGCTAAGAAAAGTGTTAGAGTAATTTCTGCAGGTATTTTAGCGTACTCTACCGTTCTCCCCCCCCCTACCCCACGGTCATACGGTCAAGCGGCGAGCGAGGAAGCAAACATAGGCAATCATGAATCTCACAGTTACCAGCAGCCATGGTCCAGAAAAACAAGGTCTTACAATTAGACCACGTGACAGACTTGAGCTTACGTCATTTCTACGTCATTTTGCCGGTTCATCCTTGTCGAATGCGTGTAATAGACAAGGATGAACAGCGCAAAATGACGTAGGCTTGTGTCAGTCACGTGGTCTAATTGTAAGACCTCGTTTTCTTGGACCATGCCAGCAGCGGCGCGAATTACGATGCGACTAGCGGATAGGGACGGTGTTGGAAGGGGCGCGCAATGGCGGCGGTAGTGGGTGTCAAAGGTAGGCCCTTATATGAATCTTACAGTTACCAGCAGCGGCGCGAATTACGATACGACTAGCGGATAGCGACGGTGTTGGAAGGGGCGCGCAATGGCGGCGGTAGTGGGTGTCAAACGTAGGCCCTTATATGAATCTTACAGTTACCAGCAGCGGCGCGAATTACGATACGACTAGCGGATAGCGACGGTGATGGAAGGGGCGTACAATGGCGGCGGTGGTGGATGTCAAACGTAGGCCCTTATATGAATCTTACAGTTACCAGCAGCGGCGCGAATTACGATACGACTAGCGGATAGCGACGGTGTTGGAAGGGGCGCGCAATGGCGGCGGTAGTGGGTGTCAAACGTAGGCCCTTATATGAATCTTACAGTTACCAGCAGCGGCGCGAATTACGATGCGACTAGCGGATAGCGACGGTGATGAAAGGGGCGCGCAATGGCGGCGGTGGTGGGTGTCAAACGTAGGCCCTTATATGAATCTTACAGTTACCAGCAGCGGCGCGAATTACGATACGACTAGCGGATAGCGACGGTGTTGGAAGGCGCGCGCAACGGCGGCGGTGGTGGGTGTCAAACGTAGGCCCTTATATGAATCTTACAGTTACCAGCAGCGGCGCGAATTACGATGCGACTAGCGGATAGCGACGGTGATGGATGGGGCGCGCAATGGCGGCGGCGGTGGGCATATTAGGGTGCTAACAGACGAACTGCACTTTGTTAACTGCAGCTGTCGACTGCAAGCGTCGTCTTTCGTCGGCGGCTACCGTCGACGCACTGACGGTAGTCAGCGGTCCGTCCACTGCTGCTGTCACCGTTTACCAGATTCATATGAAAAAAATTACCGCGACGAGGGAGAACTTCTACCGCATTTGCCTGTGGGGAAAGAAATTTCCTTATTAGAATAGAATAGAATAGAATATACTTTATTATTTTAAAAACTGTGGAATAACACTTTATTTATGTTAGTGCTCATTACATTTAGGCGATTTGTTGACACAGATTTTCCGAATGGTATCGTTGTCCGTTTTCAGGTGGATTTTAGCCTAATTTTTGTTTTTATATTTTATAATGAGATGAATTTTCTGATGAAACCCTTTTTATTTTTAGTACGGACTGTTTTTTTAATCTAATTTTACAAACGTGTCTTGTCAGAAAGTTGGCGCAACGGATCTGGCTTAGGGCGTGGCCACGCTTCTAGCGAAGTGCGGCGCGAATTGTGTGCCACACCTCCAGAAATGACGCTGCGGGTCGGTACGGATCGGTGCAGGAGTATTCAACATAAAGAAACATGTAAAATAGTCTTTATTGACAATCATTGCTTCGAGTTTTCTGGACGTTCAAGTTTAACCGATACCGATAAGGCCCAACCTGTTTCTTTATGCGTGAGCGCAATGAACATTTGGATATTTTACCTGTACCCATCGGTACAGACCTATCCTTACCGGTTTATTGTATTTTTCTCTTATTATTTTTTAATTGACCTATGCTTGTGTCGAAAAAGTACGACGAATCAAGCTTCACTGGACTTGCGGGAGAGCGGAAGACTCTACCTCAGAGTAGTCACTCCATTACTCTTGGTACATTACCAACGGTCTAGGTGCGGCTCGAGGGAGCCTTGAACCAAGGCCTAGCGCGTTGATACAGCAAAACATCGTGAAGGAGACGACGCCTAAGGGCCTCCGTCTCTGATTAAGATTTATCTGTACCAGAAGCCTGTTTCTTTATATCCTTATCCGCCCAACGCCGCCTTCGC
Source organism: Teleiodes luculella (assembly GCA_948473455.1). NCBI lineage: Eukaryota > Metazoa > Arthropoda > Insecta > Lepidoptera > Gelechiidae > Teleiodes > Teleiodes luculella. The sequence continues at coordinate 13,006,304 of OX419601.1, read as the reverse complement.
GCGTGAATTGCTCAATGCTCTACCCGCTTCAGCACTAGTTTCAGTTTGCACCGCCACCGGTAGCTATGACATGCTTTATACAATTAGGGAATATGCATGGGAATGGAAAAAAAAAAGAAATATCTGAACACATTTTTCAAAACTATCCCAATTTATGATAACAACAGTGACAACGGTAACAAAATCGACTGAAAAAATACCGAGATATACTACATAATTATAATATAGCTATTCTGTTTTTCTCTCTGCAAAATAACTTTTTCTATGAAAACAATATGGCGGACATTTAAATCCTAAACATAAATCAATCTACCTTGTCCAATAATTTATATTTTTTCGAAAAAAAGTTTCATATTCAATTGATTTAAAATACGAATTATTTATATAAACAAAAAAAACATGCATATTCTCTATTGGTTACGTTTGTTTCCAACACTTGTCGCTCGCCGCGCCGTGATTCGCGTCGCTGTCCACTGTAGTAGGTAACGTTAAAGGTAGCCGTTCTAACCGAGCGTCAGTGACAGTGAAGCTGTGACACAAAAAAGGATAATGGACTTTAAAGTGATGTACTTAAGGTGGCTTTTGGAGGCATGCGACAGTGACGCGAGTGACGCGGCGTTACCGGTGTCTGTGTCGTCACGCCACTTCACTTTTGAGTAAATTCATTCTTAAATAGATCACTTTAGAGTCCATTATCCTTTTTCGTGTCGCAGCGTCAGTGTCGGTGACGCTCTGTTCGAACGGCTACCTTTAGCGATTGAGTCGCTTCTGAATCGCAATTATATCGCTCTAAACAATAGCAGTTTTCTTTTTATAAATTTTGTAACTATTAACCGAATAAAGGTTTAATGTATGTTTTAATTTTATTTATACTTATTATTGTTATTTATTTATTAATTAGATCGACCTGTTTTTTTTAGAACCTGTGCCTATTACAATATAATATTATTATGTATATTTCTTGTAAATATTTTATTGTACTTTTTTGTATCTCTTTCTACATACAAATTTTATACGAACTTTATTTATAAGTTTACATACTAAAAGTAACATTTTGTGTTTGTAAAAGTTTGTTTTATTTATCTTATAACTCTTTTTGTTTCAATCAAACAAATAATTTAAGAGATGCATTTTATATTATTTTATATCCAGTATCTCTCTCATTCAAATGAGCTTCTAAGGAAACAACACAACTATGAAATTAAAGTATTGACTTTATTTAGACTCACTTAGGAGTTTTTGGAGTAAGGATATTTCTATAAAAGTGTGTTACACCACACACCAGTAATACATGGATTATAAAGGGATTATGTGTACCTAGTGTGTGGTTGAATTATTACTATATTAGGATTGATCCTTTGTTCTCACTTGGTCCAATTTGCAATAGGTCGGATTCTCACTTCGCCGGAATACAGTGAAAAAAAAAGCAGGAAAACTTTTATAAATTTATACTTCGATTGAGAACTTTTAAATTTTTCAAATTTGAAATTTGCCCATTCTGTACAAATACTAATGTATATTCTTTGAAAGAAGTCTAGAAATTGAGCCTAAGAGAATCGTGCAATAACACTTGCAATTAGCAAACAGCTGTTGTTGTCGTCTGAACTGCAGTACAGGGTGCCGAGTGCGAGTTTTGCAACCAAAGTAAACGCGCTCGATAGCGAGAGCGTAAACGCGATTTTGTATGGAATTGAAACTACGCCATCTGTAGACAGTTCGCTGAACTAAAATTTCTCCATACTAAATGCTCGTTTACGTTGTAGTTATCGAGCGCGTTTCGTGAGTAAAAAACTCGCACTCGGCACTCTGACATGTACTCAGGGTTTTTAATACTAAAACTCGCGACATCAATTAAAAAAAAACTTAATTGGAAATCAAGAACTCTAATGGGTTTTAGATAATAGCTAATAATGTTTAATTCAACCAAAATAATATATTTTTTTATTCAAAGTACTAGGATTCATTCACTAATAGTTGACCATACAAGCAGATTTCAAACTATAAAAAAATAAATAATCGTGCTTCTTTACATATCAACGTTAAATATTGCCTCGCGACAACTAATTTTCTGTTGGAACAGTCGTTGTTCTGTTAATAAATTTCTCATGGCTGCGGAATTTGATATCAAACTTGAAAAAACTAAAATGTACCAATACATGACCAGCTTTCTTTCAACCAATAGGAAGCGACTTCCGGTTGTCAATTGACGAACGTTACTTTGCCATGATAAAAATAAACTAACACAATTAAAACCTCATGATTTAGAATATAAATTAATTATCCTTTATTTACAAGTAATTACAACATTAAAAGTATTTAAACACCTTAAAACTAAATTCTTACCTAAATCTAAAATAAAACTAACTAAAGAGCAAACACCGAAGCGTTCCAGTTGATTTTATTTATTTTTGTGACATAAGCTTTAGGTGCCTGGTTAGCTATGACTCTCCTAGATTTTTTTCTATTTATACTGTAAAGCATTTACATTACATTACCGTTAGTCCCTGTTAACTGGTTTAAATTTAGTACATACCTTTAGTTTCAATGACCACACAATTTTTTATAATTGGTACCCTTAATATATTAGTACCCTTATATTACACAAAATAGCGTATTAAAAGCCCTATAATAATAATATTTAGTAAAATACAGTACCTTGCGAAAAATAAACAGGTATTTATAATACCTAATCAATGTATATCAGTGTTTGTGTGTGAAATTGAACAACCCCCACTGGGTCATTCACCCTGCTTTCAGCGTAGGCTCTAGCCACTCGGTGGGGACGTACTTATATGAGATGTAACTAGTATATCAGCACAGTATATATACCCTGACTTTAAAGTAAAGCTCTGCATATTAAAGCTGGATGTAAAATATGCTTCAGTCTAAATACTGCCCTGTGCTAAGCTCTCGTAAACTGACACTGCCTCTTGTGTTGCTTTGCTCGGCAAACTACCCCAAATTGTTGGTGTAAGCACAGAAGAAAGATACCCAGTAAAGCCTAACTAAAGAAATAAGAAACCTGCTCTGGGGGCGCCACGTGTATATTTTTACGACTACGGCAACAACTTCCCTTATACAATTAGTTCCATTGAAATTCCGCAATATGGCGAGGTTTCCTATTTCTTTGGTCGGGCTTTAACCTTTTCAAAGCCAATGACGGATACATCCGTACATCAGGTTGACCGCTAACGACGGATTAATCCGTCATAAAAATAATGTCAGTTAAAAGACTAAATGGATGTTCCGTGGCGTGGAGAATCCTGTCACCAATAAAATTGCGGCGGTGAAAAGGTTAATTGCACCCCACACAAGAGCGCCCGAATCGTCGCACGCACACATATAAGAATCAGAATCATTTGTCGGCCTCGTAGCCTAGTTAGTAGTATGCCAACGAAGCACAAGGTCGCAGGTTCGAATCCCGCCCAGAAGGAACATTCGTGTGATGAGCACTTTTTTTTTACTTTATTTTTTTAATTATTTTTTTAATTGACCTGTGCTTGTGTCGAAAAGGTACGACCAATCAAGCTTCACCGGACTTGCGATGAGCACTTGTATTTTTTTATTTATATAATGTATGTATATCAGCTGTCTGACACCCATATATTATAGATAGTACAGGCTCTGCCTAGTTTGGGGTCAGATGGCCGTGTGTGAGATGTCCCACATATTATTATTATTATTATTATTTACACGGTCGCGGTGCAAAACTATAAAAGACGGATTAGCGGCCGTGTAAATGATTCTTATGTGTGCGTGCGACAATTCGGGCGCTCTTGTAAGGAGTGCAACTACTGGGTATCTTTCTTCTGTGGTGCAAGTGTCAACACTTGAATGAATACTTTAACTCCTTCTCACGCGAAACTATTGAAATATAATTAACCTTTTAATCGCCATGGTCTAAAATTTAAGACTTACCAAATCGAGCTCACAACGCCGCCGTCTCATAAATAAGACTTATGTTTTGACTGATTGATATAGATTTTGTTTTTATGGCTGGCGGTGGGGGCAAGTTCTTAGAAAATATGCTTGGCGGTTAAAAGGTTAAGTAAAATAAGTTTCAGAAGTTCTTTTACATAGGTACACTTTTGCAAGGCTCCGCCCCCGTTAACCGTTTTTCCCGTGTGAAAGATGAATTTTCTCGCGATATAAAAGTATCTTGATGTATTATAAGCTATATTTTTGTACAGTTTAATTAAAATCCATTCAGAAGTTTTTGAGTGGAAGAGTGACCAACATACATTCACAAACTTTCGCCTTCATAATATTTTATAGTAGAAGGCTTCAAATTTCAGTTAAAACATATTAACTAAGAAAAAAGCCAATGTCTATCGGTTGATTCGGAAAAATAGGCGGTCGATGAACGCGTATTTAGTGACTAATTTATTATGTACCAGTATTTACTTATTTTGTATGTTTTTATGGTTCCGTACACAAATCACGTTCATAAGTGCAGTTTTAATATGACTTGAATTTATACTTTAAATTAACTTTTTTCATAAAAGCATTAGGAGGCGGAGTTGCAGCGGAAAGCTAGTCTCTGATTAACGCAGTAACGCGGTCGAAACCATAGACTGCATTTTTTTAATTTACAGTATATGGCCGTTATAAGACCAATACTAATGTACGGCTGCGAGGCTTGGACACTGACACAGAAAGAGGAGAACAAGCTCCTTATAACCGAGAGGAGAATCCTCCGAAAAATTTTTGGCCCAAGACAGAGGAGTGACGGAAGCTGGAGGGTCCTAAAGAACACCGAAATCGAGCTGCTGTTGGCTGACCCGAACATAATAGGCGAAACAAAAGCTCACAGGCTTCGCTGGCTCGGCCATCTAGAAAGAATGACAGAAGATCGAGGTGTCAAAAGAGCGTATGGGGGTTCTGCGACGGGCCGACGCCCGGTCGGGCGCCCGAGGTACAGATGGCGCGACGTGGTGGATGCTGATCTCCGGGAGCTCCAAGCTCACGATTGGCAAACTACTGCACAAGACCGGGACAAATGGCGTGTTCTCGTTTCGGAGGCCAAGATTCATTTTGGATCGCTGAGCCAGCGGAGTAAGTAAGTAAGTATATGGCCCTAGTTTATTTTTATCCTTACCGCGTGTTGTTACCGCGCGCATTAAAAAACCGTAGGGTTGTTCCCGCCCTTTTTTATTTACTCCTTTAAATATGCAAGCTATGAAGTGTTACAGGCTGACGCGGGTCGCGTCACTCACTCACACTTTACTAGTGATGGGACATATCGATTTGCAAGTTATTGTATGAAAAATACCCAATCGTCCAACCAAAAACTTTATTTTTTAATAGGTCATTTTTATGACTGGACATGAGCTTTGAACGTTGGTCATGTAAAAGTAAAAAGCAAGTAACAGGAAAAATACTATGAGGAACAGAGATATTTTAGGTGTCAGATAGCATATTTAATTATTTGCAGGCATTCAGTATCGTAAACAGTTTCGTTTTGACGTGACAACGTCTTATAATTCGATGAAGCCGGCTGCACGTAAAAACATGACGCAATGCGGCGTTACCGCGCGGCTGAGGCGTTCCATCCATTTAAGGCTTGAAGTGCAAGTGAGAGCGCGAAACGAGCGACAAAGTTTAGTTTAGTTTAGTTTAGTTTTATTTATCACATACTACAAGATTGCACACGTTTTTACAATATTATAAAAAAGGACATCCGTACCTGGTCAAAGAGGCACAATCGTTGTCACGTTCAACTATCGTCAGTAAACCGAATTTACAAACAACCGCTTTTTTTACTCTTGGATAAACCCTTCAGGTTTGGAACTTTCAAAAAAAACTAAATAATCGTCAAAATAATCATTTCGAAGAAAGCTGTACCATTCAAGAGGTATAAAAACCCTTTACAAAATTTTATGGTAGATGCATAAAAATAAGCGTAATATGGCGCTATTTGGATTTTTTAGTGAAACAAGTAAAAAAGGGGTCTTTTTTCTCACTGACTCTTTACTGAACGCATTATAGACAAGTGATTCCAAAAGAGCGTCGGTGGCCAAGTGGCTAGGCCCGTTGACTTCCGTTCCGAAGTTCGATGGTTCAAACCCCGGCACGTACCAATGTGTTTTCGATTTTCGAATTCATATGTACGTTTATTCGACGCTCTTACGGTGAAGGAAAACATCGTGAGGAAACCTGCGCACACCTGCGAAGAAATTCAAAGGTTGTGTGTGAAGTTGACCAACCCGCACTGGGTCAGCGTGGTCGACTAAGGCCTATTCACCCTGGTATCAGGGTAGGCTCGAGCCCCTCGGTGGGGACATATATGAGCTGTTAACGATTCCAAAAGGTATGTAAATTTCCCAGTATTTTCGTATAAAGAAAAACGTTTAACCACATCGCATCACTAAACTTCATAAGAAAAAAACCTGCTAAAGAATGTACGGCGACCTGCGTTACGTCTGTAAAAATGTGCTAGAATATGTATAGGGCGGGTATTCTGTTTGGGAACCCTACATTATTCAGTGACATGTCTGATGGTTTATATTCGAAACATTTCGAATTATTTTGTGATGAACGAATCGATTGCACAAAATACAAAGTTTATGCTTATGAAAAACTGAAAGGACGTTCTTATTCAATAAATGAGGATCACCTTTTAACCGACGAAAAACGGAGGAGGTTTTCAAGTCTACGCGTATAATAATAATATAATTATCTTTATATATGACCATTGACCACGCATATCTTTTTACAAAGAATTCCGATTTTGATAACTTTTTTTTAAAGCGTTATTGTACTCTAAGTTTAGTACAATATCAATAAAAAAAAAAGATTCACCCTCTAAGGGTAACTATTTATTTATTATTTATTTATTATTGCAATTGTACAGCTTACGCTGTAAGATGCTAGAGTATGACTAGACATTGGATTATATGCCGTGGTCCGAGGCTCCCTCGAGCCGCCCCTAGTCGCGTTGGTATATGGCTTTTTTTTGGGGTAGAGTCTTCCACTCTCCCGCAAGTCCGGTGAAGCTTCTTTCGTCGTACTATTTCGACACAAGCATAGATCAATTTAAAAAAAAAATTAACCAATTTATCGATTAGGTACATAGGTTAAAAATAATAACCTTTTTTTTACCCTTAACCCTATATTTATAGGTACCGCCACCTAGGGTGGATAAATATTCAAGGAGTCTTCGACGCATACACAGCCCATGGGTTCGTTTCCAAGTAATCATCACGCACAGCAGTGACGGACAAAGTTTTCCACCTCGCGTGACTGGTGTAAATACAAATAAAAAGTTAAACCGACTGCCATTATACAAGTCAAATGTATTTTAGTAATAAATTAATAGTTTAAAAAACACTAGAAAAACACGCTTTAATAAATGCACGTAAAAACAAAAAACAAATTTCATTACGCTACGACCCTTAGAAGATGGTTAAATTAGTTACTTTAGATTCCATTACATACAAAGTTACATACAAGTGAACCTAATAAAAGCGTGTTAATAAAAATATAAGCATCATAAGTCTTTTTGGAATCAAATACGAAATTAAGCAAAAATCAAAATAAAAGCCTAAAAAAAGAATGTCAATAATGTGTATGTGTAAGAGTGTTGTCTTAAATCAATTATAGGTAAACGCTGTGCCGTACATTTCCTGTAATTTAGAGAGAATTGACTTAATACACAAATTAAAAAGTTTCCAGAAAGTCCACTCTCGCCGTCCTTGAAATTAACTACCTTGCAAGTCTGTAAACGCGTGTGCGTAAGAATATGGCTCATAGTTCCGAGTGGACCATCTGTCTAGGCGCGCCGCGCGCCACCGCTACGTAATTTGTGCTTAATACCAGTCAAAACCCCTACCTATTTTTACCTTTCACGTAGTCGGGTAAATACGTCATTGCTGGAAAGAATGCATAGTTAAATGTTGCCCTGTTTTTCCAAAGGGCTCCTGTTATTGCACACTTGTGACTGTTTGCTGCGTAAACGCAAACACGGACAGCTAACACTACTTGTTGAAGTCTTCCGGTGTTATCATTAAACAAATATTTCCTTTTATGGTAAATAGAAAACAAAAGTGACGAGTTTTTTTTTATTGTTGATCTGTAACTGTGCTTCCCGGTCTGTTTTCAGATATAGTTTGATGGCCCCGTACCCTAGTTGGTAGTACGTCTGCCTACTGAGTACAGGGTCGCGGGTTTGAATTCCGCCCAGGGCAAACATTCGTGTGATGAGCACTTGTGTTTGCCTTGTATCTGAATGTTGTATATTTATATATGTATGTATATCAGCTGTCTGGAACTACTTTTTTTTTGTATTGGCCTATGCTTGAGTCGAAAAAGTACGACGGATCAAACTTCACCGGACTTGCGGGGTGTGAAAGACTCTACCCCAAAAAAAATCATATACCAACGCGTCTAGGGGCGGCTCGAGGGAGCCTCGGACCACGGCCTAGCGCGTTGATACTGAAAAACATCGTGAAGGAGACTGGCACCCATAGTACAGGCTCTGCCTAGTTCGGGGTCAGATGGCCGTGTGTGAGATGTCCCACATATTATTATATTATTATTATTATCAACTTAATAGATTTTTATATTTTCATATCTTAAAGCCCAATACATACACAGCTATATTAATATTAATATGCCCAGCTATAATATATTTATAGCTCGCCATCCACACACGGTAGCTTGTATTGAAATACATAATATATTTTCAACCTTACTGCGTCCACTTACTGTCCATCTATAATTTGGCGAGATTTATATTAGTAGAAATTGTGCAATTGGCACGATCTTCACGAATGATGTGTAAAATTTGCAAAAAAGAACTTACAAAAAAATTTTTTCTTTTCATGGTGTCTTAGATATCTATATTATAATAAAACTATAGAGATCGAAAATCTGTACATAGAAAAAATGCTAAAAACGGATGCAGGGGGATGTAAGAAGTGATTTAGTCTGTTTGATAGTGATGTTTGTCAGATTTTGTAGCTCAATGCTTACTTTCTGCAAAATGCCTACTATTGCAAATAATCATACTCGTACATCGCATCGCACTAAGCCGACTTTCTATAAGTGAGGAACTAGAGATCGCGCTAAGCCGACTTTTGAATTATTTGAAGTAATTAGTATCTGTAAGATAGCTGTTTCTGTCCGTCTGTACAAGCGAAGCGCGGCTTTCCAATCTCTTTGGTCTGTACGGGCTAATCACAAAAAAACCCCATAGTGTATGACAAACAGAGCCCTTAACAAAAAACTGCTCCACAATAAAAAAAAATGCTGCCGCATCACCGTTGGCTAGAAACGGGATTATCTATATTCCCGAACTAGTTGTTCGTCTTTTAACACCAAAAGCGCAAAATAATAAGAAAAATGCGCCGAAACGGAGCAGTTTAAATTTACAAAGCTGCCTTCAATAACAAGTTGGAGCTAGTTTGAATTTTAATAAAGTAGTTATAAAGTTGAAAGTCGAATCACGAACTTGGGCGTTCCGCGGGCGGGCGGTTTATGTATTAAGTTATGCTAAATTGCTTGCTTTGATATTGATGGACCTGGCCGCTTTACTACCGATTTGGTTATTTGGGACACTTTTATATTTTGGGTTTATTTTTTTACTAGCCACTTTCCCTGGCTTCGAGGGGTACTATTTATGAAGCGATTTAAATAAAGCTTCTATTTACCCAAAAAATTACACAGAAAAATGTGTCTGCCTAAGCTGTTATTATTATATTTTCTCACCAGTTAAAACAATAAACAATATGATTTAGTTGAGGTTTCTTAGCAGAAATTGTTTTAGCAATAATGACACCCATTTCCACACTTTTACTGGGTGCGCTGTGCAGTTCTTGATCTGGTGTGCAATCATCATTAACAGCTCATACAATGACCCCATCGAGTGGCTCGAGCCTACCCTGAAATCGGGGCCTTATCCCGGTCAACAACGCTGGCCCAGTGCGGGTTGATCAACTTCATCATATGGAACCCATCACACTATCAACAAACATTAGCAATAGAAAAAGTACAAAAGATATTTATTCGTTTTCTTTATAAGCAGTCATATGGTTACTACCCATTTCTCTATCCTACTCAATACTTGCTAGGAATGGTGTCGTATCAAAGCCTTGAAGTCCGCAGAAATCTCTCACTCGTCAAATATTTTTTCCAGCTATTGAGAGGACAAGTTACAAACCCGTCGTTTTTATCCCAAGTTCCTCTCTATGTTCCTCCTAAGTCCCCATACAATCTACGGCCTATCAGAAACCACCCACTCCTAGCCGCCCCAACCTCCCAAACTAAGTCACACTCACCACTTCACAAAGGCATACAATTAATAAACGCAATTCTAGAAAATTATTCCACCATCGATCTATTCTTCACCTCAGAACCAAAGTTTTTAGCCTCGGCTAGTAGGTACCTAGAAAAACTAACACCCTCAACAACTGTAAGTTAAGTATAATGTACTATTATTTTTACTTATCTAACTGCATTATTAAATATCATCATGTTTAGCTTAGTCTGTAAGTGATGTTATATTACAAATAAATAAATAAATAAATAAATAAATAAATAAATAAATAAATAAATAAATAAATAAATAAATAAATAAATAAATAAATAAATAAATAAATAAATAAATAAATAAATAAATAAATAAATAAATAAATAAATAAATAAATAAACTTCACACCCAACGTTTGAATTGCTTCGCAGGTGTGTGCAGCTTTCCTCACGATGTTTTCCTTCACCGGTGTGCAATATATTATTCTAATTGCTATTTGCAATTACTAAAAACAAAAACAATTCAGATAAAGGTTCACTCTTAAGAATTATTTCTGATATGTTATTTATTCGTTTTAACAATAACCTCACAAACCCTGGTGTGAGAGCCCCTAATCCATCGATAGCTGCTCGCGCAAGTCGTAAAATCAAATAACTAACTTTTAAAATCAGATTTCTAAAATAGACCTTTCATTTTCACATTAAAATAACATTAGAGGAAAACCCAAATAATATAAAAATGAACTGAGCTCGGCTATGAAATAAAAACTCACATAGTTTTGTTCAGGCAGACGAGACTGAAATAAATTAAATAACAGAGGGTTCTCGATAGAAAAAACATACGAGCAGAGAGGTTCGTAACTTATTTGTGATACATTTCTTTTTTCAGTTTCTGAATTTTCGCTGTCTGACACCCATAGTCCAGGCTCTGCCTAGTTTGGGGTCAGATGGCTGTGTGTGAGCTATCCTCACACTACAATTTTTAGACCAATAAAAACAAAAAGCCGTTCGTCCCTGCTACTATCTACGGGTGGAGTCTTTATAGGAGCCATGTTGGAAGCCTAAAGCGGCTCTATAATTCAGATACCAGGGTTTGTGGGGTAAGGTAACCTTGAATACGATAAGCAAGTAAACAAGACAAAAAAAAGTTCACCTTTTCCAGAGCTACTTGACCATTTTAAGGACCATTTTACCAGCGGATCCCTAAAAAAGTCTACATAATTGAAAATGCCTAAAATAACAAGAGTGGCAGCGCACATTTTTCCCGATTGAACTTTCAGTTAACAATCTGGATAATTTCTTCGGCGGTGTTGTCATTTTTATGTCGGCGCTATCAGGTAGATATTGCATTTTGTTAAAGTTTTTTCAGATTTGTAAGGACATGGTGAAATAGGAGAGGAGAAATGGTGAGACGCCCGCCAGGATAGTATGAGGTTTTTTGAGTGACGGGACATAATTTTGTAAGTCACATCCTATTGGAGAAAATTTGAATAAGCGATTTTCTCGTAGAATTTTGACAGTTAAATGTGAGATAATCTCTTGTCACGGTGTTTCATGCTACCGTGGATGATATGACATGACCACTTGCAAAAAAACATCAAGAAAGAAAAGATCGAATCGAATAAACTATAGTGATTATAACAGCTGGATTTGGTTTGGTTTAAAAAAGGGGGAAGTTGTCAATTTTGTCTTTATTTTTTTCATTTTGAATACTATGTGCTGTCAAAGGGCTCAATAATTAAAACCGACGAGAGTTAGGCCACCTTTGAGCATATTTTTTTTCTGTGCACTCTAAGACTTAGTAAGAAACGATAAAGAATTTCCTTGGGTGTTCTCCAAGTCCCTGTAAAGAGACTTGGAGGCACAATTGGTAGTGCACTCGCATGGTCCGGGTAGCCAATGCGATGCGAGTTTGAGTCCATGCCCAAGCTCAAAGATTTTCGCTTCGATTTAAAAACAGTATTCTTTTTTGTTTTATCTCCTTGTAAAAACATTCGTTCGCCCTGGTCTTTACACGCCCACGGCGACTTCGTTCGTTGCGCCCTCAGGCCAAATTAAAACCGCTTGAAACTCGCCTCTTCTTTTCAGCCGAATTTAATTTTGTTCAGTCGCTTAAAGGGCCTCTTAGACGTAGTGAATCGTACAGCGTCTAAGCGAATAAGCAAGTTAAAGCCCATGAATGAATACGTGCTTAACTTAACCGTGTTTTGAGGAAGTTTGAAATTTGAATACGTGCGTAATTTTGTTTTTTTTTTCCTTGCGATTTAATTGGATAGGTTTGTCGAGGTATTTTTTGTTTAAGTGAGTGGCTGTTGTAGCTAATGTGTAGGATTTTTGGTTGGAGAATGTTAATACGATTAAGAGTAATGTTTGAACTTTAAGTGATAGGCTTTTTTTACAAGGTGACGAGACGACGCTGTTTATACCAGTAATTGGTTTTTAGGTGTTTAAAGCCTGATGGTATTCTAAAACTCTATGAAAGTGTTAAATAGTAAATAACAATTTTATATTTAAATCATTAAGACTGAGATTAGCTCACCTAAATATTGCATGTTGGAGAAAAAAACTACAATAAATAGTAAAAAAAATATAAAAAATGACAAATCTGCTCTACGATTGAAAAACCTATTCGCTCAGATGAACGATTTCGTGAGCTTTAGTTTTCCTATTCCATTTCAGAATCTTTGATTTGTGAATAATATATTTGCTTTATATTTGTATATTTCAAAACTTTGCCTGAACAGTCTATTCAGTAAATGCTTAGCCACCAGTAATACTTTCTCTACATATAGGTAAGGAAAAGCGTGTAGCACTCTACATAATACTATACACCGTGCTTTTTTAACCGTCTTACAAACGAAGCCCAATGTATATGCCCGTGATATAGAATATATTGGCAATGTTATTTTTTTTTTATCAATAAAATAATAAAACCGTGAAGTAAAATAAAATAATGCAAAATATTTTTGAATCAACCTGTACATAATATTTACAATTTAGTAACAATTTGCGCATGCGTGAGAATCGTAAATAATGGGAAAACAAAAGAAAAATATGAGATAAACACATTTTTCGATCTCTCGATTGATTATTTTATTGAAAAAATCCTAGATTTTTTTTTCTTAAAAAAAAAAAACATTGCCAAGATATTCTATATCACGGGCATATACATTGGGCTTCGTTTGTAAGACGGTTAAAAAAGCACGGTGTATAATAAAAACTGTAGAGTTCGAATGTCTGTACACAGAAAGAAAAAGATTAAAAACCGTGGCAGGGGGATATGTAAGAAGTGATATAGAACAATCACCAGATTTTTCGTTTGTCTGTTTGTACGGGCTAATCTCCTAAACTGTTGAACCGATTTTAATAAAATTTTGTTTGGTGGTACCCAGATGGATATTATAACCCCTGGTCAACATCTTAGATAGTTTTTACTCCGAGAAAATATCTCAGGAAACTGTGCACCGGAAAGTAAAAAAAACAACGCAGGCGTAGCCGCGGGTGGACAGCTAGTAATAGAATAAGCGTGTAGCACTCTACAATATGTGAAACCTTATGAAATCTTATTTGAAAAGGAAAAATATAGCTTTTAGGTTCCCATTTCAAAAGGAAACCATAACCATTTATGATATTGTACGTCGCAATTTCAAGAGGTAAATGTAAATATCACCTTGGATTGGTTTGAATATGAAATTGTGTTCATTGATTCTAAGAAGTTACCTATCTAAATTGTATTAAGATAATTTTTGAGTCATATTATGGCGAAATTATATCAAAGTAGACAAGAATTAAATATATACTAGTAAAATGATATTATTTTATAAACGCTTGCTTACATCATACAAAATTAAACGAAAATCACTGCATCGTACCGTTTAATCTAAGTGTATGTTAAATCGTAATTTTTTTCATTTTAATCTATTTAATCTCAATCTAAGATTTAAACGCTAATCACGGCATCGTACCTACCGTTTAATCTACGTGTAGGTATATGTTAAATCATACATTTTTTCATTTTAATCTATTTAATCTCAATCTAAGATCAAATCAACGTAACACAACCTGTGCCGACGTGTGAAATCTCATGCGTAAGATTTTTTTATTTCTCCTGTAGAAATTCAAACCAAATGAGAAATATGATTCAAACTTAGAGAATACCTCCCAGATTTTTTTTTATTTATACCTACTCTAAGGATTCAAATTTCATAGACACGTATCACATTTTTTTGTCTCAAATAGTTATAGTACTTACCTACCTCCCTTATGAAGATCAGTCCACACACAGTAAACTATTCAGCGCACACGTCATGTGAGGTCGGAAATCTCGACTTTAAAATTGGCTTTTTACGGCTAAACCATGCAAAATTTGTATGTACGTTATAGGGACGAATGGTAGGAAATTAATGGCAGAATAAAATGCCAATTTTAGTTCTCTTTGGTCCAGTACAAAAAAAAATCGAAACTGACACTTTGTATGAGCGTTGTGGAAGTGGTTTGTTTATTATTTATTTACAAATTACCACAAATGAGGTACAAAATCGACTAATTAGTGTTCAGTGTACAATTAGTGTTCCACATGATTTCCAATAAGAATATATTGTGTTTTATAATTAGAAAAAAAAATACTTCGGCATCATGGTAAGTGTTTCCATTGTTCGATGTTTAGTATGAAAATTGGGGTCATATACTGTAATTTTCCTAAAAAACAAACAAAAAACAAATAATTTAATCAATTATCTGCAATTATATCTTATTTCATCAAGAATACTATTTTTACAGAATAATTTTAGTTTTCGCAAAACTTTGCAAAAAAATTTTTCTATTATTCTGCAAAGAATTGACTACCGGAATGAAGATTAGGTCATTTTGGAGCCAAAGGGCTTTGTGAGCTGTGATATAATGTATCTCATTATACACTGAATGTAACGATATTAATTTTTGAAAGGATGTGAGATGATGTAGAGTTTTTTCTGGCGGTACTATGCAAATAGGTCAATACGGCCAAAACGCATATCACGTTTTTTCTGACAAAGACGGATTCTCGCAAACGACGCGTTAAACTCAATGGCATTACCCCTGATGACGTCATAATCTCAAATTACCAACGCGTAGACCCTCCGGCCTCGTTTTATTGCAATTTGTTTTAATGTTTATATTCTAAATTCAAACGAAAGAAGCGACGGTTTAAGGTAGGAATTTTTCATATCTGAGGAGCTTTTTTCTGTGGCAGTAAAAAGTTTCGGCGTAAGCATAAAAAGCCGCGTCTTAACAGCCAAGTGGTTCGCATACAAGGGGTTTGAGGCTACTTAATGTTATTTCAAATACACTTACTTTCTTACCTTATACAGAATATTATTCTCTAGTACTACATATTAAACAAAAAAATATATAAGAAGTACAATTATGTGCAGTTTAAGCTAAACACTGGCTTTAGGATTTGGTCAACGAATTAAAGATGGGTACCTACACAGTTAAAAGCGTTGAGCCTAAATGTTAGTTAGGTAAAATTATTTTGTTTCTTTTTATCTAGTTAATTTATTTCATTACCTAGATCAATGTTTTGGCTAGGCTAGTTTATTTCTGTAAGTTGTTTATTTAAATAAATAATATCAATGCTTTGACTCCCATAGTACAGGTTCTGCTTAGTTTGGCGTCAGAGGACTATGTGTGTCTTGTCCCATCTGAAAATTTGTCTTTTTGATGACTTCCCGTCTTCCTACTTACGTTTATTACTTATTTTTCAAGCGATTAAAAGTTTTATTAATAGCTAGCCGATAACACACAGTGTGTTGGCTTCACAACCCTACCGTAAACAGCGTTTCCTAACCGTCCTTCGTAGGAGTTCAGTGCACGATAGCACACCAGTGTTATCGGCCGTGGTTTAAAGTATAAGCGAGAAGAGAGCGTTCGGTTTTAAACCTTTATGAATACAACAAGAGTATTCACATGTAAATAATTATACTTTTAAATAGACTTAAGCTTGGATCGAAAAATCGTTTTAGAGAAAAATTTGTGAATTAAAATTAATTTAGACTCGGTAAATGGACTACCAGAACTGCCGTTGATAGTCCACGGGAGGTATTGACACAGAATACCAAATAGTAGTTCCTGTATTGACAGTACAATACAATACAATATACTTTATTGACAGAAAAAGACACAGTATACAGAAAATAGAACAGTACAAACAGAAGAGTCAAAAGGCGGCCTTATTGCTAAGGTAGCAATTTCTACCAGGCAACCTTTATATGTGGAAAAAGTGTAGATAAAAGTGATGTGTTGACATAATGCTAAATATGGTTTCCGGAATTTCTACTTTAAAAAATGTCTAATCCAACTCTTTCTATGGGTGTCGTAAGACTCGACTATAGGAAACTGTCCGAAATTGCCAGATAAAGTTTATCTATATCTATCAACAACAACTGCGATCATCAATTTAAGTAATTCAAGCCGCTTGCTAAGTGTGGAAAATAAAGAAACACCTTTCACCAGATAGGTAGTGAAACACGCTTCAGTGAGCCTTCCACACATTAAAATATAATAATAAATAAATATGTAGGACATCTCACACACGGCCATCTGACCCCAAACTAGGCAGAGCCTGTACTATGGGTATCAGACAGCTGATATACATACATATATAAATATACAACATCCAGACACAAGACAAACACAAGTGTTCATCACACGAATGTTTGCCCTGGGCGGGATCCGAACCCGCGACCTTGTGCTTCGTAGGCAGACTTTTAGTATCTACTCGTACGTACATCGCGCTTCGCCGAGTATGCGTTGGCTCAATTTCAGAATCAGCCGCTTCGGTCTTGTTTCTTCTTCTTTTTCCTGGACCTTATCCCATTTAGTTGGGGTCGGCCTTCCCTGTCCTTCTCTTCCACTCTTCTCGGTCTTGTGCGAGACTGTCGTCTAACTGGGCTTCTTTTAGGTCTCTTTCAACCGTCGTCAGCCAAGTGGAGGGTGGTCTTCCGCGTCCCCGCCTCGTCATCGTCGTCGCTTCGCTCTTATTTCACCGCTGATTATTCCCGCAGTTGCTTATAGCTTAAACTGCGTTTAAAGATAACGCCCGTGATACGCGATCAGCTGTCAAGGTGCGCAGAGGCAGACATTGCGACGACGAACGCACGATAACCGACCATGTTTGTTTAAGTCTATCTACATGTTTATGTTTTTTTTTTACACGATTTTCGTATCACAAATGGCCTTAGTACATATTGTAATTGACGAGGTTTTTGTAAACAGTACGTGGGAAATGAGCTATGAAGACTGAGCATGCTTAGTTTTAGGTTTTTTAGTCTTTCAGTAGATTGTAAACCACCACATATACTTCGTTTTTTAATAGTCTTGACAAAATAAAAGCAATGGTTAGTTTTCCATGACCATAGATTTCATAAGTACTGTCTGTATCATTCAATAGAATATCAGCTTTCCGCCGCGGCTCCGCCCGCGTTAACAGTTTTTCCCGTAGGAATGAGGCATTTTCCCGCAGTAAAAGGTAGTCTATGTTACTCAGAGTAAATGTAGCTTTCTAATGGTGAAAGAATCTTTGAAATTGGTTCAGTAGTTTTTGAGTTTATTCACTACAAACACACACAAAAATACAAATCTTTCCTCTTTATAATATTAGTATGATTGTGCCTATTGTTTGTGTTTTTCTATAATCTTTTAAATTAAAATTTTATATTTATATAAGCAATAATAATAACAAACTTTTCCCATCTCTCTGGATTTTTCGTCTTATTTAACTTTTAATGGTGTTAGTTATTTTTTTCAGATAAGTAGGTTTAAGGGGGGTTTATTGCTGAATTCTTTTCAGTTTTAAACAACACAATCAGTTCAGTAAAACAAAAAAAGCAGGTTTTATTCCTGTTTTGATTCGAGATTTACTCAGATATAGTACCAGGGAGACAGAGACACAGAGACGCATGCGGGTACATTGAAAACAACCAGACTATGGACCACAAAGTGCATTTCATGACGTAGGTACCACATGGTATGAATCGCATCACAGGCCTTTATACTTAAGTGTATATATACTCGTAGCAGTGTATAAGGATACAAAGCAAAGAGGTTAGCTTGTTGCTTGTTATTTGTTTTTTTATACATTCAAATCTTCTAAAAAACATTCAGTTACTTAAATCTAAACATCACGTCAGAAACCACTAGGTTTATACGAAGTACAGCGACATCGTCTCAGCTAAATAGCTACTTGAGCTCTATGGCCGCCTATATGTACACTATTTGTTGTTGTTTTTTTTATTTACATATTGTGTACCAAATTTCAACTTAATCGACCCAGTAGCTGTGCCAGTAGTTTTGGAGGAAACAGGCGCTGATCGACAAACGGACATCCGAGGGATCCTATAAGGGTATCGCTTTTATAATTTTGAGGTAGGGAACCTTAAAAACAAGTTCATCCTACTAATATATAAAAATATTATAAACGAGAAAGTTTGTGAGGATGGATGGATGTATGAATGGATGTTTGCTACACTTTCACACAAAAACTCCTGAATGGATTTTAATGAAACTTTACAGTAATAAAGCTTATACATCCGAATAACACATAGGCACAGAATAAAATTAAATAATAGTATTAGACATAGGCTACTTTTTACTGCGAGAAAATACCTCATTTCCACAGGAAAAACGTTAGGCTGCTTTTCCACCAGAGCTGTGCGAGGTAGCTAAGCGGTGTGCGAGGAAAAAATCCACCAATAGAATCACTAGGCTAGGAAAATGAAGTGATTCTATTGGTGGATTTTTTCCTCGTACACCGCTTAGCTACCTCGCACAGCTCTGGTGGAAAAGCAGCCTTAACGTGGGCGAAGCCGCGGGGCTGTAAGCTAGTTATAATAAACCTTGACCTGATGATAGCAAATCATTATTTAATTGTGAAGTGGTGGGTGTGTGTGTGTAATGTGTATGTACATGTTGACCTTGAGAGCGCCCGTATTCCGTAGCGGTAGGGATGAAATTCGTAGTGCGAATATCCAACCGCATGTGCTGGCTTCTGTACATTTTTCATAAAGATTTGTTCTCAATAAATATTATTTGTTGTACTGTATAAGACGTACTATTAGTTTAGTGCTAAGCCGGAAGCTCATGACGACGGCGCTTTCAACCCAGACAACAATATTTACATGTGTTGCATATTTTTTCTCCGATAACACGCCTTATCAGCATTACCTGGTATAAATAAAGATAGCATTTTTATACAGCTGATGGCACAGTGTTTGTTATTGTTAATAGCAAAACAATGTATACTTACTTGAGATAGGTTCTACATACATACATACATAAAATCACGCCTCTTTCCCGGAGGGGTAGGCAGAGACCACTTCCTTCCACTTGCTACGATCCAAACACACTTCTTTCGCTTCATCCACACTCATTAATCTCCTCATGCATGCTCGTCGGTTTAGAGTACTTTTGACCCGACCTTTTGTCAGAACGTCTCCGATTTGAATTTGTAACCTTCGTCTTGGTCTTCCCCTTCTAACGCTTCCTTCCACTCTTGCCTTATCTGCTTAGTCAATCTCTCTTCACTCATTCTCTCCACGTAACAAAACCAATTTAGCATCCCTTTCTCAATTCTCGTATGGATCGTAGCAAGTGGAAGTGGTCTCTGCCTACCTCTCCGGGAAAGAGGCGTGACTTTACGTATGTATTCGATGTATAGCGAACGCGAATGTATTTCTTTTTGTGTAAAAAATAAAGTCTGTTGAATATTCATTTTAACCAAAAAAAAACCAAAGCATCGACATCATTTCTGTCGAGAGACTTCTTCAATAGAACAAGATGTCATAGTGTATTCAGGCCTTAACCCTTTCTCACGTAAAGCTACTATAAAAATAACTAGTTTCAAATTTAAATCATAAACTAGTAACTTGAGAGTCACCGCAATGCATTCTCAAACAGCCAGTAGCTTCCATGGCTGTTTGGTAAAAACGCAGGCCTATTGCGGGTTCGTATCTCTTTTATTTTTAGTAAACAGCTACACATTTCTATTTAAGTCAATACAAATGAAAGGAAAATAATTATCTTTTAAAAGACAACAACATAAATTTTTTTGTGGCGTCATAATAAATAAATGTTTCTTTCTTTTCTATTATCGTGTTAAAATAAAATTTAAAATCGATTTATCTTCTAAATCAATAAAATTAATAAATGAATAGTCATGTAGTGTAGACCGAAGCTGAAAAGTTCCGGTTCAATCCGCTTACACTGTTGTGCGACTAACCGCTTTGATCCGGCTATAACCGGTTATATACGTATGAGTGCAGTGAAATTTTTTTTGTTTACACTTTACCCACAGAAGTGACAACACAAGGATATTTTTTTAAAATTCTAACTAACATTGAAATGAAAAAAAATGAAATGAAAAAATGTTTTTATTCATTAAGAGACACGGTTTACATATACAAGTCGTGAGAATCTTCTTTTAAGCAACAATTTCTCTTCTCACTTCTTTCTTCACTTCTCTCAATCTTCTTTTAAGCAACATTATAAACGTGAAAGTTTGTGAGGATGGATGTTTGTTACTCTTTCACGCAAAACTCCTGAAAATGTTTTAATGAAACATTACAATACTTTTACCGCGGGAAAGTCTCTCATTCCCACGGTAAAAACTGTTAGCGCAGGCGGCGCCTCGGAGCGGAAAGCTATGGTGGTAAATATGGTATGGTGATAAATTTAAGCTTGTATACATTTTTAGAGATTCAAATAACGAATCATTTTGTAGCCAATCGCTTTCCTGTGCTTTCATGATATCACTTGCTTATCATGTAATTTTTAAGGTTAAACTACCTCATAAAGCCATATATCAGAATAATTGAACCGCCTTCAGGATAAACAAAGCCACTATGCTTACCATAGGTTTTGCCCATAGAGGTTATTTTTTTGGTTTTGGCATTTTAGGAAAACAAGAAAGTAATAATCGGGTACCTACTAACTATACGTAGGTACTCGTACATCTTTGTTTGATTTTCAGGTTTTTTTCAGTTTCAACTAATTATTAAAATGACTTATAAAATGGATTTACAGAAATATAAAGAGAGCAAAGAAAGTTGGAAGTTTAATCGGCAGTCCACTGGTTTTTGATGAAGGTATTTTTTTTTATTTCAAATATAAACTATCACCTATAATATATTCTGTGGTATAAATGAAAGAACACTATTAAGAACTATTTTTGCTATACAACATCGTTTCATACCATAACTAAGCATGTCACTTCTACTTGTCAATTTCTCTGTTCTAGCCGCGTGTAGCTACTAGTGTTTGAACAGCCGCGGTCTGTACAAACTTTGTAGTTCGTTCCGTATCATTCACTCCACAACATTCATATTTGATCGTGTTTAAACTTCAACCTTAAATCATCTGGTTAGTCAAATACATATTTTTTACTTGGATGATAAATCTTTCTTCGGAAACAGCCCATTAATGTCCCACTGAAAGACTCGAGCCTACTCTGAAATCAGGGTGAATAGGCCCTAGTCTACCACATTGACCCAGTGCGGGTTGGTCAACTTCACACACAACCCTTGAATTACTTCGCAGGTTTCTTCACGATGTTTTTCTTCACTGTAAGAGCGTCGAATAAACGTACGGTCACGTTCATAAGTCCAGTCATGTCACGTGCACCTATACTTTAAATTAACTTTTTTTCCAAAAGTATTCAGGACACATCATTTGAAGCAAAATATTGAGTCCCTTACACTGTATAAGTAACACAAAAAAATAAGAATATCAAGCCTTTGGGAAAAAAGTTATTTGAAAGTATAAAAACACGTGATTGACTGCACTTATGAACTTGACTGTACATGTGAATTCGAAAATTGAGAAAACGTTACTATTAAGACTTAAAACGGGATATTTACCGTGGTATTTGAAAGCAACCGTAAAAGTTTTAAAAAGTATATTGAAAAAACGTTGTTACGTGCCGAGGCTGAACCCAAGAATTTCTGACTGAAAGTCAACGGGCCTAGCCACTTGGCCACTGACACTCCAGCTCTAGCTTACCTAGAGATATTAGATACCATTACTTGTAGTCCCGATGCTATCTCTACAATGTTAATGGCTCAATCTGTCCGTATGTCTGTTGTCTCATCCCATCCCAATGATTAGGTACCAACCATTAATTAGCACTGCCCCCAGGATCTGCTTGCCATTCGTGGTAATAAGGCTCTTTAATAATGGCATGCATTTAAAAGCACTATGACAATAATCAAATAGAACGCACTTTGAAGTACTAGTCTAGTTCAAATTTTTTTTTTACATTGAAATTAATTGTTGCACTTTAGCTGATATAGAATTAATTTCACGTATTTTAAAACTGATAAATTATTTTCAAACATATTGGCGGCTTGATGTTTTTAACCTGACATTGAATTGGTCTATTAATAAAGCACATTAAAGTTAAAGTGCAAAGTATTTTTTTTTTGTTAAAGCTGGAACGATTTTTTTATAGTTCGTTTATATAATACCCCTTAAATAATAAGGGTTTAAGTACATACATTTGTTAGCAATTTTACGTTCAGCTTGCGGGCTTTTTTTAACGTAATAGGGTAGATCATTAGAGTTACTGATTGAATGTTTTTGGGCATGTCTCGATTGATTGGCTGTGAACTTATGGTGGTTGGTTGGTATTTAGAAGTAATGAGACTTTTGAATTATGACACGTTGATTTCTGCGGATAATATTTAAGTTACTTAACTTAGCGGTGGAGCCAACCGAACAAGACTATAATTTAATATTGGTTAGTTTTTTTTTTCATGAATTTCGTTTACAAGCAGAAATACAGAATGTTAGATTTTACGAATTTTAAGAAAAAAGGTGGTTATATTATCACACTAGTCATGCTAATTTTATAAAGAGAAAAGATTTGTATGTATTTTTGTGTGTGTGTATGTTTGTAATAAATAAACCCAAAAACTACTTATTGTGCTGATTTCAAAAATTCTTTCACCATTACAAAGCTACATTCACTCTGAGTAACACAGGCTACCTTTTATCGCGGGAAAATGCCTCAATCCCACGGGAAAGGGACTCGTGGCGCAAAGCTATATTTAAATAAAGATGATAGAAATAAAATGTAGTTTTTCATCTCTTTGCCTAAACAGCTTTATCGTCATTATTTCAACCTGAAGACGTCTGGACAAAGATGTACACAACGTTCAGCCCTGTTTGACCCTTAACCAGTAGGTTTCTTT
This sequence comes from Teleiodes luculella, assembly GCA_948473455.1. Taxonomy (NCBI): domain Eukaryota; kingdom Metazoa; phylum Arthropoda; class Insecta; order Lepidoptera; family Gelechiidae; genus Teleiodes; species Teleiodes luculella. The sequence goes on along the minus strand of OX419601.1, from coordinate 12,982,833 downwards.
GACTTTGGCCCACCTTGGGAACGCCTGCCTCAAATTTCTTAAAACTAGCTGTTCGCCCACGGCTACACCCGCGTTGTTTTTTTTTATTTTCCGTGGTAAATACTTAGTATCTAAGATATTGACCGGGGATATAAGATACCACCGTGCAAAATTTCATTTAAATCGGTCCAACAGTTCCAGAGATTGTGTACCAACAGACAGACATACAGACAGACGGGCAACTTTTAACAAAACTAGTATTTTAGTGTTCAGCTACACTCTATTCATCACCTAAAAACAAATCAATGTACAGACACGCCGATTCTTAAGTTTTATTATATAGAAGAATACAAAGAATGAAAGAAGATAAAAGAATCGCACTATTTCTGATCTTCCAATTCCTAGAAATGACAATGTTCCATTTTGAGCGCAATCTTTATAATGCTTTCATAGTGCTTGGGGCTAAGCCAGTAAAAATATTTTTAATGTCGCACACTTTAGTGAAAGACTTCGAGATGTAGTTAAAATTTAAAGTCACTAAAAATACAGTGTATTTTATAGTAGAAACGGTATTAGTAAATGACTGCTGATACAGTTTTATGTTATTGGAGATGTATTGGTTAATAGAAGCAAATAAATTCTTTAATTTGATAATGAAGAAGAAGGACGCTATAAAAGCGGGGTCCATTCTAAATACGTGTATGAAAATTAAAATCAAAATAGATTGGTCTAATTGACATATCAAACCTTTTAAATCTTGATATAATATTTTAAAAACATTTTAGAATCACAGTAAAAGATCACAATGTAAAAAAAGTATAAACCTTTTAAATCTTGATATAATATTTTAAAAACATTTTAGAATCACAGTAAAAGATCACAATGTAAAAAAAGTATTCTTATTTTAAAAAAGACTATAATAATTTCTTAAACAAGTTTAATAATGCGCTTTCTTTTGCATTTTTCTTCAAAAAAATATCTGTTGTTTGTATTCCACACAGCTCCTCATATTTTGTATGTTATTATGTAGGTAAACCCCCAAGAAACGAGTTATATTTTCATTTCTCCACTTTAAAGAATCTCTGTTTGGTTTTAGACATTGGTCTTTTTGTAACATTCTTATATTTTGTGTCAGTTTTTAAAATTATAGACTGAGAGCTAGCGACCAAATTCATCATGTGGCTTCAGCTGTATTGAAACTCCGTTAGCTACTTCCCTGAACAACCTTTTCCTATAATCTTCGTGCTGGCAGGCCGCGGGCGGGGGGTGCGGGTGTAGTGGGGTGGGGAAAAAAAAGAAAAAAAATGTGGGTTCAGCGACTTTAATTTTTTTTTTCAAACAGTTGCCCTGTACTCCCTGTGCACCCAAAAAAAAATTTAAATCGATCGGGTGGTGGGAAGGGGTTGCCAGCGTTCATTAAAAGTACCAAAATAATAATAATTTTTGTGTGGGCTCAGCTATATTGGCTTTTTTTTTTTCCTTTTTTTTATTAGGACACATATGATATTGTTACTAAGAATTTAAGGACTAAGTCGTGCTGCGTGCTAGCATTTTGTGAGACTATCAACCCAGATATCTACAACAGTGTTTTAGGCGGTGTTTTTTTTTTTATAGGGTGTACTGTTACCATGAATAAATGATTATTATTATTATTATTATTATTATTAGGGGCCGAAACCGTGATGCATATTCCTTAAAATTGATAGAATCACACTCTTTGGCCCCTAAACTCTTTGGCGATAAGCAGAGTTTTATTTAAACTACGTTTGGAAAAAGAGTAAATGATGCAGACGGTAAAAAAAAATTTGATCACCAATTTCCAATCTTACTAATATTATAAATGCAAAAGTTTGTGAGGATGGATGTATGGATGGATGGATGTTTTCTTTCACGCAAAAGTGGCAAAAGCTACTTATTAGATTTTAGTGAGACATTACAATAATATAGTGTATTATATATATTCAATGTATCAGAAGCATTTGTGTAAACAGCTCATATATGTCCCTACCGAGGGGCTCGAATCCCATCAGAAGCGTGAAATAGCCGATTGTGAAAAAATACCTAGCTCTAGATAAGTTTTCTACCGACATTTGGACCTAAATTTTCGTTAGTTCCAAAAAAAATTGATATTCTTAGAGAAAACTTTAAGAATGATGTTCATATATGAAGTGCAGTATACAATCCACAAATATTTGCGCAGAACTTTACTCTAAAATCGGCATGTTCCATTTTCACTACTGAAGCATATGCTGTCCTGGAAGTAATGAGTAACCGCCAATCAAGGATGCCAATTTATTGCGTTTAGTTATTTAAACTTTTGCATATTTGTAAATACTTGAAACTGGCACAAAGAATAACTATTGCCATAATCACAAAAAATAAATTTATAGTTTAAAAATCTCTAGAAAAACACGCTTAAGATGCTTACTTGAAGAGTATCACTATTTAACTTTGGGAACCGTCATCAGACCCTGGTTAACTGGTCACCTCTCCTCGCCAATCTAGAGATCTTATTTAGACAAATCAAAAGAGCCCGAATTCGGGGGGTTTACTACTAGCCGTTGAAGAGTTCCCCTATCCACCTTCCGACTCTAGCATCAGATCAGCTTGTTTGTGGCAAATTATTGTGTTGTCATTGGAATTACGTATTCATTCCGAATTTCACTACGCTACGACCCTTGGAAGATGGTTAAATTAGTTACCTTAGTTACATACAAGTGGACCTAATATAAATCGTGTAAAAACTAGTGACGTTCACAATTTATGCAATAAAGCTTCCAGCTCGATTCCACCTTCTTATCCTAAGTAAAGAGGCCATCGACACTGGGGACTACACTAGCCGATCGTTTAGCAATCCGCGATTGCAGAATCGATATTATCTCGGTACGATTAATAGCAAGCCCTTTATCCAATGCCAATAACTATAGAAACCCAAAACATCACAACTACTACTTACAACCAAACAAAACCCTATCATAATTCAAAACAACAAAGTCGCAATCGGCGTAACCGAAAGTCAGGTTACAGCTGACTTTGTCGACAAACTAAAACTAGCCGTAGTTGAAGCGTTTAGAGTCAAAATTACAACGATGAACTCTCAGCCTATTACTTAAACTGGATTTACTTAAAACAAAGCCGTAGGTGAAGTTGCGGAAGGTTTAGTTTTGTTTGTAGATGAGAATTTCTAAATAACAAGCCGTGCAGAATCAGTTGTAAGTCCTGAGGGGACAATAGTAGGTCTGCAACCGATATATCTAGAAAACGAGACAATTTAAGAATAACAGGAATATTAAACGGGTTATAGGTGAGATCTTTATTAAAATATTTCACTTTTGTTTAGGAGTAAAAAGAAATATAACAAATTTAAAACATAATAGCTTTCTTAGTTCAGTAAAGTTAGATACCACATAATTGAAAATATTGTAATGTTTAATATTCTATACACCACAATATTCTAATATACTAATATTCTATACAGCACATGCGGCTAGACATGTTGACCTTGAGAGCGCCTTTATTCCGTAGTACTAGGGCCGAATTTTGTCGTACGGGTGTCCAGCCGCATTTGCTGGTTATATAGGTATTTAAATATATTTTTATTCAAACAACTTCATCGAGAGAAAATCCAGCTGAATACTTTGGCAGATTGTACAGTATTCGACATAATCAATTTGCATTCACTAAAATAAAAATAAATGTATTAAAGTATTAACAAGGAACATTAATCCCATCAGCTTTCTGGATTCGGTAATTCTATAATCTCTATAATATTTTCTAAGAGTCTGTTCGTTTCCTCAGAAATTGGCTTAAGCATCTTAAGATTATTCGTTTCAAGAAAAATGTTTTCGTAGATCATTCTCCGTATTGGAGCTTTATAAACGTAAGATTACTGAAAATAAAATACTAGGAAAAATGCAAAATAATTCTTATTGGGTTTTTTCCAATATTGGGTTTAAATTAAGATCCCGTATCATAGACAACTCTAAACCAGGAAGTTACCAAACGTATAAAAATATAACCGAATTTATCTGGGGATTAAACATCGAATTCTTTTTTTACTGTCAAAATTTACTAACAGCCCATTATTATGTTCCCACAGACGGGTTGGTCAACATTACACACATCTTTGAATTAATTTGCAGGTGAGTGCAGGCTTACTCACGATGATTTCCTTTACCGTAAGAGCGTCGAATAAATTAGAATATGCCAATGGGCCCCATTCTACATATTACCATGAAGGAAAATGGAAAATTGGGCGCGGAAAATTTTTTCTTCCTTTATGCATTTACGCTCTAACCTCAATTTAGTTCTTAAGAACGAAAAGGGACAGGTGATTGTCAACTAAAATTTAGAGACGTTAAACATCGATTTTACGCGTAGTTTGTGCTAATTTAGCAGGCATGCGAAAACATCCCGATTAAATTAAGCTTAATTTGACAGCTACGCTGTTTATTTTAATAATCATTCATTCAAAATTAATTTTCATTCATCTTCTATCCTTTTCGATTACCATATGAATGAAAGAGACCAACAACTTAAAATTAGAGAATTTAGCGGCCACTTCGAAATTTAGCCCCATATTTACTTTAATTCTACTAAATACAGTCTGAACACATTTATATACAGTCTGGCCTCTCCAGACGACTAAAAGTAAACAAAAAGCAACAGCAACTGAAAATAAAATAGAGCTATTACCATATTTCAATAATGCAAAATCTATAAACCTCGGTCTTTGAACTCCTAACTTCATTTGATAGCAGTTCGTACGAAAGTGCCGCGAAAACGTAGACGCAAAATAAAAAAACTGACAGACAAACTAACTTAATGTAACAGGGGTAAGAAATTAACAAAACGAACGAGGACGAGATCCCTTAAGGCAATGTAGTACGGTAGAAAAAGAAAGCTAATAAAATGGCTCTATGTCAGTTTTTGGATGACACTGTAGAATTTTTATATTTTTATTAGATACAAAATATAGGACTTTTTTTAAGAATAAAAAGAAATTAATGTATAGTCAGTCACTAAGGCAGGCTCGAGCCCCTCGGTGGGGACACATATGAGCTGTTAATAATGATGAAAGTCACTATGATTTTCTATGATTCAACATTTTGACTTGACACCTTCTTTTGTTCCTCACACTTCTGTAGACAGTAGCTGTGCTGTTTGTTCGTCTGTTTAAATATAAAAAAAGACTAAGTCTATGCTAAAAAGCGTCCGCCTTGAACTTTGCAATCAAATTTCAGTATGAGCTAATTGAAGTTGTCGAAAGCTTGGAGCTTAAAGCTCATTTAATAAGTTTGGAAGCCATGCATGGCTGTAAAAGGAATATTGGGGCTGTTTTTAGTTGTGTACTATCAAACTTGAATTTATTTCTATGCATCTTTGCTTTAAAATTGCTATCTTAGAAATAAGATCGCCAATTGTACATTTTCTGTATTATATTTGTATCTGGATTTGTATTTATGTTTGTTTGTGCGCAATAAAGAATATTTTTACTTCATTTCATTTCATCTCTTTTATTCGCACGGGAAAACTATTAGGGTTGCCTTATCTGTCACAAAATTAATTAATAATTACTAATAATACTTCTTTTTAAAATATTTTTTCATACCTATACATTCCGTCTTAATTTTTAGAATTTTAAAATAACTGCACATAATTGTGATGTGAACGTTAAAATAAAAGTTTTTAGTTTAAATTGGAACAAAATGCAAATTCCAGCCATTTCCAAAAGTTTGTCAAAACAAAAAAAGGGCTTGACACTTTTATTTTTCATCTAAAGCATACTTTTTTTAAGTCTCGCCACAATAATGCGACGTCTAAAATACGGAGCTGAATTTAGTCGACTATGATGTTAGCTTTTAACCGAGGTTACAAAACGTGAATAAAGGTTCAAAGGTTTTTCATATACCTATACGGTCAATGTCTTACATAATAGGATTAATAATTCATTGCACAAAATGTATTCATTTAATAGGAAGTTTTCTAGTACCAAATTAAGAAAAAATAACCTTGCAAAACGACTTAACAGATGGCACCAAAAAACATTCTTTCATCTAATTATCCTAAAATTAATCTCAGTCTGAATCATGTACAATCCGACAAAAAGAAGTCAAAAGTCTACAATAAATATCATTATTTTATTAGCGTCATCTATGGAAATATTAAAGTATGCTCTTTTTTTTTCAAGCTCTCAGAAAATCTCCCATCACAGACAGAATGCATAAAAGTCTTTTATTTTTTTTTATTGTATTAGAGATAACAACAGCCTTAAATATACATACACTTATAAACAGATTACATTTTGCGAGGCCAATTATAGTTATCCACGTTCTAGTTTTATATAAATCTATTTGAATGTCCGATAAAGGAACTACTTTTTTTTTAATGGACCTACTTTTGTGATTGCATATCTTTTAGTGATGATTTTGAGACTGGATAATTAAATTTCCAGCTGTACCTAAAGTGACAAAAGACGTGACAAATAACAAAATAAAAGACGTGAAATGAATTTAAATTCTGCCGTAATGCTTTATGATGTCGGTTAAAGATTTTTTAGTGATTTAAAAATTACCAACCTACAGGTTGTTGTTTTTTCAAGTCACCGCAATAATGCGATTTCTGTGTACCTGCTAATTGCATACAGTCCTGTATATGGACAAAGTGACTATTTTAGTTTGAAGTTTCAACAGTAGTTAATAACATTGATCCAGGTAAAAATGTAAGTAGTAAAATGAAAGTATTTTCTTATGCGAAATTCTGGGCTGTATCCTACCAAGTAACACTCGAAACTTAAATATAAATACACGGTTTTTTTCGTTCATATTGAAATAGGAAAGGATTTTACACGAATGAATCTAAAAAAAGGAAAAATATTACAAATAATTAAAATCGATTATCTAATATATAAAATTCTCGTGTCACAGTGTTCGTTCCCATACTCCTCCGAAACGGCTTGACCGATTTTTATGAAACCTACTGAATATGCATATAAAAGCATATTCAGTAGGTTTGAGAATCAGCTACTATCTACTTTTCATACCCTTGAGAGCGGGCGGAGCCGCGGGGCGAACAGCTAGTAATAGTATAAAAGTAACTGTTTTACCAGAAAACAAAAAATAAGACAGTCTAAAATTACCATAACATAATATAGGTTGCTGTAGGGTACATTAACGTAGGGTAGAGTATGTATAGAAAAACCTAATAGTTCATCGTCACAACAAGTCGTGACTTGTTTGGCGCCCGCCTGCACTACAAGTTAAGGGTTGTGCCAAAAATAAATAGCAAGATAATAATACTGTGGCTAGTAAACTACGCAGAACCTGTATATTATGGGTAGACAGTTGATGTATCTACATTCGTAGATAAAATCATCCAGCTAAAAGACAAACACAAGTGGGTGGCTCGACTTGAACCCGCGACATTGTGCTCCAAAAGCAGACGTATGTACTGCCAACTTGGCTAAGGGGCCGTCCAATACCCTCCGTTAAATAGCCTCCGTGGCCCAGTGGAAAAACGCTCGTCTCGCATTACGAAGGTTCGGGGTTCGAATCTCGGTGGACTTCATTATTGATACTTCAATTCAAAGTAAATAAAAATAAAATGTCACTTTAAACAAACGATAACTGATCAGAACATGTTTAAACATAAAACCGGCCGTAGTCGTTATAATTTAACATACAAATTAAGTAGGTATATTATCTTTAAAAATATAAAAGTTACTTAATTCATTTCAGAAAAAGATAAAAGTCTTTTCAAACCTAAAAATAAAATTGTTGGCTAACCTAAAAAAAGGTATAAAATAAATCGGATCGACAGTTAATAGGCGCAGCTTCTGAGTGCGGGCCGGACATCGAACTTGGGTCTTTGACTTCAAGAGCCTACGTGAGGTGAGGATATATGTATTTTATAGTTAAACGATACATCTTACTAATGTGTATAGTAACTTAGTCTACATGGATGTTTGTTTGTTATTTTCAATGATTTTTAACCGACGTATAACGGAGGAGGTTCTCCGGTCGTCGCTTATAAGTTTTTACCCGACTACTGCAAAGAAAGGGTTATTGTTTTTATGTATGACCACGCATAACTTTTTACAGAGTATTCCGATATTGATAATTATTTTTTTAATGGAAAGAATATTATTCAAGTTTGGTCCCATATAAACTTGGAATACAAAAGAGTGAGAAAAAGGGGATGATTGAATATTCACTCGCAGAATTTTTAGCTTTTCATTTTTTTCGGCAGTTTAGTTCCTTTGTTGAAAAGTTTTAAAAAAACCGCGGCGCAGTAAGTTTTAGTAAATTTTAAGTCTTTTATGACTGTGTTTTTTATTTAAAAAAATTTTTTTGGAAATCTGAAAGAAATAGTTTAGAATACATTTTCTTTAAAGCAACTTTTTAACGAATGAGCGCAGCGGTTTGTTAACGGTGTTAAAAAAATAGACCATACAGATATGAATAAAATTTCCATAGTTTTCAATTTAAAAGCTCAAACTATTTTCTTAATAAGAATTATACACAACAATGATAATAATTTTATCCTTATTAATTACTGCAACGTTTCCTATTGCGGTTAATCGCCGTTTAGTTGATGAACTCATTGCGCAGCTGTGTTTGTTATTTATTATATTAGGTACCAATTAAGTATGATCCAATTCAAAGTAATCGTGATTATATTATACTAAATTTCTGCACATAGATGAAGCTTGGACGGAGCGCAAAAAAATAGATATCACGGTATGAGCTCCTGGGACGATAATCAGAGTTTTGTTACGATTATTTTTTCACTCATTATAAAACCAATAAAATGGATAACATTAAATTGAAACAATTAAAAACCCCTGCCACAAAACCGTTACTTGATCCTTTCAACATCTACAAAAGAGCTAATAATCTTCAAATGGCTCAAGATATTTTCTTTGAACACCCTCGATTGTGACACGTTGCAAACAAAAAAAAAACCAGATCAAAATCGGCGCATCTTTTTAAGAGCTAGGATGGAGACAGACAGGCAGACATACACGTCAAACTTATGACATCCCTGTTTTTCGTAGAGTCAGGGGGCAAGTCGCCTTAGCTAGATCTCGCCGACTGGCGATTTTACTACTTCGAGATTTTTAGGTGGTAAACTCGCCAGTATGTTGATTCAAAATAAATCAAACCTAATAACATGAGAAGATGTATACTTTTGGTATTGTGATTTATTTGAATGGCGAAAATGAAATGAAATGTGGGGTATCAGTTGGTAAAGTGACATCCAATTCGTATCCAATGACGAATTTTCAATGACATCAGAATTGCAAAAAAATGGCCGCTATTTTGAAGTTTTTTGTTTCTGGTCCGATTGCTTCCAAAATCGATATCTGGGGTCCCCAGTGGACTCCGATAACGATTCTGACATCAGAACTGCAAAAAATGGCCGCCATTTTGAACCTTATTGTTTCTGGTCCGATTGCTTCCAAAATCGATATCTATGGGGTCCCCAGTGGACTCCGATAGCGAATATGACATCAGAACTGCAAAAAATGGCCGCCATTTTGAACCTTATTGTTTCTGGTCCGATTGCTTCCAAAATCGATATCTATGGGGTCCCCAGTGGACTCCGATAACGAATATGACATCAGAATTGCAAAAAATAGCCGCCATTTTGAACTTTTTTGTTTCTGGTCCGATTGCTTTCAAAATCGATATCTGGGATCTCCAGTGGACTCCGATGACGAATCTGACATCAGAACTGCAAAAATGGCCGCCATTTTGAACCTTATTGTTTCTGGTCCGATTGCTTTCAAAATCGATATCTGCTGGGGTCCCCAGTGAACTCCGATGATGAATCTGTCATCAGAATTGGAAAAAATCGGAAAAAAATGGCGGTTTTGATGTCAGATTCGTTATCGGAATCCACAGGGGACCCCAGATATCGATTTTGGAAGCCATCGGACCAGAAACAATAAGGTTCAAAATAGCGACCATTTTTGCAGTTCTGATGTCAGATTCGTCATCTGAGTCCACTGGAGGTCCCAGCTATCGATTTTGGAAGCAATCTGACCATAAACAAAAAGGTTCAAAGTGGCGGCCATTTTTTGCAATTCTGATATCATATTCGTCATTGAAGTCCACTGGGGACCCATATATCGATTTTGGAAGCAATCGGACCAGAAACAAAAAAGTTCAAAATGGCGGTAATTTTTTGCAATTATGATAACAGAATCGTCATCGGAGTCCACTGGGGACCCCAGATATCGATTTCGGAAGCAATCGGACCAGAAACTAAAAAGTTCAAAATGGCGGCTATTTTATGCATTTCTGGTGTCTAATTCGTCATCGGAAAGTTTAATCTTTACGAATTGGATGTCACTACCAACTGATACCCCCAATTTCATTTCATTTGCGCCATTTAAATAAATCACAATACCAAAAGTAGGTATATATCTTCTTATGTTATTAGGTTTAATTTATTTTGAATCAACATACTGGCGAGTTTACCACCAAAAAATCTCAGAGTAGTAAAGTCGCCAGTCGGCGAGATCTAGCTAAGGCGACTTGCCCCCTGACTCTTTTCGTAGGGGGTTAAAAATAATACAGAAAATAAGTTAGTAGTTAGTAGATCAAACCGACCCAATAAGGACGCCAACAATGCCTTAGTTTTTTTAAGTTGACCTATGCTTCTGTCGAAAAAGTACGACGAATTAAGCTTCACCGGGGGAGCGGAGTCTATCCCAGAGTAGTCATGTACGGTCTCCTGCATAGAAAACGGACCCCCTATCGTAAGCGGCGAGTAGTCACCGCTTATGACAGGGGGGTTCGATTTCTTTGCAGGAGACTGTACCAACGCGTCTAGAGGCGGCTCGACCTAGGCCTAGCGCTTTGATACGGAAAAACATAGTGAAGAAGACGACCCCTGATTATTAGTTTTGATTTTGGTTTTGGCCGCGCCCACGCCCGGGTACGGGCATTGTTACCTAAAGGGTACCGGGGTTCGTGAGGTAGGTTAAGATCGACAGCACCACCACAAGTACTCTCGTCACTTACTTTATAATTACGATGATTTTTTACAAAAAATACACAAGTTACATTAATTTCTACTGAAATTATAAATAATTCATGAAGTATTAATCCATCTGTAGCGAAAAATGATAAAATCAGGTTAGTTTTCTGTCTGCTGCTTGTGTTATTAATTTGTCGGGCGAAGTCATTTATTTTTATTTTTTGCTGCGTTCAAAAGGTCCATATTACTGGTTGTTGCACTTAAGTGGCTCTGATTCATGCATTTTTTGCATATAAACTTGTTTTTTTTTTCACATGCTTTTTATTTTTAGCACTGTGTTGAAGAGTTTAAATAAATGATACTCAAATTGTGGTTCTTGTTGATTGTCAGTGATATACACGTAATATTTCGTAATGATGATAGATCAAGATGGACCGATGACGGTATCAATCAAATGAACAAAAAATATTGGTTGCAATATTGAAGAATATTATGCATGTTTGATATTATAGAACGGGACCGATGGAAACAACTGGTTGACGGAATTAAACGGAGTCACGATCCTCAGCAGTGAAGGACCGATTGAAGAGAGAGATATTATAGAGATAAATTTGGTAAGTATATCATTAGTCCCATATAAAATACATTTAGGTACATCGTTCATACGTCATTGATGAGGGATTTAAGTATAAACTCTATTTTACGCGTTTTAGAAGCCTTTTACGCGTAACAAGACATAGTTTTGTCAAATCTATATAATTTTCATCCTAATATGACTTTCTCACAAGATTTTGGAACCGATTTGAATACCTACAATTTTGCACCTTATATCCCTAGTCAACATCTTAGTTACTTTTTTCGCTGTAAAATATCTCATTCCTACGGGAAAGTTAAAAACCAACACGGGCGTAGCCGCGGGCGAACAGCTAGTTGAAAATATTGGGATTGAACTAACACCACTCGGATGGAATTCAAAGATCCTAACCATTACACCATTAATAATTGTTTTCTTTATATTATGTGAGACCGAATAATTTCAATTTTATACTGCAAAATTAACAGTAAAATTGCAAGTAAGTAATAATTCAGTCTTATCGATAAATCTTGCGAAGATTTCTAATATATTTTTGAGCTGGAATCCTACGGGATATTAAACGTATAAATCTAAAAGAGACTTGTTTTTGCTACTTTGAAATGACAATGAAGAATAACAGGTCCCTAATATTATTAAGAAAATCCACCTAATTCTACTTATTACTTCTATCAAAATAGGACTTAAAATCCAGTGCTGGACTAAGGTTAGAATGTAAAAGAAAAATATTGCCATAATCCCCACGATTCTCAGGCGGGTTGGGGATTATAGTTATTGTTACAAGTGAATTAAGATGCTAGAATTTGGCTATTGAAAGTAGACAATCGATGGAATTGGAAAACATTGTACCTACTGGAAACAGTTACATAGAAAAAAAAGTATCAATTTAGGTAAATGCATAGAAACGGGGTTGCCACGATGATTTTTTCCAAATTTGCCGCGTTTTTTTACTGTCTATTTTCAATAACCAAACTCTACTTTCCTAGGTTTTGTTCCTTTAGTCCATGATAACTACAGGAAAAGTAGTGTAGAGTAGATTCAATTTTAAATCAAGAAACACTAAATTCTATTTTCAAAACAAAACTAGTGATGTCACGCGTCCTAAATAAAATTATCTTATCGATAACAAACAAGTATTGACAGCGGGCAGTTGTAACCAGAACAATTTGTAAGATAAAATAATGATTAAGCTTGCGAAACGTTGCGTCACGAGCTCAAGCGCAGCATGATTAAACTTGCAAAAGCAAAATACAGCGAGTAAAGTAACCTTTACTTGCTAACGCAAGCTAGGGTCGGGAAAGAGTCGATTTGTCGATATTCTACGGGCTGAGATCTTAGAAAAACTCGTCAAGTCTATGTTAGGTCGCAAATAAACCCAATGGATTTTTTTTAAATATTCAATTTATTTCGTTTTAAAGGCGGTAAGTTGCAAAAAACATAAAGGTAGATAAATCTTTGACTTACAAAGTTTAATTAGGTACGGTATATTGTTACATTTCTGCTTTTCTAAGATTTTTTTAGTTTACAAACTATTTGTCCCACTCTGCTTCGCCCGATCTCTAGGATATAAATAACAAAACAACCTACCTATTCTCAGACCTACTAAATATTAAAATAAAATTTGATCAAAATTGGTCAAGCCATTTTGAAGGAGTGTGGTAACTAACTACAGTATGACACGAGAATTTTATGGTTTGCTACAAAATGTGTAAAAATGAAAGAAAAAACCTGCTACATTATTACAATTTTTTTCTGGTTAAAATTAAATTAAATTTTTGACTAGACGCATTTTTAACGTTTTGCTGAAATAGTAAAATATTTCTACTATTTTTTAACGGATGTTTCGGTTTACCAATTTCAAATGACTCAGCCAAGTAATAAATAGTTTAGCAAAAAAGTGGCAAAATAATACGCAAATCTTAACTGACGTAATATTTAAACCGGTATTTTTATCGATATCGTTCCCTCCCTAAAGACACCGGTACCGATCATTGTCAATTGGTTCGTGACCAAAATATACGTATCCGCTTATTATCTCAATAATTTGGTGCACAATCTTGGCTGAGTCATTTTTAGCAGATCCAAGGTTTCTACAAACGCTCGAGTTCTAAAAGATTCATATTCTACAAATTTTATTCTGATGCTTCCATACTTGCAAGTTCTCACCTAGTTCAGGATAGAGAGTGTTTTTAGCTTGTTGCGATGGATTTTGTTTCATTTTTGATTTTCTAGTTTAATTTCTGTAGCATTTAGAACAGATAATCGGAGTTGTATTGTTATATATTAATTCGTGTATCAAAAAACATATGCTTACATTTATTTATTTATTTATTCAAATAAGTAACTTCACAGCCAATATCAATAAGTTAAAAAACTAATTTACAAACTTAAAGAGCCACATTGTTTGTTGATAAGATTCAGATTCAGTATAAAATTTCTTCTATCTTTTGTTATTTTATTTTCTTTCAAATTTTCATTGCATAGTACCTATATAATAGTAAACTTACAACTTACGCTCTTTGGGTATGACTTGACGCAACACTGAGAATTAGACAAACCCGAGTCGTCCTGTGCATTTTATAGAGTCTATTTAAAATAAAATACTCGTAGTCATAGAATGGACAACTGAATGATACTCGTACATCGTTTCAGACAGTCAGACGTCAATTTTCTTTAAACAGCAGATTTCGCATTCATTTTGCGTGAGTAATATGGAATACGCGCCCCTTTAAACTGTTATAAATTATAATAAAGTTTCAATTTCTATTAAACATTAAATTGTTAGTGGATTATTATTTTCTCAGAGAATGAGTTGGATTTGTCCAATTCTCAATTCGAAACACGACATTACAAATAATACCATTGCTTAAACCATTAGCTGGTAAATTAGTAGAATACGGTCTCGGGTAATTCTATAATAGGTTTTACCTTAGTTGGTATTGAAATAAACGAATTGTTTAGTTGAAATAGCAACGGAATTGTTTGATTCCTGACCTACGTAACATTCTATAAGCTGATTTGCGGTGCCGCCGTTACCAACAGTGCTGAAGTATTTATTTATCATATTAATATTCTAGAGAGGAAAGATTTGTATTTTTGCGTGTGTGTATGTTTGTCTATACTAATATTATAAAGAGGAAAGGTTTGATTGTTTGTTTTTTTGTTTGTTTGTTTGTTTGCATCGAATAGGCTCCGAAACTACTGAACCGATTTCAAAAATTCTTTCACTGTTGGGAAGCTACATTCACCATGAGTAACATAGGCTATATTTTATTTTCAAAAAATTAGAGATTCTTACTAAAACTTCAATAATGTAACCCAAGGTGTGAAAAAAATACGTAAAATATTCCTAATAATTGAAAATACTCCGAAAGTACTGAACCGATTTTAGTGAAACTTGGCACAAAGTTTGAATAGACCTTAGGAAAGAACATAGGCTACAATTTACCGCGGGAAATTTTCTCATTCCCACGGGAAAAATTGTTAAAGCGGGCGGAGTTGGCACAAAGATAGAATAGACCTTGCGGAAGAACATAGGCTAACTTTTACCGCGGGAAAATTCCTCATTCCCACGGGAAAAACTATTAACGCGTGCGGAGCCGCGGCGGGAAGCTAGTAATGAATAAACTCAAAAACTCCTCATGCCCCAACGCGTACCAATTTATTTTAAATGTTTGTATATTCTAAGTCTAAATGTGAGACCAACAAGACAGATCAAGTGCGGTCGACCAAGCCTTGAACCCGCGGACTTCTGAATCGAAGTTTACAGTCCCAGCCACTAGGCCACCGAATCTCTCGCACCAACGTACTTATACGAAATTTTTTATTTTTCACTACATAACACTTAATGTCACACCAAGGGCGATCCAACGGGGGCAGACGAGTTTGCCGAACTTGTAAAAAACTGGTTTTGTCAAACTTTTACACTGATTTATTAGAATTAGGTCATTAATTTACATTGCTACTGGGCTAAACTTTGTAAAATTATAAAAATGAAATACGAAATACGGCCGTCTAGGCCAGAAGTTAATGAAATAACAGTAAATTAAAAAAATATATAACCCCCGACACAAAACCGTTACTTGATCCTTTCAACAACTAAAAAAGGAGTCCCGTACATGAGTTCGAAAATCATTTTGCCGCTGAACTGATGCCTTAAATACGTTTTATTTTTTTAAATCAGCTCGAATGAACTTATGCCCTGCGAACGTTTGACCGAATTAACGTTTGCATTTGCAGTGGAAAGAGCTTATAATCTTCAAATAGCTGAAGATATTTTCTTGGATCTTGGCTAAGAACTTTCTTGATAGTGACACCTTGCAAAAAAGAAACCAGATCAAAATCGGCGCATCCGTTTAGGAGCTACGATGCCACAGACAGACAGACAGATACACACGTCAAACTTATAACACCCCTCTTTTTCGTCGGGGGTTAAAAATTAACAAAATGGACGAAATTACATATGAATGACGAATGAATTCCAAAATTGAATATTTGAATTTAACAATCTAACATTTAATTTGTAATCTATGCTAACCTTGAAAGGGTTTAAATTGGCTAGCTAAGAAAAATCTTTTTCTTTTATAGAGAGCAGTATTTTTATTTTTGTGTTAATTAACTCAGGGAGTGGGTGGTGGCCTTGGACCTGCCTTTTATAATGTAAACCACAAAAGAAAATTATTAGAAAAAAAAATATCTTGAGGTAAGAAAAATATCTTCAGGTAAAACTTATAATCTGCCAGAATCGGAACTAAATTGTTCTGTCAGAATCAGGGCGCCAGTGGTTTATATCATAAAATGGATCAAGACAGTACTGTGTGCAACAAAACAAATACCAGGAAACCCTTTAAAACATATTTAATGTAACATGACAACAATTAAAAAGGTCAGAGAATATCTGGTGAAATAAAAGGATACATAAAATATCATCGCCGTCTTCACAGAGAACTATTCGTATAACAGTATCAACAAACAAGTTTACATACTTAAAATTATTAATTACGTTTCACTGTTATGGAGTTAAATGTCCAGCCGTTGGATAAAAAGTAATATAGGTTACCAAACTCACAACGAGTACCTTATGGTTTTAAAGAAACATGTTAATATATGGTTATCTTTATATAAAAGCAGACATGTTTCAAAGGAAATCTAACATTAAATTAAATCTTATGAATAATATGGAATTCTGCAACCATCTTCCAAAGGTAAATCTGAACACAGGTGATTACATGAATAAAAGAAAATCCAAAGTAAGAACTATTGGATAGTTTAAGAAAAGTTTGTTTTATCAATTACCTACATGGTATTGAAATGAAAGGTACGCAGTACTAGTAACCTAGCATTAAAAACATGGTTTTAAAGAAAACCTTTTAAAGAATATTAGGTAGGTACATAGTACCAGAACCCTAAATGTGGGTGGGGCAAAACCAAATCCCTATATAAAAACCCAGCATAACAACTGCATATAAAAAAACTTGCATAGGGAAACCCTGCATAACAAGAAAACCCTGCAACAAAGAGAAAACTTGTTACAGTGATGAACGTCTAACAGAAATCTTTAGTTTTGAATTAGCATAATATTTCAAAGCACTTACCCATTACGGGGTTTTCAATGTTAAGAAACCATGTTGGGAACAGAGCCCGGACGACAGCCACCTCAAGATGTCCGCGCCATGTCTAAAGAACAAACCACGTGGGTTATCAAAAAGGTTCAAGACCAAACCGTAGAATGAGAATTTGAGATCTCAATAAATATCACAACAGACTTACCGAGGTTTTAATCAACTTTTTCTTTAAGAGTCCAGACCGGAAAGGGGTCTCTGAACAAACATCCTTCACATACCTATTAAAGAAAGAGAAACCAATTAATCAAAAAGGTTTTAAAACATAACCATCGAACATAGTATTGAGAATCCATTTGGATAATTTACACTTACCGTTGTCCATCATAATTTCACTTGAATATAGTGTTGCTGCTATAACGCAAAGAAGAAAATGAACAAGTCATTCCTCGAATCACTTTGACAGACCGCGCGTTCCGAAACGCAACACCAAAACAATCAAGCCAGAATTCTTTTTGAGGAAATCAATTATTTTTAATTTCATTTTAAACAAATTAAGGAAAAACAAAAGGAATAATAATCCATTTGGATAATGGTAAATAACCTGTATTTCCAAGACTAATATTATTAAAAATATTTATACGAAAACAATAACTGTCTTTTCGACTATTAGAAACGTTCCGAAACTTGACTCCAGTGCTTAAAAAAAATTTTAGATTTATGGCTTTGGATACTACCTCTTTTGGAAGAAGTCGAGAATAAAATGAGTCAAAAAAAATTATCAACGCCAATTAATTTGGAAAAATAGCTAGTATTTTCTACGATGTATTATTTTTATCAAATGACAAAAAAAACGGTGTTACAGTTCATCTTTAGTTGGGAATGAAAAATTTTATTTGAAAATTTTAATTTTCAAATAAAATTTTTCGCTACCGATCTACATGAGGTAGTAACGAAAAGCTAACTGGAAACAAAACCACCGAACATGGTTTTGAAAAACCAGAGTTCAAAAGCCAAAAGAAATTCACTACCAACGAGCAAATTTTTAAAGGAAAACGAAAAATAAAGTACGTTATTTTCCTGAAAATAGAACTACAACTCTATGCAGTATTGACCAGAAAAACAGTTTCTGTCAAAAAGAAAACACATTCCAAACTCAAAAGAGTTAAGGAACTTCCCTTCCTTATAAGGAGGTTTGCTACTATGAGCTAAAAAGACTTGCTACTATGAGCTAAAAAGACTTGCTACTATGAGCTAAGTATACCAGAAGAAAACTTCTGTCAAAAAAAAACATCACATTCTGAACTCATAAGAGTTGAAGAACTTTCAAAAGAAAATATTGTAGTCACCATCACTATGGATGATAAATGACTTAAAATAATATAAAGCTTGCTACTATGAGCTGCATATACCAGAAGATAACTCCTGTCAAAGAAATGTCAGGTTCTGAACTCACAAGAGTTGAAGAACTTTCAAAAGAGAATACATGAAGTCATCACCACTATGGGTGCAAAATGACTCAAAATATACTAACTTAAATATAAAATTGACAAAGTGTTTTCAAATTCAAGTTTGAGAAAAACACAGAATGTACTTAAACTAATACCAAAAGAAAATGAAAAACAACCTTAACATAAAACGACAAAAGTTTGTCCTTAACAATTAAAATAGTCCATAGTCTTGTTTTAGTCTGTATGCATACTTATCGTCTTGGTTTGTCACGTTAAAAGTCAAAGTCCATTACGCTAAGATAGGAAAACTTAAAATATATATTGTAAATACCACCCGAAGAGAATATTTATCTGACTTAACACACTTATATTCACCTACTATGTTTCAACCACCTTCATTATGACCGCGGATGATCAAATCTTTGATATGGAACGTACCAAGGGACTTACCCTCCAAACTTTTGAGAGAGTAGACCAACTTACTTAATTTCTTGTCCACAACACACTTTTCAAACTTGGGAGCTAACTTTGCTGAAAAGTGTTTTGGAGCACTAGATAAAGGAAAACACCTTTTATAAATTATTTGACCTTCGCTTAACTCTAAAGGTCTTTTTCTTAAATTATAATATTTACAGTTTTGTTGATATGACTTATGCAAATGACATTTCACTTGTTTATAAACATCTTGAAGTTTGGGAAGTTTTTCCGCAAACTCTTGTGAATCAATATTTAAGGCAGACCCATCAAAAGGTGTCTGAGAAATATGCGTAGCACCATCAAGAATCATTTCACGACCATGATTTAAGAAGAAAGGAGTGAATTTAGTTCCATCATGAACACAAGTGTTCAATGCACATTGAATCTCCGGAATGTTTTGATCCCATTTTCGGTGATCAAAACGCACATACGAGGCAATAGCACGAACAATATCCCGGTTCACTCGTTCAGTTTGATTAGTTTGAGGATGATAACGGGGATTATAAAATATATGAGGAACGCCTGCATTAGTAAGAAGATCCCGAAATTCTTTAGAAGTAAACTGAGCTCCATTGTCGGTATACAGAACACGACAAACACCATGTACAAGAAATACACCATTATACATACATTTGCAAATGGCTTTTGCAGTTGCGTTTCTTAAAGGAAAGAGTAGTACGTATTTACTGAAATAGTCTGAGACTACAAACAAATATTGGTTCCTAGAATAAGATGGAGGAAATGGACCGAGAATATCACAAGAAATAGCTTCCCACGGCTTGGTTACTTGACGTGGTTCGCCCATGAATCCTGCACGAGCAGTATTAACAGGTTTATATGTATTGCAAGTTTCACAATTACTAACATATGATTTTACATCTTCAAATAAAGAAGGCCAGTAATAAATAGCAGAAATCTTTTTATGCGTTTTAGCAACACCAAAATGACTAGCTGACGGATCATCATGATGTTTTTCAATTATTTCACGACGCTTTTCTAAGGGTACAACAATTTTCCAATCATGTTGAGAAGTGATATTATATTTATTTTTAGAAAGTCTATAAAGTTTTCCCTCTAAGATGGAAAAATTTGGAAACTTCTTTGCATTTTCAGCACAACCCGTAAAAATTTTAATATACCATGGGTCAGTTATAGTATGAGGATCAATTTCAATAGAGGCGATTTTTATTCTAGAAAGAGTATCAGGCAATACATGTTCTTTACCTTTTCTGTGAATGATTTCAAAGGTAAATTGGCTTAGACGACATGCCCACCTATTAAGACGGCCAGTGGGATTTTTTAGTTTATAAAACCACTGTAAAGAGGCATGATCAGTAACAATGTAACATAATTTGCCTTCGACATAGGATCTGTATTGTTCTAAAGCATAAATGACTGCGAGCAGTTCTCTTTCTGTTGCAGTATAATTAATCTCCTGAGCATTTAAAGTTCTACTACAATAAGCTATAGGGTGATCCACCCCATCTACTTTTTGAGTCAAAACGCCGCCAATAGCAAAAGATGACGCGTCTGTATGAATATAAAAAGGCAAAGTAAAATCAGGACATTTTAAAATAGGAGCAGAGATTAAAGCATTTTTAAGTACAGAGAAAGCTTCATCTGTTTCTTTGGTCCAAGCAAAAGGAACTTTTTTACTAGTAAGACGAGTCAAAGGTCTAGCTTTACGAGAAAAATCTTGGATAAAACGGCGGTACCACCCTGCCATACCAAGAAAACGTTTGACTTCCTTAGCATTAGAAGGCACAGGAAAGTTCGTTATAACTTCCACTTTGGAAGGGTCAGTTCTTAATCCATATCGATCAACAACATAACCAAGATATCTTAGTTCTGGACGACAAAAGAGAGACTTTTTCATGTTAATTGTAAGGTTAGCAGATTTTAACTTTACATAAACTGATTCCAAAATTCTAATATGTTCTTCAAATGAATTAGTACAAATTATAATGTCATCTATGTAACAAAATACTTTATTATCAAATTGTGCAGCAAAAAGGTTATCCATTAATCGTTGCATGGTGGCTGAAGCACCAACAAGACCAAAACACATTACATTATAGTGGAACAAACCACGTCCTGGTACAGTAAAAGCAGTCTTTTCCTTTGAAGAAGGAGAAAGAGGTATTTGATGATAAGCTGCACTTAAATCCAAGGATGTAAGAAATTTTGCATCCCTGAGGTTGTCAAGAATGTAACTAATATAAGGGAGAGGATATGCGTCTGTTTTAGAAACAGCGTTAATCATACGGCTATCCAAACAGGTACGGACAGAGCCGTCTGGTTTCGGTACTAAAGTAACCGGAGAGTTCCAAGGTGAATTTGATGGTTCAACAATATTAAGTTTCAACATACGATCAAGATCATCATCTAGCAACTTTAATTTTTCTGGACTTAATCTGTAATACCTTTGTTTGATGGGTTTAGAATCCCCTGTATCAATATGATGTTGGGCAAGATGGGTACGACCCAGTCCAACTTTTTCAGTATCTATTTGAGAGAAAAGAGACTTCATGTGATTCAGTTCTTCAATTTGTTTTTCAGTTAAATTATCTATGTTCCTTAAACCATTTTCTGGAATATTATCAATTTTATCTACGTTATTACAAGAAATAGACTTTATGCAAGACAGAACTTCAGGAGCAAGATTGAATGCTTTCCAAAAATTTATACCAAAGTGAATAGGAAGTTTGATTTGAGGTTGAATGTAAAATCTTATAATTTTAACAATCTTTTTATATAAAATGGGAACATCCATATAATATTGACAATAATATTCGGCACCGTTAGCAACACGTATATAACATGGTTGTTTAAGATTTTGCATCGGAATACCAAGATCAAGAAAAACCTTATGAGCATTATCTCCTAATATCGAACAAGCAGCACCACAATCTAATAAACCACTGACACAAATGTCATATACTTTCACAGTTAAATATGGTCGCTTATCAGAAAGAGGAGGTTTAAAATATGTCTCCCTGCAAGTAGAAGCACTCAGAGAGACTGACTTATTCAGTTTTTTGACTTATTACACTTTGGGCAGTCAGGAGTTTTTACATTTTGTTTGCCGCATTTAAAGCAAACAATATTTTTAAATTTATAACATTGAGAAGTAGAATGATTATTTTTACCGCATCTAAAGCAATGAGCAGAAGAGTTTTTATTAGCCTCAACCGAAATCGACTGATGTACAGACGAAACATTTTTATTATTAACATTGGGATTATGTGATTTAAAAGTTTTACTTTTATAATTAAAATCAGGAACACATGTAGTGTCCTTGGAAGTAGAAGGTTCTACAAAATTTGAGATACGAGCCTTATTGAGTTCAAGTTTTTTACAAAGTTCTCGCAGATGAGAAATGGATTTGACATCAATTAATGCGAGTTCTCGACTATATTCAGGTCTTATGTTTCGTAAAATAATGTCAAGTTGTTCTTCGTCATATAATTTTTTAGTAAGTCGGGACATCATTCCTAAAATGATAGATAGGAAAACCACAATCGATTCATCCTTTGCTTGTGTTCGAGAGTGTATCTCTTGTAAAAGCCGAAAGTCAAAATCAGCAATGTCAAAGTCAGAGCGTAAAGCGTTAATGAGTGAATCATAATCATGATATGCGTCTTTATTAGCACGATACCAATACAAAGCAGGTCCTTCAAGGATTTCTGGAAAACCAGTATATATTGTTTTTTTAGGTATATTACGAGCAAGCTGTAATTCTTCCAAGCGAGCTATGAAAGCACGAACACACGAGTCACCACGATATTTCAAATTCAAAGAATTCAAGTTACAAGAAGTAGCCGGTTGATAAATAATAGTTTTATGAACGGGAGAAGGAACAGAGTCTTCGTCATCCGTTTCAGAATCAGACGACTTGGCCTGATCTGACAAAAATTTAATCAAAGCGTTTTGAAGCACCAGCAGTTCCTGGTGAGGATTACTAATTCGCGACAAACGAACCAAAAGATAATTAGCACGTCCGCATAGACGAGCACGAACATTTGCAGTGAAGAAGGACGGACCTTCCCCAGCATTACACGATGAAAGAAATTCATTGCCTTTGGCAATCATCAATTTAGTTTCTTCTTCAATAGTTATCGAAGAGTTATTAGAAGATGGCTTTATACTACCCCTCCTAGAAAGTTTTAAAGTTTCACGTAATAATTTACGCAAATTATCCACCGAAGCAGTAATGTCAAAAGATATGTTCCTAATTAGGAGTTCATGAGTTATCTCATCTTTTAAAAGAAAATTAACATTACAATTTAAAGTATCCATTGTAAAAATATACAGTATAGTGAGTATTATTTACTTACAATATAGCTGTAAGATACAGCACCAAAATGTTCAATATAGAAACCTTAATACTTAAAAGAAACACTTAAGTACTAAAAACAGTATAGTATGTATAACTATTTTTTGAGAAACAAAAACAAAAGAAATATTTAAAATTAATTTTCATTCCACACAGCACTAATCTTACAGGGCCACACGTTGGGAACGACACTGAAAGGGTTTAAATTGGCTAGCTAAGAAAAATCTTTTTCTTTTATAGAGAGCAGTATTTTTATTTTTGTGTTAATTAACTCAGGGAGTGGGTGGTGGCCTTGGACCTGCCTTTTATAATGTAAACCACAAAAGAAAATTATTAGAAAAAAAAATATCTTGAGGTAAGAAAAATATCTTCAGGTAAAACTTATAATCTGCCAGAATCGGAACTAAATTGTTCTGTCAGAATCAGGGCGCCAGTGGTTTATATCATAAAATGGATCAAGACAGTACTGTGTGCAACAAAACAAATACCAGGAAACCCTTTAAAACATATTTAATGTAACATGACAACAATTAAAAAGGTCAGAGAATATCTGGTGAAATAAAAGGATACATAAAATATCATCGCCGTCTTCACAGAGAACTATTCGTATAACAGTATCAACAAACAAGTTTACATACTTAAAATTATTAATTACGTTTCACTGTTATGGAGTTAAATGTCCAGCCGTTGGATAAAAAGTAATATAGGTTACCAAACTCACAACGAGTACCTTATGGTTTTAAAGAAACATGTTAATATATGGTTATCTTTATATAAAAGCAGACATGTTTCAAAGGAAATCTAACATTAAATTAAATCTTATGAATAATATGGAATTCTGCAACCATCTTCCAAAGGTAAATCTGAACACAGGTGATTACATGAATAAAAGAAAATCCAAAGTAAGAACTATTGGATAGTTTAAGAAAAGTTTGTTTTATCAATTACCTACATGGTATTGAAATGAAAGGTACGCAGTACTAGTAACCTAGCATTAAAAACATGGTTTTAAAGAAAACCTTTTAAAGAATATTAGGTAGGTACATAGTACCAGAACCCTAAATGTGGGTGGGGCAAAACCAAATCCCTATATAAAAACCCAGCATAACAACTGCATATAAAAAAACTTGCATAGGGAAACCCTGCATAACAAGAAAACCCTGCAACAAAGAGAAAACTTGTTACAGTGATGAACGTCTAACAGAAATCTTTAGTTTTGAATTAGCATAATATTTCAAAGCACTTACCCATTACGGGGTTTTCAATGTTAAGAAACCATGTTGGGAACAGAGCCCGGACGACAGCCACCTCAAGATGTCCGCGCCATGTCTAAAGAACAAACCACGTGGGTTATCAAAAAGGTTCAAGACCAAACCGTAGAATGAGAATTTGAGATCTCAATAAATATCACAACAGACTTACCGAGGTTTTAATCAACTTTTTCTTTAAGAGTCCAGACCGGAAAGGGGTCTCTGAACAAACATCCTTCACATACCTATTAAAGAAAGAGAAACCAATTAATCAAAAAGGTTTTAAAACATAACCATCGAACATAGTATTGAGAATCCATTTGGATAATTTACACTTACCGTTGTCCATCATAATTTCACTTGAATATAGTGTTGCTGCTATAACGCAAAGAAGAAAATGAACAAGTCATTCCTCGAATCACTTTGACAGACCGCGCGTTCCGAAACACAACACCAAAACAATCAAGCCAGAATTCTTTTTGAGGAAATCAATTATTTTTAATTTCATTTTAAACAAATTAAGGAAAAACAAAAGGAATAATAATCCATTTGGATAATGGTAAATAACCTGTATTTCCAAGACTAATATTATTAAAAATATTTATACGAAAACAATAACTGTCTTTTCGACTATTAGAAACGTTCCGAAACTTGACTCCAGTGCTTAAAAAAAATTTTAGATTTATGGCTTTGGATACTACCTCTTTTGGAAGAAGTCGAGAATAAAATGAGTCAAAAAAAATTATCAACGCCAATTAATTTGGAAAAATAGCTAGTATTTTCTACGATGTATTATTTTTATCAAATGACAAAAAAAACGGTGTTACAACCTAACCATATTACGGCGGTTTTATTTACCATTAATTTATCTTACCATCTTCCGTCTTGTGTAGCTTGTCTGACAAAACTCACTTATAGACCAGATTTACTGCGCCGCCTGCGTCGTTGTCTTCAAATGTAATTTTCTTTTCAAGTAGTTAAAATGCAGTTTCATTAATCCTCTACTAATTGGACCATTTGTAGGTAATTATTCTTTGCTTGGTTTCCGTTGAAACTTTATTCAAAATTATTTTGGATTCTTTGTGATATTATTTATGTAAGATCTAGGGCGCAGTTATAAGTAAATGAAACATGGTATAAAGATAGAATATACCTTGAAAAATAACATAGTCTACCTTTTACCGCGGGAAAATACCTCATTTCCACGGGGAAAACTGTTAATGGGGGCGGAGCTGCGAGGCCGAAAGCACCCGAAAGCTAGTAAAATGTTTGCGACATTTGCGGTATGCGGCAGTCTATTTTACACAAAGGCACGTGGCTAGAAAATTTTTAGAACGTCTTACTGTAAAAATTGTTTATCAATTATGTGTTGCCTTGGGGTAAATAAAACAAGCGCATGCAACATGTTACTTTTAATATAAATAACCCTTTCAAAGTTTGAAAGCGTGATCGTTTTTTTTATCTTTAGGATGCATAAATAGACTGGTACAGACAACGGGACGTTAAGCTTAACACTCTTAGATCTAAACTTGCTTATTTCAGCGATTATCGGATATAATCATCTCCGTAATTAAATGCCAATATTTAAATGCCGATTTGGTCGGTAACAAATAAATCAAATAACACAATCAGCAGATCAAAGCTTTACTGGAATAATAATTAAACAACGGTTAACAATAATAATAAATTGCACAATATTTAATAAGCCTACTACGCATTTATATTATTATCAATATGATTGTATTAATTCCTAATTTGTAGCTAAACTACGAATCTGAATCATCACTTTAGCCAGAAATAAAATTTTCACTCTACATTTTGAATAAATTTTATTTCCATTGCTGACTTAGCTGTAATAATCTTACCACGGAGCGTATTCGTAGCGTATAAAAGCAGCAATCTAAATTGAACATCGTAGAATGTAAGATTAAACGTAGAGTAAAGTGGTGGAAGGATACGTACCTGTCTCAACTTGTTTGCGACGGGAAACTGCTTACGCGCAAGTTTCACTTATGTAGGAAATTATGGATGTGGCATTTCAAAGTTGACCTAATACCTACTTACTTTATTACCTATTTTTATTTTTTAGGGTTAGATTCGAAATTTAAGTCACTAAAAATATTGTATTATATTGTTAGGTTAGAAAGCCTTAATAATAACAACAAATACAAATATTCTTAATTGTCACCAAGAAACACAGACAGATAACACATACAAAGAAAACATTAGATTTTAACAAGCGGCCTTATTGCTAATGTAGCAATCTCTTCCAGGCAACCCATTACCATATATTATGTAATATAAGATAAAAAGTTTACATTAGTTTGACTGTAGAAATTTTTGTGGTAATAAATAATAACTATAATTTAGGTATTTTATGTTTAGCCCTAAAAAAATACAAGAAAAGAAATTAACTTTATTTTATTGGTTTCCAAATAAAGGCGATCAAACTATGCCTCTCTTTATTTTACTTAAACAACCGCATCAAAGTTTATCCCCTTTTCGACATCTTTGACTTTCAAATGAGTCACTCAAAGCCAACCGTTACCAATGAGTAAGAAATTAATTAATACTAAATATTTCAATAAAATAATTCGCACTAAAGCAGAATATACTTTGCTTCTTGTTGACAAGGTTTAAATTAGAGTGAAAAATAATTAACAGTTACCTTTTCACGAGGATGTGAAGAATATCGCACCAATTTAGAGTTTGAACCATTTTGAAGGGTAATAGAGGTTATGTTCGTAATTTTTATGAAGAGAGTGGTCAAACGCTCGATATGGGGTTCGAATCTAGTTAGGACATGAACATAATAATATCACTATGTAAGACGCAGGCTAGGTCACAAGATTCTCTGTATAAAAAGATGCTTCCGTGCTTTAAAATGCACGGCCTAGCGGCAACAGCATTTTCTACGGATATGTTACACAATCCACATCAGAAGCGGCTCAATAATTCTGACACCTGGGTTAATAAGGTCGGTTAACAAAGAAGAAACGATCACTATCTTAGCCTCTAGACGTCCACTGCTGGACAAAGGCCTTCCCCAAGGATCTCCACAACGATCGGTCCTGCGCTGCCCGCAACCAGAGGCTCCCGCGACCCTTACCAGATCGTCGGTCCACCTAGTGGGGGGCCTGCTCATGCTCCGTTTTCCGGCGCCTTTCTGCCTCAACGGCCGTCGAACAAAGAAGAAACGCTGAACAAGTGGTTTTGATTATTGACTGAAATGTTAATGTAAAATGCCCAAAAGGGTAAATAAATAATTGTATTTAATATCGTCTTATCACATTTCATTTCAAGTGAGCATACAATAATTTGGTTTTACCCGCAGATTTTTAACCCCCGACGAAAAAGAGGGGTGTTTAAGTTTGACGTGTGTGTCTGTCTGTCTGTGGCATCGTAGCTCCTAAACGGATGCGCCGATTTTGATCTAGCTTTTTTTGTTTGCAAGGTGTCATAATCGAGAGTGTTCTTAGCTATGATCCAAGAGAATATCTTCGGCCGTTTGAAGATTACCAGCTCTTTTCTAGTTGTCCAAAGGGTCAAGTAAAACATTTCGGTAGGATGGTTGGTAGGCAAAGATGGTCGGTACTGTCGGTAGGCAAGTTAGTTAAGCGCACAGATAAATACAGTAGACTCGGTGAGCGGTGTCTAATTTTGGCAAAAAATAATTTCTACGCATCTTGTGACGTCAGACTGACACGGCTCTTATTGCCATTGCTTTAAAAACCTTTACAAGGCAGTGGCCACTATATTGCCACCTTAATTTTAACCTTATACCCTCAACATAAAGTCGAAAACAAATGCATTGTACTCAGAAAGTCTACTCTACCTAGTTTAAAACTTTTCAAAACATAGTAATAAATAAATTAAACTTCCTATCTATACTTAGTGACCTGTCCTCTTGCCCTGTCACCAGTTTTCATCAGGACCGTGGTCTAAGAAAACTAGGTCTAACAATTAAACCACGTGACAAACACAAGCCTACGTCATTTTGCGCTGTTCATCCTTGTCTATTACACGCATTCGACAAGGATGAATAGGCAAAATGACGTAGAAATGACGTAGGCTTGTGTCAGTCACGTGGTCTTCCTGTTAGACCTTGTTTTCTCGGACCATGAGCAGGACCTAATGGACGCCTCACACAATGCAGGTGAAGTGGCTAAGTTCTGGTCCGCATATATTTAGGGTTTGTCATCGACTCTCAAAGAAGAAGAAGAACACTTACTATTTCAATGAAAATAAAACCACAATCCTACTAGGTACTTGATCGTCGTTATCAATTTATATGCTGCATTTTAAGTTTGAAAACATGGTTATCACAAGGACACCCGCATACGCCGATAAACTGATACTGGGCCCGATGCATAATACGCTCTAACTTAAATTTAAAAACCATTGGGCTCAATTCTGCGTGGCCGCTAAAATCTCTAAATTTAAGTTGTTGGTCTCTTTCATTCATATGGGAATCGAAAAGGATGGGAGATGATTGAATTTAATTTTGAATGAATGATATTTAAAATAAGCAGCGCAGCTTAATTCAGCTTAATTTAAGTGGGATGTTTTCTTATGCCTGCTAAACTAGTGCGAGCTACGCGTAAAATCTATGTTTGACGTCTCTAAATTTAAGTTGACTATCACCTGTCCCTTTTCGTTCTTAGGAACGTGAAAGAGACATATGGTTATTAAATTTTTGTTGGAACGTAATATGTAGATTCGGAGGTGGTTTTAAGCCAGAATCATTAAGGGTCTAATACCATTCAACTACCTACCTCCTATAGATAGTCCACAAATAATTAAAACCTCCCAGATTTTTTTCTATTTATACTCTAAGCATTAAAACAATAAAGACATAAAAAGCTAATTCATCTTGTCAGTAACTAGGCAACAACATCGTCAAAACCTTAACGATCTCAACCACTGCTGTACAAAACGGAGAATTTGCAGAAGTAAAACTTTACTTTTTCGTCATACTAATATTATAAAGGGGAAAGATTTGTATTCCTGTATTTTTGTGTGTATGTTTGTATTGAATAAACTCTAAAAATACTGTGCCAATTCCAAAAATTCTTTCACCATTGGAAGGCTTTATTCACTCTAAGTATCATAGGCTACCTGTGTAGGCTACCTTTTACGCGGAAAAATGCCTCATTCCCACGGGAAAAACTGTTAACGCGGCGTAAAGCTAGTCAAATATGTAAACAAAAATATTTTAATATAACCACTTTTTTATGTATTATCTTTTGTCAGTCGATTGGTATTCTTCTTTTTTCATAATAATACTTCAATAAAAATCAATTAATTCTTGCAGTAACTTGGATGACGATTCAATGCGTAATTGTTGAGGGATTCATAAGGGACAAAAATGGTCACATGTAAGAGTATGTCATTAAAATAGACGGTTTTATAATTCTACGCGCAAAATTATTTTTCAAATCTAAATAAAAAATTGTTATTAGTAAATATTAAACTTTCAAGTTGAAAGTTTCATCGAACTAAAGTAGAGCATAGGACGGGCATGATTCAGGTATCTACGATGGTTAGTTCAAATTGATTTACCTAACTTGTATTATAATAAATGAAATCGTCAAAATTAACATAACAAAAAAACCCAATCAATGCAGAGTTAGCTTAAAACCGAATACCTATAGAGAAATTCGCTACACGACAGTACTCATTCTTCTCATAGCGTCTGTGCTTTATCAGTTTTGTGGATGTTGTAATAATAATAGGTACATTTTATTATTTCAGTGCTCCGTGAAGTATATACGATTACATCTGCGGCCTTGACTTATAAAGGTGAATGCGTCCGCCCATGGGATTTAAAATGTTAATTTTGGTTTAAAGATCGTATCTTGCGCACAAACAAATTCACGATTTAGTTTTGGAAGTCTGAGTATTTGGATAGTTAACAAAAAATGACATATTTTTAAATATTACACCACTTTTTTACATCACTTTGTATGTCAATAAAGGAGTGAATAAAAGTATTGCGGGACTATTATTGTCGAGGCTGCCAATTGCCATATCAACTCCTTACAGTACGTAAAGCCGTTCGTCTTGATATCTATAAAATGTAAGAAATCGTATAGGTATATGACCAATGTTTTGTGCCTTGGAAAACTCAATATTTCTGACACCAAGGTTTGTAAGGACTACAAACCCTACATAATAGGCAATGGGCTCGATTCTACCGTGGCCACTAAAATCTCTAAATTTAAGTTGTTGGTCTCTTTCAATTACATCGTAATCAAAAAGGATGGGGAGATGAATTAATTAAATTTTTAATGAACGATATTTAAAATAAGCAGCGTGTACCGAGACAGGCTTGCTTGGCCTGCCCCATACATTCAATTTCCCAAAGAAAAGTTGAATATCTGTAGGGAAAAGTTAATCTTTTCTAGTGCCATAAAGAAGAAAAAAAAGTTAACCTTCCGCTAGTTTAGGAATAGCTTCTTCAATCTGACTGTAGATGGCACTAGTTGTCATACAAATATTCGCAAGTCTAGTTTTAAACAGGAAATAATAAGTTCGACACCTTTAGTTATATTTGATAATAAATAGACATTAAATTAGACAAAAATATTTTATAAAATAATTCCGAAATTATTTAATTTATTTCATGTAATTATTATTTAATCTATAGTTTATTGTGTATCATTTTCGTTTTACCTGGTGGGCAAGCAACGAACTACAAAGTAATTCGTCCATTTTGAATTTTGAAGACACCGAGTAGGCAACGCGTTCTTGTTAAAAAGTTTGAAAAAGTAAATGTAAATAATTTAAATTGAGTAATAGGCAGATAAATAGTTTAGTACTTCGTCGTCGTGTCAGTGTTTACTTGCAGACATCATGTTTCTACAGAAATTGAAAGCTAAGTAGATTTTAGTGTAACCACGATTACCTATAATAATTTTCTTCCAAGTATTTATTCTATCTATACCTCGAATTTTAATTAGATGGAGCAAAGTGACGTTTGGAGTGTTGCCATTTAACGTAACGTAAAATATTATGATGTACCCTTTTGGATCACTCATTCACAGAGTAACTGAGTTAGAACAGTACGTCAAGGCATTTTATGTTGTAAATTGTCGTCAAAAATTTAAAAACATACACGTGGCGTCCTCAGAGCAAGTTTTTATTTTACTGTTCAGGCTTAAAACTCTAAATTTTCGTATGTAATCCAATATGAAAAATGTAGATTTTTATCAATTTTTAGCATTTATTCTATTTCAACTGATTATTATTTGTGTAAGTTTAAACACGTCAAAAGACTTATGCAAAAACAAGTAGTCTTGTCATTGGAAATGATTCAATGAACCAGTTCAATGATTCACGTCGCAACCCTTCAAGCGCTTAAGCGTGCAACATTTTAAAAAAAAACAGCGCGGTCAGCTTTCAGTTTGCTCCATCTAATTAAAAATCGAGGTTTATTTAAGTATATTTCTCCAAATATCCGCCCTCCCACTATTTTCTATGATCTTTTTAAAATGTACTTAATTGTAACTGAAGAATATCTTCTGCAGGTCACGACTGGTCTAGGGTGCACCCAAGAAAAATGTCCTTCTGCATCGGTATTGTTGTATTTCTTTTAATTTATTGTCCTAATTCAACATTTCCTATCCTTCCGCAGCACTGGTATATTTGTGGAAGCACCGAAATCATACTCTATACAGGTGGTACCATATACGTAGGTATAGTAGTCAAAGTAGGAAGACCTGATGGCGCATCACCAGGGTAGCAGAGGGAGCAGCCAGGCACTAAGTACACCGGACGCCGGGTATGATTAATATATTATTATCTTTTTCATATTTACCTACCTTTATTTTGTGTTCTTGCTTGCCTAAAAGGGAAACCAATAGCTAGGTATTTCTATAATCCCTTATTATCATTATCCATAAAATAGTCCATAAATTCAAGTAAATTCATCATTTTATTCTTTCTATAGCTTAATTCAGTTTTCATTTCCTTTGTCATAATTTTCTCAATCTACCTTACTTACACAAAATTTTTAGAAAGCCAATAGCAAATTAAGTACATTCTTTAGGTCAATAACCTCATAATTAACAAATAACATTCACTAAATTATTCTTGTAAATGTTGCAAAATTTGTCATATTGTTTTCTTAGTAAAATTACAGTTACAATGTTGATAAATTAATTATTACCTAGTTGTATTTCTATAAAATTATTAAGTATTTATGTAAATTTTCATTAAAGCTATACACATTTCCATTCATTCGGGTTAGTTTATAAACTTTTGCTTCTTATAGAATACTTTATTCTTGACATAGGTATACTGAGGGGTTATTTTGTATTAAAATAAAGTAATGGCATCACTAGTTATTTGGAATATTGACTGAAGTCATAATATTAAATTCAAACCTAAGATTTACATAAATGTTTACATACTTACCATCTATGATGTCTCTTTTGTTTTACTGTACATTATAAGCGTTCAAGTTAGTAGTATAGTGGCTATTCAGTAGTTCTTATCTGGTAATAGCTCTCACATTATTCTGGGTCACACACTACGTAGAGTCCTACTACCTGACGTATCACTGGCCATATTATCACTTACTTATCACATTTTTACTTATTTACTTCTATACTTACCAATTTTCATACATTTAAACCATTGCCGGGGTGCTTACATTTTGTTATGGTTAACTAGGATTATTTTTCTTTAGAATATTTAGATATTTTAGCGGCCACGCAGAATTTACAATGTCTCCTTTCTTTCGACGCGTCACGGATGACCGGAAAAAAAATAATTTCTCACTCGACCCTACATAAACAAAAACAGTTTTCTCACGAGGTACACGACTCAAAATTGTCAATCTCTGATAATAACTATAGACAATGGTGGACATAATTTGATGGCATAATCGAGTGAGCACACAATAATAGTAGAATGGTACATGTCATTAGATTTTATTACCTACAATAATTTTACAACTGAATGGTTTGGTGTGGTTGGACGTATCTAGGTGTAGAGGGGCTATGATAAAAATCAATTTAATTTTTAAATGAAAATTTTTAGTTAAAATTTAAATTCTGCATAATTCATAAATGTTTATGAAGTATAGCAGATACTTAATTATTCTAATTGATAGAGATATGATAAAAGCAGTTTTATCCTGAGTCAGATAGCCATCTTCGTTTAATAATTGGCTGAAAATAACCATTTCTTTGACAATATTTTTAGTAAGTCCTGTTGAGCTGTTTATCCTATAAGGAGAATTTTTTTTTACTATGCTTTTGTTTACATTTGTTATTGTTGTAGCTGTGTAATGTTTATGTCTGTCTATGTATTGCCTTTGTGGCTTAGAGAAACTTATCTACTAAAGAAAGAAAGAAACATTTAATAATAAACATTTAATTCATATAAGGTAATAATACTCGTTACTAACTATGAAAATAAATCGTTCCAATTTTTAATATCTAAATAATATTTCGCTTTTTAACTTTAAATACTTCTGGCATAAAAATTTAGATTCAATAATTGAAATGAATAAATTAGGTGCGGCTGAATAGCTAAGATACATTCTAATTTATTTAAATCCATCCCTTGATGTAACTTAGTACAAAAGTCTTGCTAATTACATATTATAAACCACAGTAAAACAATAATCCTCTTTCGTGTTACAATATAATTTCCGAAATTGCAATAAAAAAATAATTACCTAGGTGGGCCCTAGGTAGGTCGCTAAGTGGGTCCCCAAGTGCATCCCTAAGTACGTCTCTGTATCTTCACTCTAGATAGCCGTAATAGTTTGCAATAAAGCCATAGGCGGTAGGCTACTGATTGCTGGCCCATTGTCAGACACCGATTAGGGACAAATGACGACCCGCTACATTTTAGGTATACCTTATTGGTTTGGGTATTTACTGCACAATTCACTTTGAAGTTTAATGGCAGATTTAGATTTGTATTACAAGCGTTGACTTGATCCTAGACTTGTATGGTAATTATTGACGGCCCCGTAGCCTAGTTGGTAGTACGTCTGCCTTAGAAGCACAGGGTCGCGGGTTCGTATTTCTGAGTAGTTCAGACGCGTGTGTCTAAAATAACCTCAAGTAAATTATTTTCCAAATTATTAATTACATTCAAAAATAATTCGAGTAAAAAAATAGGAGTGCATAAACGGTCCCCAAACAATAAATACTTTATTATTATTATTATTATTCGTATCCCGCTCAGGGCAAACATTCGTGTGATGAGCACTTGTGTTTGCCTTGTGTCTGGATGTTGTATATTTGTATATTTATATATGTATCTATATCAGCTGTCTGGCACCTATTTTACGGACTCTGCCTAGTTTGGGGTCAGATGGCCGTGTGTGAGATGTCCCCACATATTTATTTATTTACAATCCATGACTCTAGTTTGTACGTAATTCATGCTAAGCTCGAGAAGCATTTAAACATGATATAATTAAAGAATTAAATATGGCTCTTATCTCACTATGTCACGTTTGACCGCTTTTCAAGTTTCTCGCGCGTTACGTAGTAAGTGCGAGTTGATCGACTTCACACAGAACCACTGAATTACTTTGCAGGCGTGTGCATGATTCTTCACAATATTTTATTTTAATGTAAGAGCGAGCGCGCCTAATAAACGTCGTACGTATGAAAAACATAAACCTTCATTGTTATTATGCGCTTTTGGGTAATAATTTTGAAATTCGAAAACATGTTGGTAACAGCTGATTCTTGAACCCATACCTCTCGACTGCCAGATTTCCTCTTTTTCCCCACCACCACACCATTAATCAAATTTCAC
Source organism: Teleiodes luculella (assembly GCA_948473455.1). Lineage (NCBI taxonomy): Eukaryota > Metazoa > Arthropoda > Insecta > Lepidoptera > Gelechiidae > Teleiodes > Teleiodes luculella. Next base: position 12,947,413 of record OX419601.1, on the reverse strand, counting down.
GAAAATTCTTCATATTGTGTCGACTCAAACCTAGTCTAGTCCAAATTTTACCCGACAGCTTTTCGGTTAGCCTCATTAACTTGGATTTGTCGTGTCGTGTCGTGTCTTGTCTTAATGCATCTTAAGATTCTGCATAAGCGGTAGTAGACATTCGTCACATTGTCGGTGCATTAACATAATTAGATCGTAAAACGTGCGTCTGCGCCTGCGTTGATTCGCCATTTTGCGCGGTTTAATTTCATAGAGCAATGCTGGATGTGGCTTATATATAAATTACGATCAATGGGCTCAATTCTGGCGTGGCCACTAAAATTTCTAAATTTAAGTTTTTGTTCTCTTTCATTCATAGTGGAATCGAAAAGGATGGGAGGTGAATTTTAATTCGGCTGAAATTATGATGATGATGATATTTTAAATAAGCAGCACAGCTGTCAAATTCAGCTTAATTTAGTCGGGATGTTTTTAAATGCCTGCTAAACTACGCATTCAATCGATGTTTGTCGTCTCTAAATGTAGGTTGGTAATCACTTTCATTGTATTTTCTAATACCGTTCTATTGGCGGAAACTTGTAATTGGCTTAAGTTCAATTTCATCTGTATTGTTTTAACTTTGATATCTAGCTGTAAGTTTTCTAAATAAAAATAAAATAAAAATACTATGTCAAATACTAAAATACGCTGTAAATATGTGGATTTATAAAGTACAATATATGTCAATAAGTAAATAAAAATAATAATAAAATGTTTGCTGGCAATAGGCGCGCTGCTTTGCCGCGCGCTTTCAAGTCCGGTGAAGCTTGATTCGTCGTACTTTTTCGAAACAAGCATAGTTTAGGTCAATAAAAAAAAGCCGCGCGCTTGTGGTTTCATCATATTGCAATCGCGCCACTCCCCACCGTTTGTGCGGTTGTTGACTGACCGGTATAAATAGAGCCGGTATTCTACTTAAACAAAACACATCCAGCGCTCTACATCCGTGTATCCTCGAGCCGCCATATTTATTTATTTAGGCGCGCGGTTCATCAGCCGGGCGTCGCCCGCCGCTAACCTTCACCCATCACCCAAGGTCCCAGGTCTTGGCACGCTTGAGCTTCCTGGACTCTCATGATTAATAACCCTCGCTGACTTTAGAGGAATATTTTTGGCGTTTCAAAACTTCGCTTCTTCGCAATTATGTTTGCCTAATAATGCGTAACGAATTTTCACACATCTTAGAGGGATATTTTTGTATTATTGTAAAAACAGTTCTGATAAAGTAAAATAATTAAATGTAATGGTGTCTAATAGTATAATAGCAGCAAAAATGAAAATAAATATTTAGTTACATTAAAAGTCGCATTATTTTTTTTATATAGGTATCGTATAATAAACAAAAATAATAGAATGTGTACATGTAGGTGACCTTATTGCTAAGTAGCCATTTCTATTAGGCAACCTTAAAAAGACTAGCGTTCCAAGATCTAACACAGCGTGGTCGACTAAAGCCTATTTACTCTGATTTCAGAGGCTCGAGCCCCTCGGTGGGGAATCAATTAACGGATAGTCTGAAAAAAAAAAGAGTAGGGCATGAAATATTAATGAAAATATAAAAGTGCGTCTGGATCGTAGCAAATGTGAAAAATGTGAAGGCGTGAGTTTGTGTAAGATGTGTGTTGTTTTTTCGTCATGACGTCTGTTCTATTTGCCTTTCCAATGTTGGATAGATTGTTCTTGACATTGACTTTGTACTATCTTTAGCCATCCTTGCGTTATACTAATGTTTTTGTGTATAAGATATTCCTACACTGGTTCAAACTGATTACAGTTATAAGGCTGAAATAATAACATGCTATTATTAAGCAATACCTACTGAAAAATCTAATGAATATACAGTTTTTATCACCCTAACTTATTTGGAAAATACGCCTGCCTTCAAAGCACGAGGGATCATTTTCGACTTGTGTTAGGATGTTGCTTATTCCTATATCAGCTGTCCCATAGTAAAAGCTCTGTCTATGTAGTTTAGGGTCAGATTGCCGTGTGTGTGTATCATGATTTTTATATTTTTATCCGATGAAGACACAGAGAAGTTATTAGTATACTAAGGTGAATTTTGTTTTAGATTATTTTTAAATTATTTTATTTTATTTTGTTTTGCACTTAGGTAGGTATTTTAAAATGTAGACGTTACTATTAAATTAGTATTTTGTTAAATTTGTATTAGTCTTAATTTAGAATGTGGTGGCGGTCTTGGGAATGGCAAATATTTACCAGTGGATCGAATGTTGATAAAGATGATTATGATTGATTTTAAAGTGTATCAAAATTTTGGATTTCAACCCTTTTCAGGCGAACAACTTAGCCGATAGGAACTTGGCCTCCTTTTTAACAGGTATGTTTTTGGTGGGATACCTACACAAGTTAGTAACGATGATATTTAAAAAAAATATGTTCAGTGATATGTGATATCTATACTAAAATTATAAATAGAAAAGGTTTGATTGTTTGTTTACTTGCTTGCAGCGAATAGGCTCCGAAACTACTAAACCGATTTCAAAAATGTAAAAATATGCATAATAATTGAATAGGCTCCGAAATCACGGAACTGATTTTGCTGAAACTTAGTATATTAGGTTACCTTTTACCGCGGGAAAATTCGTCATTCCCACAAGAAAAACTGTTAACGCGGACGAGGCCGCGGCGGAAAGCTAGTTATACAATATACATATTCAGTGATGTTGTGAAAATCTATTTTAATGTACGTCCAACCATGTCATAGCGATCTATAAATCAGAGCGTTTTCTGATTCAACTGTGTACCTATTTATTCACAGTCAACATGAATCAAATTATTTGGCAGTGGTTTGCGGAAATCCGTAATTATTTAGCAGGAGATTAAAAACCTATTTGTGTATTTCATTAGCCATTATAATATATTATTCAAATATCATCATCATCATAATTTCAGGTGATAGACTCAGCCTCCGTGGTCGAGTGGTCAAATACTCGCTTCTCGTTAAGGAGGTTCCGGGTTCGAATCCCGATGGGGACTCGGCAAACAAATATAACTTTGTGAGACTTTCCCCTGTTTAGTTAGGACATTACAGGCTGAGTTACCTGATTGTCCGACAAGAGAGATGACAGGCACACACAAGCCGTCGGTCCCGGTTACAATCTACGGATGACGTCATTACATGAGCCATGTCAGAAACCATAGGCGGCTCAATGATTCTGACACCAGGGTTTGAGAGGTAGGTTAACCTCGAAACCCACACGCTAAGTTAGTAAGCTGAGAGATGTCCACTGCTGGACAAAGGCCTCCCCCAAAGATCTTTACGACGATCATCGGTCCAAATATGATATAGAAATTAATGTTTTGTTTATTAAAGTGATAATCACTACATAGTATAAAACAAAGTCGCTTTCTCTGTCCCTATGTCCCTCCCTATGTCCCTCCCTTTGTACGCTTAAATCTTTAAAACTACGCAACGGATTTTGATGCGGTTTTTTTTATTAGATAGAGTAATTCAAGAGGAAGGTTTATATGTATAATACATGCATAATATACTGAAGGATAACCCACAATAACCATTTTCCCGTGCGGAGCCGGGGCGGGTCGCTAGTATGATATATAAATTCATGTTTTCTTTATTAAAGTGATAACGTAGGTACCTATATTGTGTGCTTTTTCTTACTTTGGAAAACGTCATAAACGTCCCCAGGTTCCCAGTCCCTTCGAGCCTTCTCTTAAATAAGGGTAAATAGGCCTTAGTCGACATCGCTGGTCCAGCGCGGTTTGGTCAACTTTTTACACACAATCTTTGAATTTGTTCGCAGGTGTGTGCAAGTTTCATTCGCCGTAAGAGCGTCGAATAAACGTACATTATGAATTTGAAAATCAAGAATCTATTTGTAAGTGCCGAGGCTTGAACCAGCGAACTTCCAAATTGAAGTCAACGGCTTACGCAACCTGGCTGCCGATGTTCGCAGCCCAATACACACGTAGCTATAATCTATATTAATATGCCCAGCTCTAACTTATATTACATCTCGCCACCACACACGGTAGCTGTATTGAAATATATATTTTCACCCTTACTGCGTCCACTTACGGAATACCTATAATATGTCGAGATTTATATTAATATACCGTGCTATATCGGTCGCTTGCTGTGACGTCACCAAAATATGTCGACCGATATAGCAAGGCATATTAATATAAATCTCGGTATATTAATATAAATTTCGACATATTATAGGTATTCCGTAAGTGGACGCAGTAAAGGTGAAAATATATATTTCAATACAGCTACCGTGTGTGGTGGCGAGATGTAATATGTTAGAGCTGGGCATATTAATATAGATTATAGCTACGTGTGTATTGTCTCGCCGCGAATCTCCTAATGACGTCACGCGGATCTTGAAATAAAGATAGACAGATAGAGAATTTCTTAATTCCTTTGCAAAATGTCAGCAAAGCATGCCCTTGGTCCAGCAGACTTTCGTTGGGCCAGTTGCCCATTAAATTGGTCAAGCTTTCAAGAGAACGAAGGTCTTCAATTTAGGTTAATGACTGTACCCAGCAGTCAAGTTAGACACTGACAGTTAAAACACAAGACTCCGCTTCGCTTTAAATGTAGTTTGGCGTTAGAAAGCGGTGTAAAGCAGGCGTGCCTCACTCCATAGCTTAGATATGATCAGCCGATTTATCACAAATTAGGTACACACAAAAGTAATAAGTAAATAATATAACTAACGGTGGTAAAAGTTCATAATGTCCACCATTTTATCATTTCACTAGAATTAGTTTAGTGGAAATAATGTCAAATCACTAAAAAATTTTAGTAAAAAGACATATTTTAAGAACATGATAAATCGTGTTTCGTAAAATCCCTGGTCACTCAATTTTCCGGCGACATATCTAAAGCAACCATTTTTTTTGCTAAATTGTGACTTTAGACAGTGGACGGTTGCTGTCTTTTGTATATGTTAACGGAAATGTATGAAATCCGTCATTGTATACAATTCCTAGGAAATGTATACAATGCCTAAATTCGCCCGGAAATGTATGAAATAAATTATATTAGACACATTTCCTAGGAAATGTATACATTTCCTAAATGGCAATCGGAAATGTAATACATTCAAGATGTCAATGGGTAAGCGGGGAAAGCGGAGCGAGGGGAGGCCGTTACAACAGAAGTATATAATAGTACTACTCGTTCAGAACGGATATTTACCTCCCCGCACCAAAATAAGTTCCCTTCCCGATATGTCTCCACTCACTGCATCTCGTAGGCGCCGCCGAACTCCGCCGGATGGTGTTGCGAGGTATTCGATAAAGCATAAAGACTATTTTTCTTTGATTTTCATTTACGTCTGGTGGTTGTTTGTTATAAAAATTAGAACCACGTTGGTTCTTTGGAGTGTCCCACCTGTGGTATTGCGTCAACCGATCAGGCGAACGCTTGCGCAAACATTCAGTGCCTATATACCAGCCATAAATAAGAATAAATAGTTTAATTTTAGCAAGCCCTAATAATTTTATATTTTATGCTATCTGGGTGGCTTTATTTACATAGTTAAAAAAAGGCTTTTGCTTTTACACTGTGGCGTATTATTTACTTAAACGATAGACTGTTTACTTATCAAATTAAAGGTTGAGCTTTTCAAGCGTTATTTATAATTTATGTGCTAGATACGCTGTAAAAAATAATAAATAGCAGATTTTTAAAGTTTAATTAACAAAAAGCCTTACAAATATATTATATTTTACCGTATAATTGTTGCATTACTTCAACGAGAGCTTTGAGAAAACATTCTAATTGTCACTTTAACAGGTATTCTCAATTTAACAGCGAGCTTTGTTCATTTTATTCCCAGCAAGCATTAGTTTTATACATTTCCTAGTACAAGTTCGGAATTTTATACAATTCCTAGGAAATGTATGAATTTCCTAGGATATGTGTGAATTAAATAATCTTTGATACATTATTTCATACATTTCCTAACAAGCTCCGGAATTGTATACATTTCCTAGGAATTGTATACAATTCCTGGATTTCATACATTTCCTGTAACATATATATATAGTCTGTTTCGTATAAATCCGGACAAAAGTTCATTGACCTCTTTCTTTTCTTGAAAGATATTAAAAATAATATAACGCCGAAATCACGCTCACCTTGCCTTCTACTACAGTATACCAAAATATGTATTTTGCGATAATTTTATATAGTTTTATCGCATTGTTTGAAAAAATCTGCGCATTGAATGCAGGCGTCAATGACCTTTTGTCCGGATTAATATGCGATAGCTATCTTTGTCCTTTAGCGTAGTCTTGTAATGTTATCTTGTCTGTGGTTTAAGTACAGGGTGACGATGATGATTGATGTTCACAATATTAGCTACACTATGCTACTGTTTAGCAGCAAAAGGTGATTTTTCATTTATCATAAAAGAGGTTCATCAGATATATCGTTAGTTACTGACATTTGGAAATAATAATGAGCGTTATTGTTCTAACATTAATGTTTATTTCGCATTGTAGTGAGTTAGTCTGTCCCTCGTATTTAGTGAGGTCGATGACCTTAGAAAAACATAGAATAAAGTCAGAAAGTTCTTCGAGTGTCCCTAGGTTTGTTGTTTCACTTATTGAATCACGAATTTCGTTAGACCTAACACATGGTCTAAGAAAACAAGGTCTTCCCATTAGACCACGTGACTGATACGAGCCTACGTCATTTCTACGTCATTTTGCCTATTCTTCCTTGTCGAATGCGTGTAATAGACAAGGATGAACAGCGCAAAATGACGACGTAGGCTCGTGTCAGTCACGTGGTCTAACGGTTAGACCTTGTTTTCTTGGACCATGACCTAACATATTTTCTCTAATAATTGACTAAGCGAAGATATATTAGTCCTAAAACTTATTGGTCCGGTGTAATGTTTGTGCGAAACATTTTGAATCGAATACAGAAGCGGTCTACTAACTAATGAAGAATAAACCGCCACTACTAGCAACCATAAATTGGCAGCAGGTTGGCAAGACCACAGTGAGAGTGTGACCTTGACTAGTGGCCTTCAGTAGACCACCAAGGTACTCCAACCTTGGGCCACTAAGGGTAATGTCACTTGGCCATGGATGACACGTGTGGCCATGAAAACAGCAGGTTAAAAGTGTCGCTTTACGGAAACGTATCCGTTTTCCAGGAAAAAATAATATTGAATTGTCTGCTCGTTTTAAATACAAGTGTGGTTGTAATTATTTGGAAGGTTAAACAAATGAGTTACTTATGTTTGTTTTTTGTGTTCTTCTCTCTATGTGCCGTATTTGTGTGCTTTACGTAAAATTTCGTAATTTTCTCACAAGTTTTCCTCATTGTTTGTTTCCTTCAGTTTTGAACAAGAGGTAAAAAAAATGCTAAGAACCGAGTCAGGGGTATGTAAGAAGCAATATAGAACATATCCAGATTTTTTTTCTTTTTTTATTCTCTATTTATCTGTTTGAACGGGCTAATCTCCAAAACTGTTAGGCCGATTGGAATGAAATTTTGCATGGTGCAATATATAATAATATCTTCTAAAATATTTATGAAAATTACATACTTTAGGGGCCGTATTGATCTACATTAATTGCACATTTTATTTAAGGTACTTAATTGTATAAGGATTAATGCTGTATTGCTTAAAATCGCTTCGTAAATAAGTCATTATTTCTCGTAAAAAGTAAAGGAAGGTTATTGTCGTTTATCCGTAATAGGTAGACATATATTATCACGGACATTTTTGTAGACCTTTGTAAGGTTTACAATAATATAGCACATTATTTTGATCTATCTCGTAGGGTTCAGCCAGCGTTTGCAATGTAAGCGCAAAAAACTGAGTTTATTTACGACATCACGTTAGAAACCTTTATATTATCAGTGTTTCTCTATGTTGTGCAATATTGTGCATGTATTATACATATGAACCTTCCTCTTGAATAACTCTATCTATTAAAAAAATCCGCATCAAAATACGTTGCGTTGTTTTTGAGATATAAGCATACATAGGGACAAACAGACAGACAGACGGCGGGAAGCGACTTTGTTTTATAATGTAGTGATGATAGTGGTTTACTTTATATTTTTTCTTCTAGGTTCTCATAACGAATACTAACTTTTAAATTTTGTTAAGAATTGATGATAATAATGCAAAAGTATAAGAATTTCTTAGAAATTTAACTTCCTTAAAATTTATAAAGTGTCCTTTTCATGGCCACGTAATTTACGTATTCTTGGAAAAATAATTGTACTACATTGTACGTCGCTTCTGCCCTGAAACAGACCGTTGACAAATTGCTGACAGCGTCGTCTGAAAATACTGAAATACTGAAGCTTTGATGTCGAACGCAACTCATTACAGTTTTCCTGAAATCAATTAAGTACCTGGCCACGCGTGCTGGCAGTATTACCAGCTGAAAATTCTGCCTTTTCATTATAAAGTACATTCAGTATCGGCAGTAGATTAAAACATTTAAATATAGAAAAAAATGCGCTCTATAAAAACACAAAAAAATATATATAACTTAAACAGCAACCCTATATCAGCAATACCTCAAGTTTCAACTTATCATTATTATTTTTACAGTGTATGTATACTCACTCGTATTTATTAAGATCTGTATGTAAGCTGTACCATTGCAATAATAAGTAAATAAACTATGTTATAAATCGTCATACGTCTTTAAAAATGTCGGAATATTATGTTTATTTTACTTATGATGCTGACTGTACGTAATTACCAGTTCAACGTATGTATTTTTCGTATTTCAACGTGACATCTTCAACTAAAATATGTAATTTGGTCGAAGCGTGCCATAACAAAAAAAAAACTTACGCAAAAACTGTTGCTAGTTCAGAAACGTTTTGTCTTAGATGACGAATCTCAAGATCGTCGGTGGCCAAATGGCTAGCTCTAGAGCCGTCATCTTGTCCGAAGACCTGGGTTCAAGTCTCAGCCCGTACCAATGTGTTTTCAACTTTCGAATTCACATGTAAAGGTACGTTCAATCACCGCTGTTATGATGAAGGAAAACATCGTGAGGAAACCTGCAGGCAACTGCGAAGAAATTTAAACAATGTGTGTGAGGTTGGCTAATCTGCACTGGGCCAGAGTGGTCGACTAAGGCCTGTTCACCCTCAATCAACGTAGGCTCGACCTTCTCGACATACGACAGTTAAACGGGTAAATACAGTTTTAGACTAGCATATATTCAGTAGAAAACGTTTTTATCTTAATTTAATGTAAATTTTGATTGCAACATACGTTAAGCTTCTAAAAGACGTGAAAAACAAATTAATTCATGTCAAAGACGATACGGAAATAATTTGTTCCTACCTACCTACTTTACCGTACTAGTCATGGTCCAAGAAAACAAGGTCTAACAAGAAGACCACGTGACTGACACAAGTCTTTTCACGAGCCATTCTGAACAAAAGATACATCCTAAATTATTTGCATACTTAAAAAAATCATCAATCTTGAATAATTATAATTTCTCTAATAGCAAACGTACAGAAGCCAGCACATGCGGTTGGACATTCGCACTACGAAATTCACCCTTAGCGCTAGGGCTGCATGTGCTGGCAACTGTACATTTTCAACTCACGCGCACGGAATTAGTATAGGAAGTGAATTCTTCCTCATATGAAAGTGTTTCGAGTTACCTTAAGCCAAAATTTTCCTGCATTTCGTTGAAAATAAATTGAGGAAAACTCGGAATAGACTGACATTGATATTGACCTTATGACGTCATTAGTGTTTAGTATTTAATATGAGGATTATTCTATAAATTTACGATATTATTCGCACTACTTTATGTATTTAGCGGTTTTCTTTTGTATGGGTTGACTGAAACAGATTGCTTCCTTAGCATTTATATAGGCCGCCTGTTGAAACCTATGCTTTTCTTTGTAAATTTTTTTCGTTTTTCTCGGTGTCAATAAAATTAATTATTAATGTGTTATTTTGTTGAGGGAAGAAATTATACAATATCCATAGTAAAGGTTTACTTTTGTTTTCATTTGCTTTTCTAGTTTATTTAAATTATAGGATGAAATCATTTACATATAAGAATCTGTAACAGTATTTCTGTATGCTCGTTAGGGAACGCGCAAGAATACGAGAAGGTATCAAACACGATATAGTGACATAAAAGTTATACGTAACAAAAAAACGACTCCTAGACAAAGTAACGTCTTTAGAATGGGATCAAAGTACTTTTTACAATGGGAAAAGAAAATTCCGCGGAAAAATTAAAAAACCGTCGTTTTTAAATAAAGAATACACTAAATTAAAAAAATGTATAACCCCCGACACAAAACCGTTATTTGAAACAACTAGAAAAGAGCTGATAATCTTCAAATGGCTGAAGATATTTTCTTGGATCATAGCTAAGAACACTCCCGATTATATTGTGACACCTTGCAAACAAAAAAAATTAGATCAAAATCGGCGCATCCGTTTAGGAGCTACGATCAGACAGACACACACCTCTCTCTCTCTCTTTTTCGTCGGGAGTTAAAAATTGCTCACATGAATGTTGCCAATGAGTTATCCAGGAACCCCTCACTTCCTCTTAAAGTTCATGTTATACTACCATTTTGATAGACAATAGGTCAATTAAAAAAACTACGGTTTCGGAATTCAACAATACATCACTCAAGATCGATATCAATTCGTCGAATATCTCTTCAAAGGTCATTGCTCCCAAACCACGAAACTATGTATAACTACGTCTTTATAGCATTACTAACATAAAGATCTATAACTTTATAGCAGTTTTTACTGAAGTCTTTAGAGCATTTTTGCAACACTTCGTTTCATTTAAAAACAATGGAGTTTGATGGGATTCGCCACGTGAATTAATTGGGGTTCCTTAGCATAAAGATAAATTAATTTTGTCCAAATTTTATATTTAGGACATCGGTAGCTAAGTGGCCGTTGACTGTCATTCGGGAGTTCTCGGGTTCGGCACGTACCAATGTGTTTTTTCTGTCCTGTTCATTATAAAAATGTTCTCTAACTCCTGCATAAATCCTAGGTTGTGTCAGTTGTGTGTAAAGTTGATCAACCCGCACTGGGTTAGCGTGGCGGACTAAACCTTTTTACCCTGATTTCTCTATCTGATAAACCTTTATAATCTAACTACAGCGTAGTATAAAATACTAATACTTATAAATGTTATGACAAAGTTGACGAGTAACGATAAGTTATACTGAAACATAGAATAGCATTGTATAGAATAATTTATTTGATTACACACAAAAAGTACATAAAAATAATTGACTACAGCACAAGTATACGAAAAGCAATTTTGCTTAAAAAGCAATTTCTATCAGACAATCCCAAAACAAAGGACACTTTTAATCTAGAAAAAATGTGACGAATGAAACCGCAGCGGGAAACAGCTAGTGTGATAGATGACAGAATTATCATTTTATAATCACTTTTTCATCGTAGAACTTATTGACACTGGTTTTATATACAGAACCTTTAATCGCTTTGTTAGATTTCCTCTTGCCATATTTTTTGTACGATGACTAACTAGACTTATTCGAAATGGTAGTGTGTTGTGGTCGGGTCTAAATTCTAGGTAGTGTTCGGTGAAGCGTGCATAATTATTAGTATTGTTTCTTATTTGGGATGGTTATAGGTAACGTGTTTTCGGGAAATCGTTATCTCTACCCATTCTTTTTTAATTTCCAAGTTAAAGTTATAAAATAATCCAACTTTATTTCAAATTGTAGTGCTTGTCGTATAGCCACAGAAGAAAATAATAGTACTAACCCGTACAGAAAGGACACTCACCCCCCCGCGCCAAAATGAGCTCCCGCCCGATATAGCGCTCCACGCCCCGCACCCCGCAGGCGCCGCGGGACTCCGCCGGTGGTGTTCGGAGGTGTTTTACATAGCGCCTAGCGCCATTGACTTGTAGTTGATACTCAGTTGTTATTAGGTTGTCAAAATGCGTTTTCTGTATAAAGTGAGTGTCCTTTCTGTACGGATAGTACTTACTATTATTTTCTTCTGTGGTATAGTAAACAGTAGATCAAGCTGTTTAAGCTTCTAGTATTTATTGATTACTTGACAGATATAAGAACATAATGCTTCAAAACGAACGTGTTCCACTTGACATTAATAAAATGTACGTGGTGAATAAAAACATGGACACCACGTCGACGTGAAAGCAACAAACAAAATGTTCAAAATGCTTTCCGAGCAACGGAAGGCATTATTTTAGCAGTGGACTGTATTTTGTATTGATCCGTTTAGCCATTTAGGCAGCTTAACAGACAGACAGAAAGACTGACTGTTTTAATTTTTTTATTAAACAACATGAATGACTTAGCTGATTATTTATAAAATACGTCCATAATATTTTGGTTTCAACAGTTTTTCGACATACAATTTGAATATTGTTATTTCTTGTATCTCCAAATGTAACCGATTTTGGGTCTACGCCAATGCCCAAATTGCTTAAAAGCCAGTTTAGTTTACAGTGTCACTTTTATGCTTTAAAGTTAGTATGCCTATATTTGGCCAAGACAGCAATATGCCTGTAAAAATATCCATTTTGTATGTAAATTTGAACTTCTTCTGTAAAAAAGTCAATACAATACTGACTTTCCATCAAAAGGAAGGTTTTGTTGTAAGCATTACACTTGATAGACTATAAAATGTGTGACATTGGTTACACAAGTGAATGTGAAATAGAATAGAATAGGGGACATTTTAAAATTAGAATAACTAGAAGAGGAGACATTATTAAGAAGAATTAGAGCGTCGTCGGTGACCAAGTGGCTTAAGCCCCTCGATAGGACGTTATGTTAATAAGGAAACATTATTCGCTATATATTAGCAATCAAACAGAACATAATATACAAAACAAACAAATTGATGTTTTTTACCATAACATAAGATAGCTACAAAAAGAATTGGGTCATTTTGGGTTGATCCCACATCCATCGCTTTTAGATACGTTTAAAAACAATTCACATAATTTATACTTACATCAAAAAAGCAAATATGATGTAAAACTGACTGTTTACAACAGTTTTGTATTGTATGAATAGCCCTCACAATCATCAACTCGTAGACTATGTACAGAAGCCAGCATATGCGGCTGGACACTTGCACTACGAAATTCACCCCTACCGCTACTTTTGACCTTGAGAGCGCACGTATTCCGTGGCGGTACTAATGAATTTCGTAATGCGAAGGTGCAACCGCATGTGCTGGCGTCTGTAGAATACTGAATAAATTATTTTATTACTAAACTATTACCTTAAATTGCGTTTGATTATTCAAAGTGCCTTTAAATGCATTCCAACTTAAACCCAATAAATCAATTAAATTTTAAATACCTACCTATATTTTTATGCGTGTCACTTTGTTATGATACTATCTCTCATTTCCTGTAAATTATCAGAATCCTTCTTTCTCTGAAAACCAATATCAGTTACGCGATTTCCACGAACTCTGATAAAAAATGACAGTCACACGCGTCGCACCCAGCCAGTCGTCGTGGATGGGAGCCACCAAATAAGCGGTTAGCGTTTATCGATCATGAAAGGTTTTCATTTTGGCAGTTCTGAAAGCAAAAAAACGTTTCATTATGAGCATTAGAGATGGCGCTGAATTGATTTCTTATTTCAAATAAAATAGGTGCGAGAAGGTAGGAAAAATAGTCGTTTTTTTTTTTAATTGACCTAAATGCTTGTGTCGAAAAGGTACGACCAATCAAGCTTCACCGGACTTGGAAAAATAGTCACTAAAGTTAGTCCCAAAGGTCACTGGTAAAACGAATCAAAAGTTAAAACGCAACTCATCACGCAAAAAAACTAAACGAACTTAAAACACAACAAAGTGCATGACGTGATGACGACGTGACAAAAACAGTGTTGCCAGTTTTTCTCTGGTCCTTTTGCCTTGATAAGCTCGAGTTTGACATATTACTCGACATGTACGCCATCTATTTGACGTCAATAAAACCTTTTTTTTTCTTAAATGCCATCTTGAAAACCCCACATTACGATTTTTATCGTGCCGATTTGTCTACAACAATTTGGGAGCTACCAAATGAGCGGTTAGCTTACACTTCTACTCTTGTCGCGTCGATTTGGCTATAACAATTTTGAGCTTTACGCTTTTAAACCTTAGCGATCATTATGTATTGTAAACACTTCAAACGCTAGAATACGATTGGTAGATTCATCTGCATGCATTTGTATTTTTGTAGAGTATTCGGCCAGTGCCTTAGGTTGCCGAATAGTAGTAATAGCCGTAATAAAACCGTTTTCGTACACATTTATTGTTATAGACTTTAGTCATCTTAAAAAAAAGCATTTTCGACGACAAAGCTAATAAGAAGCAAGAACGTCCTTAGTTAGTCCTTTGCAGATAGCAGTCGTCTGTGGTGAAAAACAAACAGAAGAAACTCCATCTCGAACGAAACATAAGTTCTTTCGTCATACATGTCCCACCGAGGGGCTTAAGCCTACCCTAAAATCAGGGTGAATAAGCCTTAGTCGACTTTGCTGACCCAGTGTGGGTTGGTAACCTTCACAAGCAACCTTTGGATTTTACAGGTGTATGCAGGTTTCCTTACAATATTTTCCTTCATCGTAAGAGCGTTGAATAAACATAAATATGAATTCGAAAATCGAAAACATTTATACGTGCCGGCCGGGGCTTGAACCCGCGAAGTTCCGAATGGAAGTCAACAGTTCTAGCCACTTGGCCACCGACGCTCTTACCGTCCAGTATTCCGCTAGTTTAGTAGCCGCTGTATCCAGCCGGAAGGGCGTCATTACCACGCGTTCTTCAGCGCTGGGCTGTAGCCAAGTTCATGGCTGACTGTTACTACAAATTAATATTGCTCATATTTACGTAGACATCCACTATATATAAAAATAACTAGATTTCTGCCGCGTTAACAGTTTTTCCCCTGGGAATGAGGAATTTTCCCGCGGTAAAAGGTAGCATATTATGTGCTTTCCCAATGTTCTCACACACGGCCATCTGACCCCAAACTAGGCGGAGCCTGTACTACTATGGGTGTCAAGGAGCTGATATACATACATATATAAATTTACAACAACCAGACACAAGGCAAACAAAGGTGCTCATTACACGAATGTTTGCCCTGCATGGGCGGGATTTGAACCCGCGATCTTGAGCTTCGTAGCTACAGACGTGCGTACTACCAACTAGGCTACGAGGCCTACATACATGCATAACATTGTACACAACAGTGAAGGAGATGGTCAACTGTAAATTCATACGTAACTGAAGCTTCAGAAATATGAAATTAGATCAGATATTATAATAACGAAATGGCCCTAACAATATTGCAACACGTAGGTACACACCCTTTCGGTGCATAATGTCCATTTTGCAAAATGTCCACATATTAAAATGCGGTAGAAATGTAGAAAAAATTCTTACCTTAGTTTTGTCACTATAAACATAGTGAAAAAAATCCAATGATAAACAAAACGAGACCCTCAAAAGTTCCCATTTACAAAATTATAGTCCAATTCCACATAGGGACATTACGTCGCCAGAAAAGACAAATGTTTAAATCTATTTGAATAAGTAATCTTCTTCTTCTTATCGTATCGATGACAAATTGTTTAGATAATTTTGGCCCAGAACCTAGCTACTTCGACTGCATTATCTGTGGCATCCATCAGGTCCTGCTGCAAGCAGGTGGCAGGGCAAGCAGGGCAGGACACTAGGTGGGCTATAGACTGCACCGTCCCACACACACACTCCAAATATGGGTTTTCCGAATAAGTAATGAAAATCAAAGGAGGAGTAAACGTTAGCTTGGTGAATCTGGGTCCGGATCATATTGGCCGACATATTTCCACTGAGTAACTGGGCCGAGACGAGGCTGAGTGTCATAAAATGGAGAGTGCCCCGGCGCACTGAGCGAGTCTAATGTAATTTTTTTTACGAGCTACCAATCAGATTTATTGTCATATTGACATGGTGTGCTATTGGACAATATTGAAGTACTGGTTACATCCGTGAGCTTAGTTATTGAATATTTTACGCGATTTGTACTAAATATTCGTAGCTAAGTTTGTGTGAAGCCACTGGATGCTGGAAGCGCAGGACCTTTAAGGCAGGCCTTTGTCCAGCAGTGGACGTCTATAGGCTGAAATAATGATGATGTTGAGCTTAGTTACTGCTTTGCGACTATAGACGATTGTAAAAGTCTTGAGTGTGACCAGTCATTGGATGAGAATCGCTCAGTTTGTGTTAAATCGCACTGTCGTCGATGCAAGGTAAGAGCTTTTATGTAAATATAGAGGTCTGTGGACAGATAAAAACTCTTTGCTAAGAATTAGAGTGGATCTCTCTCTTAATTCAAAGACGCAAAATAAAAAAAAATCTCTATAATTTGTACTAATACCAAAGAGATTGGAAAAGCCGGCTTTTCCAACCCTTTGACCTATACATTTATAAGTAACAATACTTTGATTAGTACTATTATTTTCTTCTGTGACTTTGATTAACAATAGTTCAACTCCTTTAAACAACATGTCGCAACAGTCAAGAGCCTGTCTCGGATACTCGTGTAAATTCTTTAAACTTGGCAACAAAGTAGTAAAAAACTACGGCTATCCATCGAACGAACTAAAAATGATTCTTAGAACGCATTCATTCTTAACTCCCATCACATCAGAAGCCCGATTTCTTAAGAATCGTCGTAAATAGTCCGGTGCTGTGACAGTTTTTATTTCACCGATAAAATTAATTTTATCTCTTTATATCCTACTGACTGTGACTATTATATTAATCTATTAATCTATATTCTGTTTAGTGGCCAAGTGGTACGTAATAAAATCAAGCATGTTTAGACTTGTTAAAACCACATTTAGATTTGTCTTGATCAACATTTCGCCGGTTTGCTTCTCTATAGAATAATTACTTTATTGCAATAATTAATATACAGCAAATAGGATGTACGGTCACGTTCATAAGTCTAGTCATATCACGTGCTTCTATACTGTGAAATTACTTTTTTTCCAAAAGCATTCAGGACATATCATTTAAAGTAAAATATTGAGTCCCGTACACTGTATACGTAACACACAAAAATAAGAATAACAAGCCTTTAGGAAAAAAGTTATTTGAAAGTATAAAAACACGTGATTCGTGATATGACTGCACTTATGAACTTGTACTGTACATGTAGGCGGTATTATTGCTAAAAGTACCAATTTCTGCCAAGGATGCCTGGTAGGAAAACACAAATAAGTTCTTAAAAATAAAAGAAATCAACGCAGACAGCTAGTATGTCTTCTTCTTCTGAGAAGCTAGTATGTAATTAATAGTTTAAAAAAGGAATTCAACTGTTACTAAGGCCTTTTCACCTCGATTTTAGGGTAGGCTCGAGCCCCTCGATGGGGACATTTATAAGCTGTTGACTATATAAGAGCAAAGACCGTATTGGACTACAATTATCTGTAGTATTACTACTAATAATTTGAATATAAACAGTAGTCTAATGCTAACTACTTACCTAGATACTTATTTGTACTTTATAAAATTATTTAAGGTAAGAAAATCGGTACAGTCACGTGCATAATTCCTTGTACGTCCCTTTCACTTTTGTTTCTTGTTGTTTTAGTTTATTCTCAACTTTTATAATTTAAAAATGAAATAAGTCTTTAGTAGCGTAGTCTGTCTGTTTTTTATCCTTTCACGCCCAAACCACTGAACAGATGTTGATAAAACTTGGTAGAAAGATAGAATAGACCTTTGAACATGACATAGGCTACATTTACCGCAGGAAAATACCTTTTTCCCATGGGAAAAACTGTTAGCGCTGGCGGAGCCGCGGCGAGAAAATCTAGTTAAGACTATTTGTGTTGACTTTTGTCCGTGACTATCGCCCAATGGAAAATCTTCCGTTCCCTTGGAATATTTAAATTAAGTATAATGATAGTCATCAGCGTTGCTACATCTCGTTTGTCTATTTCGAATTTGTACGGGTCTGTCTATTTGTACAAATTGTATTATTATACTTAATAGATGTAAGTTGGTAATGTAAGGGACTGATGAATTTACCTACTCAGTGGCATAGTCGTAAACCTAGTTTTGGGGATTAAGTGGTCATTGGGTTCGGTTCTCGGTTATAAGTCTAATTAAGTTTACAATTTGGCCAACCCATCTAATAAACTTACTTTTTACTTTTATGTAATGTTTAGCTGACTGTACTTTTCACAAACCTTGTCAACTTCTTTGGACAACCTTTTCACCTGTTTATATTTGTAACAAGCAACAACTGTGATCCCCTATCGCCCGAAAACCGTACAAAAGGGGAACAGTCCCTTTTGAAAGTGGACTGCATAGATCATACTAATATTTTATAGAGAAAATATTTGTATTTGTGTGTGTGTGTGTGTATGTGTATGTTTGTAATGAATAAACTCAAAAACGACTAAACCGATTTCAAAAATTATTTCACCATTAGAAAATTACATTCATCCTGAGTAACATAGTCTACCTTTTACCGCAGAAAAATGCCTCATTCCCACGGGAATAGACTCTAGGTAATTGAACTTCATTCTGCCTCGCTGGCCAAAACTCGACACAAACTAAGAATAGAAAAATATTTGCCAAAGAAACATTATTATTTTTCGTTTGGCTTGCTTGCAATTTGTAGTCGATATGGGATCGGGCATAGACTAAATTATTATAGATGTGACAAGCTCGTAGTGAAATGAATATTAAAAAAAATATACATACTAGCTGTCCGCCCACGGCTACGCCCGCGTTGTTTTTTTTTTAATTGTTTTTTTTTTTTTTTTTTGGGGACACTCAAAACCTCCGTTTCGGAGGAGTATGGAATCGAACACTGTGACACAAGAATTTTATATATATTTATTTATTCAGCCGTAGTACAATCAAGACCACGCTAATAATATTAGGAACACTGAACTTTGCTCCACCGTACTTGATCATTTTGAAGGAGAGAATCACGATTCGTTTACCTCGTAATTGACTTTACTTTTAAATCCATAACACGATCAGCCACATTAAAAAATGGCTATCTTAATAATAATAATAATATTTTTTTTGTTATACTTAACCAGTTACAATAAATTGTTTCGCAATAGCAACCACACTAGGCGCAGCCTGTATCGTGGCTACTATTTGATCTTAATACGATTATAACACAGGACACTGGCTATTGTATAACTATGTGAACAAAAATTATAATGAAAAAAGACAAACTGAAAACACTTATTCTAGATTCTAAAAAGGACAGTTAAAAACAAAGGTTATTTTAATCTATATTTTAAATATACCTATGATATATTTAATATATCTTAACTACACATTTCATATAAATCCGTTGAGCCGGAATCGTAACAATCAACTAGACAATTCAAGTATTTAGTTTAGGCATATTGGTTTATAGTTTAGGTATGATCGGCTGATACTCCTCTCCTAGAAGCGTTAGTAGGAAACTAAAGGTAAAGAGGCAGCTACTTATTTTTTTTAGCTAGTGCGATCTAAATTGAATTTTATTGTTCCGAAACTAGAGTTGCTAATAATTTGAACTATGTCGATAGATGAGCCTTCTGTTTGTTTGTACTGCTGTTTGATATTCTGCGGTAGAACTAGGCATAAAACCGATCCAAAGGCATCCAGCTAGGCATGGTCTATGCCATTCTATGACCAAGTCAGATCACGTTCCGCCGGCCACCGTAAGCTTGGTTGGACTGATGCATAAAAACCCAGCGCAGCATTCGACTTTGAAATTCAAATGTGCAATATATCGGTGAACGTTGGATGCACGTCAAATAAATATGACGTCCGATATGATTGTGGGCGTCAGTAATGGCTCGGTCAGATGGTTTCTAAACTATTGCATGTTAAAAATGTATTTCAATTTGAATATAACCAAAAAAAGACGGACCTTAGAGTAAAAAAAAGGTTGCGAGGCATAGTGCCTTTGTGCCAATAGTAAGCAGATATAAAACGCTTTCGTAGTGTTTTGACACTGATTGCGCGTGGTGACGAATCGGGGTATTGAGCTTACTAGTGCTTACCAGAGAGGTTGGAGCCGCTTTAAAGCGGCTCCCACCTCTCTGGTACTTACAGTGCATACTAGGTTATGCGTGCTCTATTCCTTCCAGAAAAAAATATATTTATACTCTATGAGATGAAAAAAAACTCTAAGAGACGAACTAATTGAATTGCCCGGACGTTACAAATTCAATGTGATAACAGCTACTTATTGTCAAGGGAACAATCTGCGTGGTCGAGTGGTGAAACGCTCTCCACACATTACGGAGGTATCAGGTTCAAATATCGACCGAACAAATATCACTTTAAATGTCTTTTCGCAATTTATTGTCAGTCGTAGAAAAAATATCACTTTATGAGACTTTTTACAGTTTGATTAGGTCTTTCAGGCTATCACCTGATTGTCCGGACAGAAAGATGGCACTGTGCTTCAGAAGACACGTAAAGCCATTGATTTCGGCTACAGTTTTAGTCGTTTATAGGAGCCGTATCAGAAGCCTTAGGCAGGTTAATAGTTCTGACACCAGAGTTAACTTTGTAATGCAAGCAAGCAAGTAAACAAGCACCACCGTTAAGGAGGATTATTTAGATGTTTTAATTTTAAATCCTACTAATATTATAAACACGAAAGTTTGTGAGTATGGATGTATGTTTGGTACTCTTTCACGCAAAAACTACTAAAATAGATTTTAATTAAACTTTACAATTAACTAGCTTATACATCAGAATAACACAAAATACCTTATTCCCAAGGGAAAAACGGTTATTGCGGGCGGAAAGCTATTTTAATAAACTTTGCTTCCTGTAGTCGTGTAATATTCTTACCAAAGAAATAATATATTTAGCAAATGTTATACAAAGTTTTGAGTGTCCCCAATGGTATTCAAACCCAAAACAGTCGAAACGAAAGCCAAAAACAGTTTCGCTTGACCGCGAAGGGCGACCCGCGTCAATAAAAATGACAGATGGACGTCATTGGACGTTCCCTGTCCGCCAAAGTTGCGCCTGGGCAACTTTTCGCACATGTAAATTAAAAATTTCTCGTTGACATGAAAAATTTTGTTTGTTGGGCGTTTGAAAGACAGGGATTTGTATTACGCAATGAAATGGATTTTTATTTATACGTATCAGAATATAGACAAAACAGAAAAAAAGGGTCAATTTTTTTTTACAGAGGTGTACAATTCTGTAATAAATACTGATTTATTGTAACAAATACACTAGTCGTCTGTTCACAGCTAAAAGCTATATTTGTGATCTTTTTTCACTCTTCAAATTAAAATCCAGGTCTCTCTTGACACATAAATAGAAAGCCTACAAAATTTGATTCTATTTCAGTACTAAGAAATATCTTTAAATATTTGTATTAAAATTATATGCTACTTTTTTATTGTTAAAATATTGTATAAAATCAGAAGATCTTAATAGTTAAGGTATATACAAATATTATCGCTTGCTTATCGAGGGAAAAGATGCTAAGTTACATAATTCGACACGACAGGTTTATTCAGAGGAGATCAAACAGAAAATGAATATGGAATGAAACGGCGTAGACTGCATTGACAAGAGCATGGCTCTGAAATTGATGACACCCAGGTAAAACAAAACAACGTGATGAGCGTAGTACAAAATCTTTTCACCGTACTTTGTCCCAATTTCACGTGACATTGACACTGCGAGAAGTATCACTGGCGTGACAACTTGCGAAATCTTGGTTTATTAATGTTTGTTCTGCGGTAAAGGAAACATATTATTTATTTTATTATGTATGGTTTTGTACTACGCAATCGCATGGAGTATTGCGGCTTTGCGGTTTGTAATTGTTCGCTTGTATTTAGAGTGACTAGGTGCGCACTTTTTGCGTTTGATCTGTAAAAGATTGTTGGAAAATGCGATCAATATTTGTTCATAACAGGATAAAACGTATTTAATACTGACCGCTAATAAATCATGTGGTATTTTTTGCAATAAACAAGGATTTTTACCTATATATTGTGGGTGTTGCTCAAAGTACTTAGCACAGGGATCACCTTTGATATCAACAACAACCGCAATCCCCAACCAATGTGCCAAGTGTGGAACTTACGACTACATCAAACGACAGGTTTTAAACTAATAGTGGCTTAATATTGATTGTAGTACAGATACTGCTGGCTTGGACATTCGCACTACGAATTTCACCCCTACCGCTACGGAATAAGGGTGCTCTCAAGATCAACATGTCCAGCCGCATGTGCTGGCTACTGTACATAAATTTAGTAATAAGCATTAACAGACAACATTTTTGTTGTATTTTTTTTACCAAACAGCCTCATTCCTATACTTTTTTCATTTTTTTCTAATTTGTGAATATTAAGACTATTTTTAGACAGGGTGTGACTGCTCAGCAATTACTGAAAGGACGTGCTCAGTCAATGTTTTATACCAAAATAAAAAAAAAATACATTTCTCGGAAACAAAAAAAACCTACAATCTAAAATCTTTACCTACGAGTATTAAATGTTAATTTTAAACGGAGTATTTGTATGAAGATCTTGAAAAAAAAGTCGATTACGAGATTTTTTTTTGTAATAAAAAACTAGTATCTTAAAATAAAATTATAATCACTAAGAATACTCTATAATACTCATCTTCAGACGTACAAAATAAGAAAATATTAAAGATCGGTTCGTTCCAATAAAAACGGTTAAATGGATTTGTATGACATATATACTCAAGAACGGGACAAGCAAGCAATACTGCAGTAGGAATGACAGTAGAAAATAATAGTAAGTAATTAATAACACGTGCCAATTTTCTCACGGGGTGAGCAGTTCCATACCAATTTAGATCTAAATAATTAATAGGCAGGCGTGATCTTTCTTTATCACGTCACATAATGCGACTAGGCGATTAATGCGACTAGGCGATTATGGCAATTATAATCAGGTCATGATGGGTTGACTGCTCAACTTAATTTTTTATACCTTTGTGTGGTATTAAATTATTCTATTGCATTCGATTTTATTTCTTTATCAAAGGCTTTTTTAATAACAGTAATAATTATTGGTAATTTTATATCAGATACAAATGGGTATGTTCACGGTAACTCGCGTTACTAGAGTAGTATAATATTTCATTCGTTCGATTTTTTTTATTTCATTTCGTTTATCTTACATTCTAGCTATTCTAGTTTGAAAATAAGCGTACTTATTTATGCTTTTGTTTTGAAATTATTATATTATTCTTTTGTTATCGTCTTAAAATTCTAACTTACCTACTTTGTTTTGTACTTTGATTATCATGTTTTTGTTTCTTTGTCTTTTTGTTAATTCTGTTTAAATTAGACACCATATAATAAGGCCTAAGGAGGAGCAGAATCTTCTGACACAACACAGGCAAATTGTTGCTTAAACGAAGATCCTCACAACTTGTCTATGTAAACCGTGTCTCTTAATGAATAAAAAACATTTTCATTTTCATTTTTCAATACATTTCTTTAGTTTGAAAATTGGTTAGATTGTAAGATATTGGATGAAATATACAACCCGCTCCGAATACAAATCGCTCCGTAAGAACCATCCTTGGACTTCACCGGACATTAAAAAAAAATTGGTAATATTGATCCAGGCGTTGTTGAGTTATGCGCTTCTCAACACATTTTGGGATTAATTTTCATATTATACTAGATTTCCGCCGCGGCTCCGCCCGCGTAAACAGCTTTTTCCGTGAGAATGATAGTTTTTTCCGTGGGAACCGGTTCAGTAGTTTTTGAGTTTATTCATTACAAACATACATACACACGCACACACACACATACACATACACACACAAAAATACAAATCTTTCCTCTTTATAATATTAGTATGACTAGCGACCCGCCCCGGCTCCGCACGGGAAAATGGTTATTGTGGGTTATCCTTAAGTATATTATGCATGTATTATACATATAAACCTTCCTCTTGATTCACTCTATCTACTGTAAAACCGCATCAAAATCCGTTGCGTAGTTTTAAAGATTTAAGCATACATACATAGGGATATAGGGACATAGGAACAGAGAAAGTGACTTTAGTTGTAGAAGTAGAAGTTGACTATGTAGTGATACTCGTAGATAGAACAATTATCTTATTTTTACCACTATTACTATTTCGTTTTATCAAACCGTAGTTATACTAACTATGCTACATAGATATCGCCTAACTGGTAAACTTACACAGGTACATAACATTTCCCGTAACCTTTTACCGAAATTTCCTATCAAACTTCCGTGTGTGTACACACCTGATGGATTTCCGCAAACAAAATGTAAGTAAGTCCGGTGTGTATTAGGTTTTTTTTCTATATGTTATTTAGTTCCCTGGATAGGCACATAGACATAGTGCATTCAAATTCATATTCAATTCATATTAGATACTAAAATCCTCAAAATCTTGTCAGAAAACGTAATGAAAATTTTACCTGACTAAAATAAAATATCCACAAGTAAAAAATTCTTTAAAATAAATTTAACAAATACTAAATTATGTGTTTTGCATAGTTTGAGATACTTTTCTATTTTGATAACTCTGACAAATCAATCCTTTTATTTAATGTTCTCTGTGTTTGAAAATATGTATTCGCTTTTTAAAGCTTAATTCGAATATTACGAAGTGTGTGGTTTAAAATCTAAGTCAGTGACCTTATTATACATAATACTGTTAGTATACAGAAGCAAACATAACAATATGATTTGTAATTTGTAATACATAATAAGTACATTTGTATTGCAGAGATGAAAAATAATGTTTTTATTTTCGTCATAAAATTATTCATGTTCTTCATAAAAGAATGTTGAAAAACGCATCATTAGGGGAATGAAAAAAGTTACATGCAAAATTTAAAGCTGCTTCTAGACTGAATAATATTCGTACTTTTTAAACAAAGCAAAAATAGTGTTTGCACTGTTTTTTAAATCGAAGTGAAAGTGTAAAACATAATGACAAAGTTCATCATAGTTAAAAAAATTGAAAAAAAAACATATTATTTAGAAATTAAGTTTCATTTCATAGGAAGAGAGGAGAGGAAAGAGGTACTTACAGATGTTAGTCGGTTAATTTAATTTGTTTTGCTTCTATGCTTAAACAAATGAATGGACCTTGGTAAAATTTGGCGTGTAGCCTAGTTGGTAACACGCCTGCCTTTGATACACAGGGTCGCGGGGTGTCGCGGGAGCAAATTCCGCACAGGGTAAATATTATTTTTATAAGCACTTGTGTTGCCGTGTCTTAATATCGTATATTTAAGTACGTATGTATTTATTCACACATCTATGTATATCGGCTGTCTGACACCCATTAGTATAGCCTCTGCCTACCTTAAGGTCAGATGGCCCCGCCGTCATGTGTGAGATGTCCCCACATATTTATTTATTTATATATTTGAATTGAATTGAATTGAATTGAATAAACATATAAGCTTCTTTTTACAGCGAAAAAAGTCACGGGTAGTTGAAATACTTTACTATAACTATCTAGTAAATCTATGCAGTGAAAATCTAACAATATTTTACATAATATATGGCTCCTACATTACAGTTTAACATTAGTTAAATTAGTTATCTTGCAGTGGGTTTCAAGCTCAAGGCAAGTGCAGTAACCTTGTCGAGGCTCGCGGTGGATCGAACGCCGTGACCGCACGTTACCTCGCGGACAATGAACGCTGGGGAAAAGTCACCTCGCCGGCTCTATTTTTTATCAGGGAAATTATTTTTTGACGTTTATCGATGTAATAACGCGGCGTGCAGATAATATGGATTCATTCGCGCTGATTAAGATTATTGATTAATGAATTATTCTCCGTTAATTAGGTTTACGCCTGCTAGTACCTAGGTAGGTTTTACTTTTTTTTCCCGTGGGACTGAAATATTTTCCCGCGGTAATAAGTAGCCTGTGTCACTCTCCAGTCCTAACGAGGTATCTCTGTGCAAAAATCTGGTCAATCCCATGCTTAATTGCTTAGTTTTAGTGTGAAAAAAGGACAAAAAACAAATACGTTTGTAATAGTATATCACTACATAAGGTACGGGCGCCAAAGAAGGCCCACTTAAATTTTTTTATATTTTGTTTCCCTAATAAATATAGTAGAATTTCCATTATGTTTTTTCTTTACTTTACTTAACTGCAATATTTTACAAGGATTTGTCCTTGTATATTTATTTGGGAAACAAAATATCTAAAAATTTATGTGGGCCTTCTTTGGCGCCCGTACTTAGTATAAAACAAAGTCGCTTTCTCTGTCCCTATGTCCCTCCCTTTGTACGCTTAAATCTTTAAAACTACGCAACGGATTTTGATGCGGTTTTTTTTAATAGATAGAGGGATTCAAGAGGAAGGTTTATATGTATAATACATGCATAATATACCTAAGAATAATCCACAATAACCATTTTCCCGTGCGGAGCCGGGGCGGGTCGCTAGTCATAGTATAAATGTTAAAACTTTTCCTTTTACTTTTAAATCGAGCTAAAAACCGAGTCAGGGGGATAAAAGAAGTGATATTGAACATATCCAGATTTATTTTTTATTTTTTGTTTCTCTGTTTGTCTGTTTGTACGGGCTAATCGCCGAAACTGTTGGACCGATTTGCATGAAATTTTGCATGGTGGTACCTTATATCTCCGGTCAACATCTTAGATAGTTTTTACTGCGGGAAAAGTAAAAAAACAACGCGGGCGTAGCCACGGGCAGACATCTAGTAAATCACTAAGTTGCTTAGTTATTAAAGTAAATGTTTTGTCCTGTTAGCCAATTATTTCTACTATTTAGTCAACCCATCAGGAGTCCCGGAAAAGATGGCAAGTAGCAATGTGAGCTTGCGACTTTGATTATGTCACTGATAAAGTAAAACATAATTTGAGATTAATATTTCATTAAAAAATGTAAAAATTCCCGCCACAAAACCGTTACTTAATCCTTTCAACAATTATAAAAGAGCTGATTATCTTCAAATGGCTGAAGATATTTTATTGTACCTTAGCTAAGAACACTATCGACTATGACCTTGCAAACAAAAAAACTAACTCAAAATCGGCGTATCTGTTTAGGAGTTACGATGCCACAGACAGACAAACAGACACACACGTCAAAATTATAGAACCTCTTTTTCGTCGGGGGTTAAAATAAGAATTATATATTCTAAGGGAACTCAAAATACAAGTTTAAAATATTTCAAATTATTTAATAGGTAAAAATTGTTTCTCGATATCACGCTGTAATAATATATTAAAAGTCTATATAATAATATCCTTTTCACGCTTTTAAGGACAAAAAGGGACAGTAGATTGAAAATTTTGTTTTAAAGATATCAAAATGAATAGAGCGCATGCGAAAATCTTGTGCGATCGACGAATTCATTTTGATATCTTTAAAACAAAATTTTCAATCTACTGTCTCTTTTTGTCCTTAAAAGCTTAGAACTTTATTCATCGATACTAATATTATAAATGCTTAAGTATATTATTATATTCTTGTCCCGCTTTCATACTGAAGCTAAGCAACAGGTTGACGAGATTTTCAAAAACAAAATAAATTATTAGGTATACAAGACGTACGATTTTAGAAATTACAGATTTTTCCAACTAGACTGTGGCGTTAGTATGTAAAAGGATGATGGCACAAAGAAATGTTTCCTGGCATAGACAAACACGAATTAGCATACTACATGCGCAAAAGCACACCGCAATGCGTCTACAGGCTGTTCCATACATATAATAATAATTATTGCAATATCATACTAAGAATAAGAATAATTTATTTCAAAAACACATATTTCAAAATAATTATACTTAAAGACTAACAATTGGACTAAAATAAATTACACTACTAATATTATAAAGAGGAAAGATTTGTATGTGTGTGTACGTGTGTGTACGTTTGTAATGAATAAATTCAAAAACTACTAAACCGATTTCAAAATTTAGCGACTCCGCCCGCGTTAATAGTTTTTCACATGGGAATGAGGCATTTTCCCGCATTAAAAGATAGCCTATGTTACTCAGGGTGAATGTAGCTTTCTAATGGTGAATTTTTGAAATCGGCTCATTCGTTCTTGAGTTTGTTAATTACAAACATACACACACACAGACACACGCAAAAATACAAATCTTTCCTTTTTAAAATATAGTATTATATGGTACAAGCTTAATTAAAAAATAAGAGATTAGAAAATTAAATTAAATTTAATTAAATTTATAAAAGCAACCTGTATATAACGTTTTAACTTCCGTATGTTTACACTCATACGACGTACCTACTTAATATACTACTACTCTTATACCCGCATGACACTGAATTCTCATACGCATATTCCTCACTACTATCGCAAATTGTACTGAAAATAATTGAGCGTGTATATGTATGAACTGCTTACACATGTCTTCCTTATTATTCTATTTAGCACTGGTATTTTCTCACGTTAAATGTCTGCATGTTTCACGTTGCATGTCATAATGCTTTGACTAAATGTGGAGAGGCTTAATTTATTATTTTATTGTTAACACCATTATGTATACCCCATTTTATGCAAATAAAGATTATTATTATGTTGGTACACTTTAAGATCACGGGTCTATAGAGACCCGGTCCTTTGGGAGGCGAGCATGGGGCCAAAGCCAACATTATTATTATTAAAAATGTAACACGCAAATAAAATGACAGTAAATTGGAAAATAGATAAATCTTACTAATTATTATGAAAGCGAAAGTTTGTGAGGATGTATGGATTTTTGTTACTCTTTCACGCAAAAACTCCTGAATGGATTTTAATGAAAATTTAAAATAATATAGCTCAGAATCACCCATAGGCTACCTTTTGCCGCGGGAAATACCTCTACGAGTATATGTATAAATTAGATCTAACCCGACGAATTCTGATAGAATGTGTAAAGTTTTTGAAAATACATTAAACTTGTTGGTTTGGATTTATTTCAAAGAATATTTAAAATTCTTCAACATCGATTATTTCAAATTGAGCTCTCGCCAGCGTTTAGTCAAGAAAGGACTAATTTTACAAATGACTAATAGACTAATTTGGACTAATTCTACAAACGACTAATTCTATAAATGCCCAATTCTACAAAAGACTAATTCTATAAATGACCAATTCTAATAATGCCTAATTAGTTGCATGATATTAGCTTGACTCGGCATTGCTGTGTTGGCCTGGGTAGCTAAAGAAATGCAGTTTCGAGTCTATGCCAAGCAAAATCAGTTTAATTTTTACTTCGATTTCAAATAGTAAAATAATATACCTGTAGTATTTTTTCACCCTGTACTCTTTACAGTCTGTCATATAATACCAGTTTAATTTATTTTTTAAATATAATTTAATTTCTATTTCAGTATGCCTATATATAAATACAAACACAGTTTTATGTTCATCAGTAGCAGTATAAATCCGGAATCAGATGCTCCATACTCGAAATAATTTTATTGCATCCCACCAAGACACAAACATTTAACATGGATACAGAAAATCATTATAGCAACTCCCGCGCATCTCTTCAACATCAAAAGGAAATGCAGCGAGTTTAAATTCAGAATTATAATGTAAACTCTCTCACGTCTTGCTGCCAAGGTTGAAACCGTTAACGTTTCGAATTGCTGAAAGTTTATGAAAAGCTGAAATGCATTGGATTCTTGAAGAAAATAGTTACATACAATATTATTATCATACCTTGTTATTATATTAGTTAGTATTTTTATTCTATTCTACAATGATACAGTGGAAATGGATGACTATAGTAATGAGTATATACTTATTGGGTAAACTTAGTAGTATTCTTCAATTTTGGTTTTACATTACCTACTGAAATATTCAACCATGCAGCATTTTAAATTAGAATTTATCTAAAATATTACGTAGTGTTAAAAGTACATACTGGAGCTATTTTTAACTCATTTAGCTTAATTATTGTAAATCAAAGTAAAAATTACACAATAACGGTCATTTAGACAATGTCCCTATTCCTTTTAATTTATCCATACAAACTATAGTTTTTTCATTTACTAAAAGTACCAAACTAATTTTACTACCCAGTCAAGTACCGAATTGGCAACCCAAGAACGCTGTGTTACTATTGTTAAGAATGAAACTTCTTTCATACATAGACATTACGTAGAAATAGCTAAAAAAAGATAGCAAGGGAAATTAAATATATGATATTAAATAAACCATCTACATAATGGAAAATAATAACATAACTTCAAAACCGTTTCTTATTCACCCAAGAATTTAGACTGTCTACAGTCTAAATTCATGGGTGTTACACCAAAGAAAGCTTGAAAGTGTTCAAAATAATTGTCGTTAATCAAATCTAAAGTTATTTTTGTTTCGTCGATTCATACTGCTTATGATCAGCCTTTATGTTTCGTGCTGAACTAATTACTATAATTAAGGGCAACTCCGTTTCCACTAAACGACGTTCCATCAAACTGGATTCATCGAAAAGTTTTAAAATAACTTTGTGTGAATCGCTTAGTTTATTGACATTTAGATAAATTAAATTAAAATCTCAAAAAGAACCCTAATCTCTGAATACATCCTAAGTATTCCGATCAATAAACTAATGTAGAGTGCGTGAGCGGGAGCCTAAGCGATTTCTAGCCAGTTCCTTGACTTCCCGGTACGACACGACTTCAACTTTTGGAGGATGAGGAGGTTCTAGCGATGGTGGGAGAAAAGAGAAATTTGTTAGGGACCATGGAAAATAGAAGGGGAAAAATGTTGGAACATCTGATAGGACATGACAACTTTAAATTCAAAATGTGTTTATTCGAAGTAAGATTTTAGACGTCGAGGAGAGTTCACGATTTGGCTGTCTTCTGTGGAGAAGAACTTCTTGCTATTACTACCCAAAAAAAATATCTTCCTTACTCTATGTTATATTATTGATACAAAACTGACAGTAATCAAAGTCTGATAAATTTGTTGATTGGGAATACTCAGACTACTTTTTACTGAGATCTACACGTTTTTTCCACGGGAAAAAAATGTTTACGCGGGTGAAGCAACAGGGTGTAGGTAGGGCTAGATTAAAACAAATTATTTGGCTTTAAGAATATTTTGTACTTATTGTACTGCAATTAGATATTGTTTGTAAGATGTGAAAGATCAAGATACTATTGTTTTGTTTCAGTGTTTCCGTCTACTTTCAGCAAAGATGTTATAAGTACTAATGGTAGTACAAATAACATCCTTGACTTTCCTTTTTCTTGACCAATAGAATTTTACATACCTGCCGCCGTTGCATGAAGCGCTATGAAAAAAGTTTTATAGCTACCTTCTACGCTACTGTAGTAGTTAAATGACTTCAGCCTACCTTCCAAAAAACTAAAAAAAATGTTTAATATGTAAAACACTAATGTTTCTTTCATAATTAATCCGGACAAAGGGTCATTGACGCCTGCATACAATGCGCACATTTTTTTTTAAAACGATGCAAAACTATAGGAAGTTATCGCAAAATACGTAATTTGGCATACCGTAGTAGAATGCGGGGTAAGCGTGTGACCTTGCCAGACATTTTGGCGTTACATTATTTTTAATAACTTTCAAGAAAAGAAAGAGGTCAATAAACTTTTGTCCGGATTTATAGAAAACAGACCATAGTTTCATGACACACTTCAATAATCTATGGGAAATCATTATAATGTCTAGATCACTTTAGACTGCTGTAACAGCCAATGATTACTCGATCAAGGTGAAGCTCATCATCATTAAATAATATTTATTACGAAGCCCTACCATTACTGATGGTCCATAACTTCAAGCCTAGTCATCAATGATAGATTACCTGAGGAAATGTGTCCGGATATGCGTACAAGGTGTACTGACTGACTACTTACCTGGATTTCAATTTGGATTATAACTGGTTAAGAAGAATGTATTAATGTCACCTTGATCGGGTAATAACTTGATTGGCTCTTACAGCAGTTTAATAAAAGTGATCTAGACATCTAGACATTGACAAATTGCCGTCTGTCTGTCTGTCTGTTTGTATACGCTAATCTTTGGAACTATTGGACGGATTTTAATGAAACTTTACAATAATATAGATGACACATCAGAATAACACATAGGCCACTTTTTACCGGATTTTAATGAAACTTTACAATAATATAGATGACACATCAGAATAACACATAGGCCACTTTTTACCGCGGGAAAATACTTCTTCCCCACGGGAAAACCTGTAAACGAGGGCGGAAAGTTAGTTAGTTATATAAATAAACGAATAAATTAATAGAAAATATTTAGCTTAATACGATAATGGCTGATGCTGGGATATTCTTCGAAAATTCAGATCTGAATCTGAAAAAAAAAATTTTAGGGCATCATAACACAGAAAACAACAATAAGACAAAAAAAACCACATAACAATATACACAACATGAAACAAGAACGATACAACAACGTGCAAACAAAAAACAAAACAAAAAAAAAATATATTCATTCATTATCATATTTCTAGAAATTAGCAATGGCACAGATATAGAAAACCAAGGAGATATGCCGAGGAATATGAAAAACGAGGGAGATATTCCACAACCAGATCGATAGCACGCAGGAAACAGTGCAGACGAAACACGAAAAAAAGGTGTAGCTTATTAACGTTTACGAGGTAAATGGTCGTAAGTGAAACGGCCTCGAGACTGTAAGGGTATCTGACCTGCGCACGAGTCGTGATGAAGCTGAAATAGGCACAGGGTCTCTCGTAAAACTTCAAAGATCTCGCTGAATTTGCTTGGAGGATATCGCTTCCAGAGCAATGAGGCTACACCATTCTGTGTTGTATTTTCTTAGCAATAAAGTATTATATTCTAAGTTCTCAGTTCATAAGTTCCCAGCAAGGGACATAGGGGTAATACTGTGCTCATCATTCACAATGATTAAAATATGTAAAAGGAAATAACACTAAATTAATAAGCCTTGACACAAAACCGTTACTTAATCCTTTCAACAACTAGAAAAGAGCTGATATTCTTCAAATGGCTGCAGATATTTTCTTGGATTATAGCTAAGAACACTCTCGATATGAAAATTAAAAAACTAGATCAAAATTGGCGCATCCGTTTAGGAGCTAAGATGCCACAGACAGACTGACAGACAGAGACACAACCGTCTTTTTCGTCGGGGGTTAAAAATACATCAGTGATAACTTTATTTGGATTGGCAAATTGTGAGCGTATCTGCCTTATTTACTAAAGTAAAAATTACATCTCAATTACCTTCATTATAAACGTTCGATTCTTGGTAAGTATTTTTTTTATATTATATCTCTAAAATGATCTGTGGAAATACTTAATTAAAACTTTACTAAAATTTACAACCAAACAAACGCGTCATTAACCAAGGTTGGTGAACCTAACAATGTTGACCAGATCTTTACCAACGCAGCGGGCATTAAAACTAAGAACAATAAAGTTAAAAATAGACAGAAGTTCATCTTGATGACTCCACTTCATCTAAAAATAAATCCAATTGTAACTTTTATCGGTACAAGGTCGCTTTAAATTTAAAAGCAGCGTCCGCGTTCGTGACTTTGCAGAATGAAAGGTCTCGCTTCGTTTTGGATTTTGTGGTCTTTATACAAAACTTTTGTGGTCTGTACCGTGTTTTTACACAAAACCATGGTCTAAGAAAACAAGGACCACGCATTGCTTAACACAGGGATTTATTTACCCTAGCTTGGGCACGTAAATTATTTTGCTACAACTGTTATTTTTAGTCTCCATTATTATTTTGTACAATGAAATTTTAAATAACCTATTATTATGTACATTTAAAGATCACAGGTCCATAGAGACCCGATCCTTTGGGAGGCGTGCATGGGGCCAAAGCCAACATGTAGAGGCCCGTTATTATTATTATTATTATTATTATTCAACGCATGCCACTTAACTGATAAACAAATTTTACAGGAAGATGCCATGGTACTTCAATCTCACCTATTCAAAAGTGACGTGAAACGTGTTTCATTAGGAAATTCCTATGTATGTATATTTTTCCTTAGCAGCTTTTACAATTTGGGGAAAACCAACGCAGTTAGGGCTTTCTGTTTTAGATAGATACCGCATCAACAATGACGCAGCAAATCGCTCAGTGGAATATTTAGAGAACTATAATGACTCCTTGGCTTGAAGTTTTCCTGCGTGAAAGAATCAGAAACAAATAGTCACCAACATAACCCAAGGAATTGCTAAGCTTAAGTGGCAGTCGACAGGGCATATTGCGCGTAGAACCAACGGCCATTTGGGCAAAAAGGTTCTTGAATAAAAAAATAAATAAACTGTGCCACATCAACATTAATATCTAGTTTATAATAAAACTGAAGAATCGGCGTGTCTGTACATTGATTTGTTTTTCAAAAACTAATTAAAGGTGATAAAAGAAGTGCAGCTGAACATAAAAATATTAGTTTTGAAAAAAATTACCGTCTGTATGTCTGTCTGTTTGAACACGCTAATCTCTAGAACTACTTGATGAATTTTAATGAAACTTTACAATAATAATAATAATTTCTTTATTCAGGCAAAACACCCATGGTACAATAGTACATAAATAATTAATAATAAAATAAATAAAAATAAAAGTAAAAGTAAAAATTGCAAACTAAAACTATTAGCTTTTGTTCGCGTCCCTATGCATGAATAACACATATGCCACGTTTTACTGCGGGAAAATACCTAATTCCCACGGGAAAACCTGTTAACCACCTGTTAACGGTGGCGGAGTTGCGGGGCGGAAACCTAGTGTGAAATAAAACAGTAGGCTGGCGTGCTTCAGGACCGCAAAGAAAAGGAACGGTGTCAGTAGTTGGCGCAGTTGCCACGGGACACGCGACTCTAATGTCAATCAAGACCGTGCCAGGTTTGCGGTTGTAACTAACTTGGATCATGGCTTTACCCTGTGTGAAGAAAAATAGGCAACATTGACAATGATAAATTATGTGACAAAAAGGAGCGACAATTTGTAGAAAACTTTGTGTTATTCTCATTGGAAAAGATTTTTTTCTAAGAATCATCCATTTATCCAGTTATTACTCGTATTAATGAAATTGTGTTGTGTTGAGTTGTGGTCTCTGCCTACCCCTCCGGGAAAGAGGCGTGAGTTTATGTATGTATGTAATGAAATTTGATACTTGCATTTTTTGAATGAGTATAAAGATTTTCAATTCAAAAATATTTTATCGTCCTAAAAATTAGGAAGTCCCTAAGAAATAAATATACCTCAACTTTCAAAAACATTGGTAAATTTTTACACTGTTACAAATCTTTGTGAAGATTTTATGATAGCATGTTTTTTGTGTTTTAAAGAATACGGATGGATACGAATGGTACAAGACCGTAATGAGTGGCGTAACAGAGGAAAGGTATATGCCCAGCAGTGGGTTGACATAGAGAACAAAATAATTAGCAAAGCAAAAAAAAACTTTTATTCTTGTTGCATAATTGCGTTGCATGCACCACTATCACCACTTATAATTGCAAATTGAATTTTAAATATACAAAAACTAACACTTTTTTTCCTAATTTTGTAACAAAACGGAAAAACTCTAGGTAATTGGAGAAATTGGCTGGGCAGCACGAAATTGCCTAGGAATGAGAGAATGAATAATTTACAGAGGGCAGGATCGGCAGAAGCCTATTCCACGAAAATGTTATTTGCAAAATAACACGTACAAATCTACTTACATTACGTAGCCAGTATGATAAAAATTATAAGGCTGTTTAATTGAGTCTTACTGTCCAAGCAATGGATGTTAAATTATACATGTGACTAGCAAATTTGTACCTAATTGAAATGGGGTTCAGGTGGAGCCAAAGGTCTGGTTAGTGAGTTCGTAAGGGGCTTCTACATACTAAAATAATCTAGGTTAAATTACAAACCAAACTGTTTTACTGCGGTAGCTGTCTTCATAAACCTTTAATTTTGTTTCGTACATTTTACTGTGTATTTAAATTAAACAGTAATTCCGTTCTGTGTCCGTGAATTAAAAAGAACGTAATTATTTGGTATTTTCAAATGTTTTTTTTTACTAATTGGCAATACCTACGGCCGTTTTTTGTACTTATGTTGTAGTAAATGTTTTTTGTTTGTACTTTTTGTGTCCAAAAAAATATAATTTTCTATTCTATTTATTTATTTATTCTATTCTATTTTAGTCAAGATCCACTTATACTCATTCATTTTGCAGCAGATGTTTTAACCGATAAACAAAATTTGTCGAATAGGTAACGTCTATATTAAAAAAAAACATAATCATTCTGATCCAGCCTTAATACGTCCACTGCTGGACATAGGCCTCCCCAAAGATCTCCTCAACGATCGATGATGCGCCAAAAAAAAAATCATCAAAAAATATTTGCCAATAAGTATGAAAATTCTTTTTTGTGAAAATGTATAGAATCAAAATCTAGGTCGCAAGTGTAATACACTGAAAGTAACAAAACCGTACCGCAGATTTTCAATACCGTTGCGCCATTTGAATGAAAATGTGTAATTATTTAGCATCCTGAATCACAACCTAACGGTCAGCCATTGTGCTGATGGACAAATGATTGCGGATTTTTAGAGTTACTGAGTTGAAATGAAAAACATTTTATAAAATTATATTAATATATATTTACGTCAAAAGACAAACAGTTTTATCGGAAGCAAGAATTAACAAAACATATTTGGCCGCCTTTTGAGTAATGTTTGTATTTTTGTACTGTTTCTTGTGTGTTTTTTTGTATCAATAAAGTATTTTGTATTATATTTTAACGCCACCAATAGTTTTCTAATCCATTGTGGTAAAAAAAATATGCAATAAAAAATCATAAATTTGTCTGCTTATAAATAGGTTGGGGATGTGTTTTTTCTGTTGACGATTTAGTACCTATATAAAATGATGATGATGAATATTAAAGTTTTTCTTACCAATTTTTTATAACATAATATTACAAAGTATACCATAGGTACGTATTTTTTATCTCTATTACTGGGTAATAATGGTAACTATGGTTAGTTGTCTGTGCATTTTTCTTCGCAATACGTGTAATTCCGTCTAATATCAAACATTATGTCCCATATACCACTTAAAAAAAAAGAACAAAGAACAAATTCCTTTTCCTTTAACTTTTTTTCGCAATACATGAATGTGATTCCTATTAACATCAAACGCGTTCCATTTTTAAATTTTGTTATATTTTTTGTTATTTTGTTCCGCCTTCGGAACCACACCATTCCAATTAGGTGCGGAGTTGACGTGTCGTATTTTTCCTTTATTTTTTTGCAACAAAGCCTCGTGTAATGTACTCTGTAATCACTGCGTCCGTTTCCGAGAAGAGGACTGTCTGTGGAAAGTTATTTTGATTTAACAAGGTTGAAAAAAAAAATACATTTACAGTCGTTTCAATTGCCTACTTCAATAACAGCCTATAATGTCCCCACTGACTCGAGTCTACCCCGAATCAGGGTAAATAGGCCTAAGTTGGCCACACTGGTCAACGCTGACTTGCAAGTGTGTGCAAATTTCCTTACGATGTTTTCCTTCACCGTAAGTGCGTCTAATTTCATTAGGAATAAACGAATAGACGAAAGAAAACGCGTGCGTTGAGAGTCCAGTAAGCTAAATAAAATTTGATTTAAAATATTAAATTGTATCTATATTAAGCTAATTCGATATTATAAAGAGGCAAGATTTGGTTGTTTGTTTACATTGAAACTAAAGAACCGATTTCACATAATACTATCTTTTTCCGCGAGAAAATTCCACATATCCACGGGAAAAACTTTTAATGCGGGCGTAGCCGCGAGGCGGAAAGCTAGTAATTAGAGATTACTGCTACAATAATATTAATCCGTCTTTTGACTATTTTAATTTATACGAGTTTAGCTTTCTGTATTGTGTGTTTCATGTTAGAGACTTGAGACTAAAGAATATAAGAGGCATATTTTTTATCGTCAAAGAAATAATTTATTAAAACAATATATTTTATATGTATCATTACACATTTTATTTGTAACGTTGTAAAAGAAAACCGTATTTAATGACAATGACTAATTTGAAGCTGAACCGTTATAAAATTTTAATAACAAAGATTTTATAATACTCGAGTACCTAACAAAGGGCCCAAAGTGGTTCTTGAATTTAGTATGCATAGTGTACTAATATGGTAAGATGCATTTTCTGATTCACCCTACGCAGTTATAAGAAAATGAGATGGAAATCTAAATAATAATACCCCAACTGCAAAATTTTTAAATAAAATACAACAGATAGGAAACAATCGAATCAAGCATTTATAAATGGATGTTATAATACGAATCAAATGGAGGTATAGTAAGATAAAAATTTGCGGACGAAATTACATAATATTACTTAATCTAATATAGGCGGCCTTATCTAAATTAAAGTAAATTGTTACTAAAATAAATGAAATAAAATTATGTTTCTTGAGCAGCGTAGCTTACTTCACGTATTATATAAAACTATTTAATTTAAACAAATTATGAAAGTTGAACAAAAGCAATTAAGAAAACAAAACAATAGCTAAATTAAATTATTAGCTAAATCTGAAGTACACATTAGTGCAAACATTGTTGATATCCATCAAAACATTAACCATCATTTTGTATTTCCTGCAGTTGGTAAATAAATCAATGTGCTCTTATGTTTCATTTGCTAACGGTACCTAATCGACACGTTTTATCGAATGAATCACTCGTAATTATAATTGTGGAACGAAACGAATACGTGTGATCAGAATAAGTTGCAATCAAAGCTGTAATTTGTTTGAACTTCACTGGGTGATGTTTATGTTCGATATCTGAGATCAGTTTTTCGTAATTTGTTGATACTTTGAATCAACATTTTCTTTTCAACCCCCGACAAAAAGAGGGGTGTTATAAGTTTGACGTGTGTATCTGTCTGTCTGTCTGTGGCATCGTAGCTACTTAACGGATGCGCCGATTTTGATCTAGTTTTTTTTTGTTTTGTTACAATCGAGAGTGTTCTAACAAAAAGTCAATCAATCAAAACAAAGTATACTTCAGTTCTTAAAATATAATATTAACCGTATAACTCTTGCGCTTGAATTCGAAACAGATTTTCAACAATAATAACAAGATCTGCAAATACAGACCAGAGATGGGTATCAAGGACATTCCTTGTAGGAGTGCCAACGCAATACAAACAAAACGATTTGATGCATGACCGCCCGGAATTAAAAGGTATACTTGTTGTGCGTTGTGCCAAATTTGGTGTCACTGGCGCAAATATTTCGCCCCTTTTTGGAGTAAATTGAGTATTATATAGCTTTGTTGTAATCTATCTCTATACCTTCAAAAAGATTTGATAAATGAGTACCCGGAAGTAAACGGTATACTTGTTGTAGGTTGTGCTAAATTTGGTGTCACTAGCGCAAATATTTCGCCCCTTTTTGGGGTAAATTAAGTATTATTAGAGCGTCGGTCCATTCAGAAGTTCGCGGGTTCGAACCTCGGCACGTACCAATGTATTTTCGATTTTCAAATTCATAAAATATGTACGTTTATTCGACGCTCTTAAGGTGAAGGAAAATATCGTCAGGAAACCTACACACACCTGCGAAGTAATTCAAGGGTTGTGTGTGAAGTTGACAAACTCGCACTGGGTCAGCGTGGTCGACTAAGGCCTATTCACCCTGATTTCAGGATAGGCTCGAGCCCCTTGGTGGGGACATATAATATGAGCTGTTAATGATGATATTGTGTATTACAAGTTTGTTGTAATGACTATCTCTATACCTTCAATAAGATTTGAGGCATAAGCGCCCGGAGGTAAAAGGTATTTTACTTTTTGTGCTTTGTGTTTAGTTTGGTGTCACTGGCGCAAATATTTCGCCCCTGTTTGGGGAAATTGAGTATCACAAGCTTTGTTGTAATGCCTATCTCAATACCTTCAAAAAGATTTGTTGTGCTTCGTATCAAATTTGGTGTCTTTCTCTTTGGGGAAATTTGGTAATTTAATCATTCTGACACCAGCGTTTGTGAGGTAGATTGTATTTGAAACCCATAGGTTAGCCAGCAAGTATGGGGTAATCCGGGTATT
The DNA here is from genome assembly GCA_948473455.1 of Teleiodes luculella. Lineage (NCBI taxonomy): Eukaryota > Metazoa > Arthropoda > Insecta > Lepidoptera > Gelechiidae > Teleiodes > Teleiodes luculella. The sequence continues at coordinate 12,907,243 of OX419601.1, read as the reverse complement.
TTATATAAACTTCCCTCTTTCCCAAAATAGTGCAAAATTAAAAAAGAAATTTAATCGTTTGTCGAATTTCTTGTTTGTCAATTTGGACTTATCGATATTTCCGTAATCTACTTATAGTTATTTTTCTTTTTTACATACATTTAACTAGCCAAAAATATTACAGAAACTTAAACCGACAACAACGTTCTTTTTCATGCGAACATCATGACTTTTATAACTACAATTAAAAAAGTAACTACAAGGCAAGCTGTAAGACATTTCGTAAGAAATAATCTGTGCCCTTTGTGTCTGTTTTTTTAAATGTTTATTCCTGTAAATAACATTGTGTACAATAAATAATAAATAAAATAAATAAAAACAATTCTAATAACACTGTTCAGTATCTAAGTGATTTTCTAGGAACTGTTGCAATAATTAATAAATAACATGATAATAGACCTTGTCACGATGAAAAACCTACCGTACCAGATCCATTCAAATTAGAATATTCGCTGGGTTTATTTTCAATATTGTACCTACATTTGGTATCCATTACTTTTTTTTGCCAAGTTCACTGGCACGATCTGATAAATAATATTATCCTCTTGACCGTTTCGGCCTAGTTACATCTGGATCAACAACCAAATGTAGGTTATTTTAATCCATCCTCATGCAAATGTTTGTCTGTCGTACAAATATACAAAAGGGCAGATGCACTGTTATTCGCATTCACGTGTTTATATGTAGGTTTCTGATGGATGCTTGTGTGGGTTGGATTCAAGGTCAAAATTTCTTAAATAAGGTTGAAACCAAGTCTTGGAAATGTACTACGTTCAGATTTTCTTGTTAGTTAAGAAAAAAAAGCCACCAAATGATACTAAGTGTTCTTTTGCTATGTGAGTTTTGTTAGATATTTCATTTCAAATGTAAAATGTAGAGCTTAACATTATAGAAGAGGTTCTGTAAAAATGGTAAATGTTATTGTAATTTTTAAAAATGTTCACAGTGATTGTTTTGTACATTTTGCGATTTGTAATTTATTGTGTTGTGTACAATTTGCGTTTTGTACACTATGCTCCGAAGGGTTTAAAAATGGATAAGTCTTAGCCAAGAATTTACAGTGGGTAATCATGTCGATTTTAAATAATTTTTGTACTCTTTTAAAATATGTAAATCAGAAGATAACAACATCTAAACTACCGATTTAAAACTAAATTATCTTACGCCTAGCCTGTTCCTTTTAAGTTTTGTGTATCATATTATTTTTGACAGTATTTTTACAAAATTTACATTTTTATAAATTTTGTCTTATTACCTTTATCCATTACACTTTTGTTTAACCAGTAACGTTGGTAACGTACAGATATTAGCACACCCACTTACATCGCCAGCGTCGTTTACAAGGATTATAAAAATTAAAGTAGGTAATTCCGTCGTAAATCACTTCCACGAGCTTGTAGGACAGACGAGAGCCGCTCAAGGTAACCACTTTAAACTTTACACCGCGTTCTTATGTCCGTTGAATAAGGATCAAAATCGCTAGGAGTGTGTTTGGTTTAGGTTGCTCTAAATAGTACTTGTTTTCCTCCATTGTGCATCATCCAAGAAAGTGTTTATTGTAACCGACTTCACATTGAGTCATCATTAACCTGCCACATTAAAAAGCCTTCTCATTCCCTTTGAGTCGTGCTAGGAAGTGTTCACTGAAATTTACAACATAATAATCCGTATAAATCCAGTCGATTCCGTGTTTACGCCCATCTTTCTTTACGGCCAGTTTGAATTGACACCTTGTATTGAGGATTTCACATATGAACTAGGTGTCAGGTTAACTGGTTCTGGTTGTAAATATAGTTAATTCTACTGCGCAGTGCGCTGGCGCATCATTGGGTTTATTTCTATTAAAGGCGAAATGGAAATGTTTTCAATATATCAGTCTTCATTGCTGTTTTAAACACAAGTGTAGCAACTCAGCTTGTTTCTATCACTACTAGATAAAATTCGATTATGTTTACGTATGTTCTAACGTTTAACCTCATTTGAGCTTATCACAAATATACTAACATTAAAATTTCTTTACTTGCTTTCCGCCAGGTTTCATTTTTTTTTTTCTTTTTTTCTTATATTTCAGATCATTCTTTTTTATCTTATCAGATAATTCTTTAAATACGAATAATGGTTTGAGTATAAAATAGAATATAATAGGTCAAATAATTATTCTCTTTTATCCTAAAGGATAAAATTTGGACGAAAAATTGACCATTAAACATATTCGGCAATAAAAATAAAGATGTAAGGAAATCTCTTACAATTTTGTCCTTTAAACTACGAGTTCAGGTGTTGTTTAGTATTTTAAATTAAACAGAAGCTGTGAAAGAATAAAAGAAGAACGAAAGAAGTGTGTTTGGATCGTAGCAAGCGGAAGGAAGTGGTCCCTGCCTACCCCTCCGGGAAAAAGGCCTGACTTTATGTTTGTGTATGTATGTGTCAAAATATAATCAGAAGAGAAATCAAATATATTTATGAATCATTGAATTACTTGTTTTACAGGTAATAGGATTGGAAATAGATTAATGTCAATCCAAAAGACCAGCAATGGATGCAAAACTTTTAAGTCGTTGACTTTAGATATGAGCAACTCCATTAGATAATTTGTCTTAATCTTCGCACGCAGTTGCAATAGGTACAGAGTTCGCTGAACTACTAATAAATTTATTGCGTTCATTTATAACTTCGAACACGTGCCTTGTTTGCGTTTTTTATGACGCCTTCAGTTATAAAAAATATCTCTCCATCAGACATTTTAATACTTGCAATCCTGTTTGAGGACTCTGAAGCATAAATAACAAATTAATAACATTGGTACCTACATTGACGACCATAGATTATTTGTCACCACTCAAACTTTCTTTTCTTAATCGTTAGAGTATTAAGTTACTATTCCACAGCTATGACAGTTCACTGCTGGGTTAAACTAGGTTTTTCACCATTGGCAGATGGGTTGGGGGTCGTTGTTAGTTGTACCTAAACGCTACCGCCTAAGCGTTGCTTTAAGTAGTACATCTACAATAACATTTTGGTTGGTTTAATTTCTACGTCGGAAACGCTACATATTTAGTGAATGTAACTCATAACTCTTCCTTCATAGAAAAAATTGCAAGGACTAAATACATTTACAGAAGCTAATCTAAAGCCTCAAAGATAGCTAAAGACATCATACAATTACGCGTACTACCTCAAGGTATGAACTGGGCACGCTATTTTACATTTTATACATCGTTGACTTAAAAGTTAAAACAGCAAGACAGCGTTTTAAACCGTGAATATAAATTGCAAATGACGTGTGTTGCAGTTAAATGCATTAGCAGTGCATTGCACCCTACCCTGAAGCCATCTATCAATGTCCCGGCGAGGATTATGTGTTAGCCTCTTTATAATATGCGCTAGTTGGTACAGCTGGCTTTGAGTTTGTGCAATATTAAGTAGTTTTCATGTTTTCGTACCTACTCATTTATGCAGATGAAAGCTGGAAGTTAATTAAGCATATACACAATAAATTACTTAAGTAGATAATGACCACGACAACTATTAAACTACCCATTTGAAGAATGTATTTTTTGTTGCGAAATATTTTTTCGTCATTAATAAAACGTGTTTCTCCAATAACGTTTCTATTTTAAACATTTACTCTTCAACATTGCAAAAGAACTAAAATATCTTTTCAATAAGTTTCACCCACAATGGCGTAATTTATGTACTTGTGTCAAATAAAACATCATTACCAAAAGTTAACTTATTTTTTCCTTTGTTTTTCCAAATTGCTCATCTTCTTCGAAACTATTCGTAGTAAATAATTTGTTACTACCATCATATTCAATTTTACTCTCTCCGAGCTGCAACATAATTTCGAAGATGATCCTTGCTATAAATTTTACGGTTACATTGGTACGAATGGATGCCTCTTCCTCAACCCTTTGTGATTTTCGATTGTATTATTTATGCGGTATCAATAAGGAACAATTTAATTGTGCAGATATAGAAATCGTATAGATATAGAAATATACTGGTACGTCTTTGAATATACCCTAGTCTTCTTTTTATACTCACATTAAAAATTAAACAAATCATCAACTCATTCTAAAATCACAATTCGTGGGTGTTTGACCTATTATTATGAAAATAGCTACAAAGACAGAATAGAATAAACCTTGTGAAATTAAGGCAAATTTTTAACGCAGGAATATTCCTCATTCTCACGGGAAAAACTGTTAACGCGGGCAGAGCCGCAGCGGAAAGCTAGTATCTTGATAAAAAGCATAAAAAGTGAGAAAGGCTTACACTCCTCACAAATTGAATCTATCGACACAATACAACATAAAACCATGCTACCAAAACAGAACATTGATTCTAATAGAAGCGAGCTCCAAAAACAGCCATAAATAAAAGGAAACACCTCATTTGAGTAACGATAAATAATGGTAAAGAAGACGAGAACAAATGCAGGTCGTAATATACGGCGTAAACAGTATCAAATGCAGCCGATTTATACCTGCGCGAAACGTAAATGTAAACCCCGTGAATTTACGTTTAGTGCTGGGAAATGTGTTTACATAATTAACAGTGACAAAATAACAGTGTCAGTAACAGGTAACAATATTTTATCCATTATTATATTCAAAAGATGTAACGCCTGTAATCCTGTATAGTTGCTTCCGGTGAGGATACTTCTCCACAGAAGTTACAAGGTAGTATTAATTGAACTAGGCCATGGTCTAAGAAAACAAGGTCTTGCATTCAGACCACGTGACTTGACACAAGCCTACATCATCATGCTGTTCATCCTGGTTGAATGCGTGTTAATAGACAAGGATGAACAGCATGATGACTTGTGTCAAGTCACGTGAAACGAATGCAAGACCCTGTTTTCTTAGACCATGAACTAGGCAGAAAAGAAAATTTCAAGGTTACAGCCAGTGCCTATTGGCATCGTATATTTTGTAATTGTACAGTATTTTTAAAGTTCACTTATTTGAATACAATTCTTACATTAATATAAGGCACTAAACCGGCCTTCTTTCTACTAAAAGCTAAGCAGAAACTACTTAATTCAAGGTACTAAAATAATCGTAAATAACAATATATATCTTATGCCAAATAACAGATAATATCACTAGGTACTATCCCATCACTATAAACCATTTGTTTGGTTTGTTATTTTTGGAAACTCGGCATCGGCATTATATTTCGAATGCACTAGGTACAGTAGCCAGCACATGCAGCTGGATATTTTGACCTTGAAAGCACCCGTATTCCATAGCGGTTTTGGTGAATTTCGTAGTGCAAATGTCCAACCGCATGTGTTGGCTTCTGTACGTACAGTCATCATTAGTTTAGACGTGACTAAAAATTCAAAATAATATGTGTATTAGTACGTTTGAGAAGAATTTTACTTGAGAAGTGTTCATCAGAGTTCAATCCCATGGATTTCAAGTCCATGGTCGATCCAATTCTCTAAAGCCACTTATAAAAAATATTTTAAATTACCTAAGAAAAAATAAAATAAACGTGGATTGCAAAAAGCTAGTTTAATTTACAATTGGTTTTAAGTTGGAATTGATTGTACATTATGCTAACGAGTCCAACCGCGATCTCATTTTGATCCCTTTGACAAAGTGTCCGAAAACTATTTGACAGCTGATTTTGATAAGATTAAATTGATTTGCAAAAGCCTATTAATGGGTAAAAACAATTAAGAGCCTTTTTTGTTTAAACATTTAGTCTGTTATTTCGTGTTTTAGAGCGTAATTGAATACATTTTTATTTTTATAAGACAATTAAAAATATAATATAGTATAACACCATCAACGTACTTCGTTATTAATAAATTTTTTAAAATTGAATCCCCCGCCGCAAAACCGTTACTTGATCCTTTCAACAACTAGAAAAGAGCTTCAAATGGCTGAAGATATTTTCTTGGATCACAGCTAAGAACACTCTCGATTGTGACACCTTGCAAACAAAAAAAGCTAGATCAAAATCTGCGCATCCATTTAGGAGCTACGATACCACAGACAGACACACACGTCAAACTTATTTTGTCGGGGGTTAAAAATAGTATCATAAATATAATAGGTACTAAATATATTCAGCATAGGCAAAAATCCATAGCTAAATTTTTATTACACTACAATAAAACTTGGCTAAGAACCAGCAAAGCAAGTCCACACATACACACACATACAAACGCCTTCTTTTCAACGCATCAGTGCAAAATTGCAAAATTTTGCAAGAGATACATGGCGATGAAAAACAGACATTTATTATGCGTCCAAGTCAGATTTTACATTTTGTTCTGTCAAATGCAACTGACATTTAAGTCTTGAGTTACTTCCTAAAGGATATTTTGGACGTTTAATTGGTCAGTTGCTTTTTGGGTGTATAAACGAGTGGTAAGTGTGAAAGAGAAGGTGATTATTACGAAATTGGACAGGAATGAGCGAGGGTTTAAAAATCACAGTTGAATTTATGTACATTTGAGGGGTTTAATGACAGAGAGTCTTGAGTTTCAGAGATTCTTACAAAGACGTCATATTTATCAGTTAATTTATTATATTCTGTCCAGAGTGAGGCGATATAATAGCGTATAGAAGTCATTCATCCGCATAAGAACCAATATTCTTTAAAGTTTCAGTCGCAAAAGATCTATTACGCAAATAGACCAAAACGTATAAGAATACCAATATGCACAATCAATGCACATAGACCTATACAATAAAAATACTGTGTTGAAAAAGTTAAACAAAATAAAAAAAAATATATAAAAAGAAAGTAAAAAAATATAGAAATTACGACGAGTCCTATCCTATCTAAAAACCGGCTTTTTCACTTTTTGGTCCAACATTGTATGAAACATGAATGATATTATCCTTTATAAATTCATTTTAATTTTTATCTGCTCAGTAAGTATCAACAAATTTATAATATTATTGACAATATTAGTATCGTCTAGTATTGATTTGATATTGAATAGCAAAGTAGAACTACAAAGGAAAATATGAACGATTAAATAACCAACTCTTCTTGTAAAATCATTTAAAAAGTTCAAAACATCGACACGCTCTTCGACGTTCAAACAAAAACAAAAACAGAATGAGTTCCGTATCTTACCAAACGCGTAAGGATTTCGACGTATCGACTCCCGCGCAGCAGCGGCATAAATATCCGCCTTGTTTTGGTCTTATTTTACTTTTATGTTTTAGAGTTCCTCTTGAATCAAATAATAACTCAATGTTTAAAAAGTCTCTCCGGGGTACTATTATTTATTCTGTGCTCTTGGCTTGGTTATTATATTACAGAATATGTTTTACTCATATGGTCTAAGAAAACAAGGTCTTGCATTCGGACTACGTGACTGACACAAGCCTACGTCATCATGCGCTGTTTATCCTTGTCGAATGCGTGTTAATAGACAAGGATGAACAGCGCATTATGACGTGGGCTTGTGTCACGTGGTCCGAATGCAAGACCTTGTTTTCTTAGACCATGGTTTTACTTATTTCGTGAATTTTTGGACTTCAAAGAGGATTTTAATGTGTTGTTTATACGAAAAAGTTTTTCAGTAATTTTTGCATACTGTCTTAGGCTAGATATGTGAGACCTACAAACTGTTACTTTTAAGACAATTACTTTGTGACCGTATCTTGTGCAAATAAATAAATCTATCTATGGAAATGCCAGAAATTGTGTAAGTCCAATGAATACCGGTTTTCTGATAATGAAATCACTAACTTCATCATTTGAGCAGAAAGACTAACCTGAGCAAGTGTACCGTGTCACATGTTGGCGTCTGAAATGATTTTTGAACCGAAGGTGTACGTGACGATACATAAAAAAATATACGCGTCGACTCCATTTGTCGTCGGTTAAAAACTCTGGTGCGACGGAACCCTTTACTAGTTAAAACAAATCTTCGACTCAAATCTCCCAACTAACTTTTAATTTATTTTGGTTTTCGGTGAATTTGTTTGATGGCCGCTCCTGTCTTGACGATTGTCGTCTTTTGTTTATGAGGGTAGGTGGAAATAAACAAGTGTGTGGATTTCGGGAATTTCACGCTGTCACGTGTTTCGGTCCCGGATTACGGAAACTTATTGTAATGAGGTTATTATACTATAGCTAAATGTCACTGTCGTTTTGACAGCTGTCAAGTTGATGGTCTTAGTTGTACACAAGGATGTTACAAGTACACCCCTGGAAAGAACAAGCAAGCAGTCTGCATTGTTTGGCACGAAGGCGATAGTGGAAGATTTGCTTACAATATCGCTACATCATGAAATGAAATATGTTTTATTCGAAGTAAGATTTTACAAATCACTTTTCGACGTCGAGGAGAGTTCACATTTTGGCTGTCTTCTGTGGAGAAGAACTCGCCGGAAGAAACTCCACAAGCGTTGCATCTTTTCAAAATTGGTATTTTACAAAATTATTATTTTATACAATTTGATTAATATATAACAAAGAGTGCAAACGAAAATATGCAATTAGAGGAAGGCAACCAGTCAAAGTACAAAAAACTAAACTAGGTATATAACCATTAAAACAACCGGCAATCGACTAGAGCAGACCAGTCCCCCCAAGCAGCACCACGTTCACGGGTTTGACGTATGGGTCAGCCATCGCATGATACGTTTATTTCCTTCGAAAATATTGCAGTGACCAATCATGCGTTAATTTATTCCTTGATAACTATAACGCTCAAAATACAAATAATTGATGTGACTTATAATTGCTACTATTTACTTCAGAAAACCTCAGGGGCTTATTTATTTTTATTTATTTTTATTTATTTTATTATTTATTGCACACAGAACATTTTACAATTACAGGTATTTAAAAAGTAGACACAACAGGCACAGCTTATCTCTCACGAAATGTCTTCCAGCTGGCCTAGGCAAAGAAGACATTGAACAAAGAACGGGTAAAGACGTGCACAGAAGTTAAATAAATATTATCAGACTAAAAAATAATAATATACATAACATGTACCTACACACTCACAAATACATATAGGTAAACACGAATATAATAAATACATACATACATACATACATACATACAGCATAACCTACCTAATACATAAACAATGTATATTATACATACATAAATAAATATATAAAATAAAATAAATATATGATGTGGCATCGGTCATGCCATCTCTTTGGCCTTTGGTACTGGCCGCGTTGTTCTAAATTTGAATTATTTAAAATTAAACTGATTTTGATAGATTCAGTCAGTTCTATCACGATTCTGGCCTGGAGCTGGTAAAATAGGCTCCAAGAAGCCCTATCCTCGATGTTTTGTATGGTTTAAGAGTTTGTAAAGTGTGGTGAAGTTACGTTGTTGTTTTAATATAGTAATTGAGTTCAAATCAACTTTCTGGTGTTATTATTTAGTATTTTTCATAGCATCGGCGTAGGTCGATGCTATATTTGGTGGAAAAGCGCCAAACGGGATCCTATTAGTGGTACTTTCGCCGTAAAGCGAGTGGCAATTATAAAGTGAAGTGGTTTTTAACAAATAGTGAAAAAAATCCGATTGTAAAAATGTCAGATTCTGACATAAAATTTAATGGCGTAAGCCAGGACATAAATACATTTTTGAAAAAATTCAAGAAAATATGTATCTTGAAGAAAATATCAGACGATGAAAAATTCGTACTGTTAGAAAATTATCTTGCAGGACCAGCATTAATATTCTACAACACAATCGAAAGTACAGTATCCAAATATGAAGATTTTGCTAATGTGTCTCTGCCCTTAGTGAAATTGTTGAAGAAAGGTACAAAGTTTATTTGGTCAAGTCAATGTCAAAATGTTTTTGACCAAATAAAATCGCGTCTATGTAATCCTCCGATTTTACGTTTTTTTAGATCTGGTGACGATATAGTTACTCGTCTGATGGTCGATGCGTCAGATGAAGCTTTGGGAGCTGCTTTGATGCAAGAATATGAAGGCAGTATGCATCCCATAGCTTATGCATCTAGAAAATTATCTAATGCTGAAAGAAGATATTCGGTCACTGAGCGTGAGTGTCTTGCTTTGGTTTGGGCTTTGAAGTACTTCAAGACATATTTGTAGGGCTCGTTCTTCCAAGTGTCTACTGACCACAAAGCTTTATGTTGGTTGCAATCGAAGAAAGACATGTCAGGTCGTTTAGCTAGGTGGGCTTTAGCTATCCAGGAATGGGATTTCCAAATTGTTTATTGCCGTGGCAAGGATAACGTCGTGGCAGATTTTTTGAGTAGGAATCCGCTACTTTTATTGGATTCCGGACATCCAGACTCTGAGTTTAAGGATGACGGATTAGAGATATTTAGGATCGAGGCTGTGTCGTTTCGCGAGGCGCAGTCAAGTGATGATTTTTGTTTGCAAACAATTAACCGTTTGCATTTACATGGTTCATTTAGAGGTTTTTTCGTAAGAAACGATTTGTTATATAAACGTGTTTTAAGACATGGTGTTCTTAAGGACGTACTTGTTTTACCTAGAAGTATGTTTTGTGATGTTTTAAAGGAGTTGCACGATGATGCGTGGACAGGTGGTCATTTGGGTTTTTCTAAAACTCTTTGTCGTTTTCGTTCGAGGTATTTTATGTGTAAAGCTGACAGGGAAATCGAAAACTACGTTCGTTCTTGTCTTCCATGCCAGGAAAGGAAGGGTGGTAATAAAATTGCTCCTCTTTTACCTATTTCGGTTTCTAATTTGATGGAGAAGGTGGGAGTAGACGTTGTTGGTCCTTTCCGTTCTTCGTCGAAAGGTAATAAATTTGTTATTGTTGCAGTGGAGTATGTTTCACGCTATGCTGTTTGTAAAGCGGTTCCTCGTGTGACTTCTGAGGTCATTGTTGATTTCTTGTCTGAGGAAATTTTTTGTCGTTTTGGTGGTGTTAGGGAGATTATTACGGATCGTGGCACAGTTTTTACTGCGCAGGTGGTGAAGGAGTTGGTTGAATTTTTTGGTGCTAGGTTGTTGCATACTACGGCCTTTCATCCGCAAACCAATGGATTGGTTGAGCGATTTAATAGAACTCTTTTATCAATGCTTTCTAAGTTCGTTGCTTCAGATCAACGTGATTGGTGTCGTTTTCTTCCTTTGGTGGTGTTTTCTTATAATTCGAGTTCGCAGGCTTCGACTGGAGTCGTGCCGCACTTGTTGTTTTATGGTAGGGAGCCTCAAACTGTCTTAGATATGGATTTGAATATTAATGTTGCAGTGGGTGCAGATACATTGGATCAGAAGATTGCTTTGGTTAGGAATCTGACTTCACGGGCTTTAATTAATATTTCTAAGGCTCAAAGGAGGCAGAAAGGTTTATTTGATAGGAAAGCTAAGGTTACTGTCTTTCAACCTGATAGTCTTGTTTTGTTGTACTCACCTAGGAGAGTAACTGGTAGAACTTTTAAACTTTGTAGACTTTTTAAAGGGCCTTATGTGGTTGTAAGAAGGTCTGGTGTAAATAACTACGTTATTCGGAAAGTTGGTCGAAGTACTCGTACATATGTGGTACACGTTAACAGATTAAAAAAGTTTTATGTACGATGATGATGATTTATTTTTTCCCCTTTTTTTGGTTTGGTTTGGTAGTCGGAGAAGTAAATTTCTTTTTTCTTTTTTTATGCTTGTTTTATTATGTTGGAATCTTTTTAGGTAATATTGTTCCATATTTTATCTTTATGTGTGTTGTAATATTGTTTTTCTTTTCATGTAATATGAGGATAATTTTAAAATATATTAATTAGTCATATTTTTATTAAAAAAAACAACTTAATGAGATGGCTGCTGCAGCCTGATATTCAAGACCGAGATGGCAGCTGAAATATTTAAAAACATTGTTAAAAAATATTATCATTTTTCACTCTAAAATTTAAATAATTCTAAAACATAGTTCATACTCTGTCACTTAAAAAAATAGCTAGTATTTTAAAAAAAAGGTTTCCTGTGAAAGGTAGGCAGTGAGGTGATTTATTTTAGTTAGTGGGCATTATGTATGCAGAAGAAGAGATAGGTATTTGTGTGATATAGAATATGTTTTTTTTTTTTTTTTTTTTTGGAAACATGCATGGCACATAGGTGGCTATATGTATGGAAGTACCTTATGGGCTTCATTTTCAAGGTTGAATTCATATTTTGTTTTTCATAAATATTAGTTCTTTGCTGGGTTACGTTCCATTAACTAACTTTAATATTTTTGAGTTTGTCCAACTTTGTGTAAATTCTTTTATATTTTCTGTAAATTTCAGATCTTCATTTTTCTTGATTACTGCTTCCAATTTTGAACACCTAATTCAATTAAAGTTTTCTTTTAATAATTATTCAATTACTGTCATATACAGGTTGATTGAAATATTTTTCTTATACAGGGTGTTAAAAATTTTATTTGAATTTTTTAATTAACAATTTAACTTTAAAAATAATTTATTGAAGCTATTGATGAAGTTACTGAATTTAATTTCGTTGTGAGGGATTAGGTTTGTATTTAGGTAGTTTTAGCTATTCGCGTGTTAGGTTTAATGGATGTGGGCTTTGTTGTAAGCGGTTTTTTCAACGGGGGTTTTTCCCTTGCAAAAGCAAATAGGATATTATTCCTAATTGCTAGACTTTAGAAGTTCTGAGTCCCTATCTATTTTTTTTTTATTTAATTCTCTGTTTTGATACTTGTCCCCCTTAGGTAGGTTGTTAGTTTGAACTTTGTATTTTTTTGATGGGGATGTTTAAAAAAATATTTTGGTCGTTACTGACCAAAATAATTTTTTTTGAAGAGGGAGAGGGATGATGTGGCATCGGTCATGCCATCTCTTTGGCCTTTGGTACTGGCCGCGTTGTTCTAAATTTGAATTATTTAAAATTAAACTGATTTTGATAGATTCAGTCAGTTCTATCACGATTCTGGCCTGGAGCTGGTAAAATAGGCTCCAAGAAGCCCTATCCTCGATGTTTTGTATGGTTTAAGAGTTTGTAAAGTGTGGTGAAGTTACGTTGTTGTTTTAATATAGTAATTGAGTTCAAATCAACTTTCTGGTGTTATTATTTAGTATTTTTCATAGCATCGGCGTAGGTCGATGCTATAATATATAAAAAAACAACTTATTTACATAGAGAAAGATAATATTCTTTCACTCGTTTCTTGAAGACGAAGGAAGAGGGACTGTCGCGAATAGTATGCGGAAGCGAGTTCCACAGCCTGGCAGCATGAACAGTAAAGGAGTCGGAATACATGCGGGAATTATGGGAAGGAACAGAGAGGAGAGTACGAATGTGGGAACGGCTGAGCTTATCTTCAGGTCGTAGAAAAGAAAAACGGGTTTTTAAATAACTCGGGGACGAAGGATTATGGAGGATATTAAAAAGGGTTGACAAAATATGAGTATTCCTGCGAAAGCGAATTGGGAGCCACTTGAGCTGTGTGCGAAACTCTGATACGTGGTCGTACTTGCGTAAGCCGAAGATGAATCGGATACACAGATTCTGAAGACGCTCAAGTTTGTTAAGGAGCTCCTCGGTGGCATCCAAATAGCAACAGTCAGCATAGTCGAGAATAGGCAACAGTAAGGTTTGAGCAAGAGAGATCTTGGTGTTCAGGGGTAGGAAATATTGAAGGCGTCTAAGTGAGTGAAGCGAATAATGTATTTTTTTGCTGAGCTTATTACGGAGTAAGTAATAGAGTCTTGAGCTCCAGGGCCTCTTTTTACTTTTTTTTCTTAATAATAAACAAAAAAAAGTCGATGAATGATCATTCTTATGCAACATAATAATACTTTCATAATATATTTTTTAATTATATTAAACAAATACATACTTAATCCATGTGGGCCCCTATTATAATAATAAAAAATAAGTTAAACTACATAAAATAAAGGAATATAATATATTCAATACAATATGACTACATGCGCTGTGACATGCGTCAAAATAATACTTTTATAACAACATTTTTATTATTTAATTAATAGCTTCTAACTATACACCCATGGGGTGCACAGGATTAGTGTCATAGTAAAAGAATACAGGAATTGTGTGTTCTACCCGAAAGTTATACTTTTTTCTGCTAGCCGGCACTTTTACTTTTTTGGTCCAAAATGAATGATACCCTTTAAAAAAATAAATAGAAATAAACCGCTGTCAAACGCAAACGCAAAGTACGCAGTACGGAATAGTGCATTTGTTAGTGGTTTTAGTCAAAGATTAGTTTTAGTTGAGATAACACGATTGGGGCCCGATTTTCAAGGAATATTTAATTTAAGTACAATACCAAAAATGGATTACATATCGACTTAAAAAGCAGTGTCTGTTGTTACAGTTTATTGAGTAGCTAAAAATGAATGTGAAGAACAAAGTAATAATAAAACATAATGTTTCACTAATAAATGCATTTATGTAAACGATTGTTACCTTATATAATAGAATGAAAGAATGCATTGGATTGTTACATTAAAATTCATAATTATTACTATCAGTCCTGTTATTACAATAAGGTGTTTATAATAGCGATTAATGAACTTAAGCTTTTACGCAGAATTAATAATTTGAGACCAACGTCCTATGACTAAGCGCCGGTGGCGTGGTGGGTATAGCCATTGCTTCTTAACCGGAAGGCACCAGGTAGTTTGATTCCCGTCATGGGTAGGTATATATTTCAATTATTTTATATACAGGTTTACCAACTCAAACTAGGACAGCATGGTTGCCTAAGGCCTGTTCACCCTGTTTATGATTGAAATACGTGAACAATCATGCATAGGCACATTTGTTTTTATGACTATACCTACTATAGACTAATAAATACGAATACTGAAAACTGTACCATTTTCCAGCAAATGAATTATTTAATAAAGCTGCGTAATTAAAAAATATATTAAATGTTACTTTAATTTTACAGCTAGTAAAAATAATCGTTCCTTTTCGTTATACCAAAAACGATAACTAAAGCTAATTAAATAGGGACTAAAATTCTACCCTCTAAATAAAGTAAACGAAATTCGCCAAACTGCAAAGCTGTTTTTAATTATCAAGATTAACCGAACGTTGTAAGCGAAGTACCAAAACCAATGAACCTGACTACATTTGTGCTGGTGTTCGATGTAAACAAGGATCTGTGTGTGCGTTTTGGCACACACACGTGGACGCGTCTGAACGTGATTCACAGATAAAGTGAGGTTCACATAAGGCACAAATTACTTTATATTTTTTTATTCAAAACTAGCTTTCCGCCCTTCGACTCCGCCTGCGTTAACAGGTTTTCCCGTGGGAAAGATTTTTCCGGCGCGTTCTTTTCCTCATTTTTCCAAATTTTGGAACTCCCCTGTTTCAGGGAAGGCTCGAACTCCTTAGGTGGAACATGTAGAGCTAACAATAAATGATCGGGAGAGAAAATAATTTTCTGAATTGTACAGATTTTTAATTCTAGATACTAAATAATTTAATTACTATTATAACTGTGGTTTTTGGTTTTCACCGTGGGAATAAATTTCCCGTAACAGCCATCAACAACATCAGTTTTTATCATAGTTATGATGCGATACAATTATACATTTCACACGTTTAAATGTAATGAGTCATTACTAATTATTATCTGTTCCTAATTAGTTGTGTATTCCCCTAAAGAGTACTATCAAGAGCAGCCTTAGCTAAACGTTTTCGAAATAGGTACATTCTGTCTTGATCTGCTCCTGAGTGTCATACGAGTACGATACGAGTAATACATTTATGTTTTTAACTTGGCAATGATTGGGGAACATAGTTGTTGCTGATTTCCTTATTACTACATAACCTTAACTTTTTCTTCTGTTCATTACAGTCATGATTTGAACTTGACGATGATTGGGGTTCGCAGTAGTTGTTTATTATACAAATAAATAACCGTTTTCTAGATTATTATGTTATACTCGTACAGAAGTCGGCTCATGCGGTTGGACAAATTGCGCCATGAATTTTGCCTCTACTACTACGGAATAAAGGTCAATATGCCCAGCCGCATGTGCTGTCTACTGCACATACCTACATAAAGTCAAGCCCTTTCTGGGGGGTAGGCAGATACCACTTCCTTCTACTTGCTAAGGTCTAGACATACTTCTTTTGCCCACATTGCAAGCTCGTCGGTTTAGAGTTTTTTTATTTTCTCTGTTAAAATTCATAATTTAAATTTAGAGTACTCCTGACCTGATTCCAGTTTCGCCTTATAAATCTATTTCTTGGATTGTCAAATAAAACGTTATCACCATGGTCTAAGAAAACTAGGTCTACAAGAAGACCACGTGACTTGACACATGCCTACGTCATCTGCTGTTCATCCTTGTCGAATAATACGCAATTGACAAGGATGAACAGCAGCCCCTCAAGAATGCCCGGTCCACGCGTGCGACAGACGTAATTTTGTCGTGCGTATTCTCTTATCCTATTGGAGAATATTTCAATATGGCGGGTTTATTGACAGTTAAATGTGCGACAAACTTTTTCATAGTACTGCATGTTACGGGGGATGACGTAGGCTTGTGTCAAGTTTGATAGTTCGATTATTAAACCTTGTTTTTTAGACCATGATTCTCACCTAGTGTGTACAGGCTTCATTATGACGTTTATCTTGTGTGAGTGTGTGTGCGCATGTATTGGCGAATGTTCACATTGAGGAGTAGCATTGAGTTAGGTCATGGCACTCGGCGCGTGCGCCGCCAGTTTATACCTCTCCGTATCTATATAGGTATATAATGGTGAAATCGAAGATTGCTCTTTCGATTTTTAAATTTTGAAAATAAGCTGCCAGTAGGTTTCTTTTTATATTAGGTTAGGATCTTTTGGATCGGTACTAATTAGGTCATTAAACCAAATCACTACATAGTATAAAACAAAGTCTCTTTCGCTGTCCCTATTATCCCTATGTCCCTATGTCCCTGATTGTCTCTATGTCCCTATGTATGCTTAAATCTTAAAAAAATACGCAACGGATTTTGATGCGGTTTTTTAAATAGATAGAGTGATTCAAGAGGAAGGTTTATATGTATAATACATTCATAATATACTTAAAGATACCCCACAACAACCATTTTCCCGTGCGGAGCCGGGGCGGGTCGCTAGTAATACAATATGAGTCTTTGTCCAACCTAACATATCAAATTACAGTGGTACTTTGGATACATAGAAAAATAAGTCTTTAATAAAAATAAAAAGTTTCTATACAAGTTTCTATAAAAAATACTTTTTGGAATCGCCGCCGTACAGCACTCACAATCTCACTTAAAAAACGCCTTAAAAAATATATAAAGCAAACATAATGCCTGTTTCTTATTTGAATATTACGGTAAAGAAAAAACAGAATTTCAAAATAATAAATATTATCTAACTTAGATTCCTCAAAAATTGGAGAAAGCATATTTTTACAATGACGCATGTAAGTAAGTATAATGACGTATACGAATATGAAAGTTCCCGGGTTCAAACCTCGGCACGTACCAAAGTGTTTTCGATTTTCGAATTCATATTATATTATTTGACGCTCTTACGGCGAAGGAAAACATCCTGAGGAAACCTGCACACACCTGCGAGGTAATTCAAAGCTTGTTTGTGAAGTTAACCAAGCCGCACTGGTCCACCGTGGTCTAAGGCCTATTCACCCTGGTTTCAGGGTAGGCTCGAGCCCCTCGGTGGGGACGTGTATGAGGTGTTAAAGATCTTTTTATACAAATTTTAGTCATCTAGTATTATTCAATTAAAAGATCACAGAGACTGCCGTGACCTGTCTCAATGCTGCATTTAAATGTAAATCTTAACATCGAAAATCTGTACATAGAAAAATAAGCTACAAACCGAGTCAGGGGGATGTAAGAAGTGATATGTGGCTGTAGAGTTTCTTAGGCGAGCTCTTCTCCACAGAAGATAGCCAAGTTTTTGAACTCGCCATAAAAGATAAATTAAATTTGACATATCTAAGTGATGTAACAAAAGTTAAAAATTAAATTCTTTGAACTCTTTGATATTTAAAACATATTCAGATTTTTTTGTTTCTCTGTTTATCTGTTTGTCTGTTTGTACGGGCTAATCCCCGAACCTGTTGGACCGATTTAAATTAAATTTTGAATAGTGGTACCTTATATGCCTGGTCAACATCTTAGATACGTTTTACCACGGAAAAATAAATATCTCATTCCTACGGGAAACTGTGCACGGGAAAGTCAAAAAACAACGCGGGCGTAGCCAAATGTAATACGAGTAAATTATATTTTTATGATTAAGGTATAAGGGGTTTAAGTGGTGGTTGAGCTAATACTAAAAGTCACGTCTTCTTCTTTTCGAGTCGGCAGCAAACTCAGACAGTCTCGGCCCAGTAACCAGCCACACGAACAGCGTCGTCAGTAGCCTTCATCAAGTCCTCTCGCGTGCAGGCGACAGGACAAGATGGGCTGGGAATGAGATGGTCCATTTTCTGGGGAACCACACCACATTTCACGGGTACTACCACCATATTTCGAATAAACAACCAGTTATATTTCACGGTGTGTACCTGTGTTATCTGTCTACTGCACATCTATAAAAATATTATTACAAGATTTAAATGCTAGACTTGTTAGCGCACACGGACGTCCTTGCTAAATTATAATTATTCACATAAGGAAATAATTTAAGAGGCTACCTGTTTAGCTTAGTACTAATCAGAAACTGGAATATTATCAACAGCTCAGTTGTGACACGTGTAATATAATAAATGAATATAATATGTAAGCTCTTACACGGCCACAGATAATATTCTCTGTGTAAATTTTTTGAATTAAAAAAATTGCCCTCAAGAAATGCCTTCAATAACACTAAATAAAAAAAAATAATTACCCCCGACGCAAAACCGTTACTTGATCCTTTCAACAACTAGAAAAGAGCCGATAATATTTAAAAATGGCTGAAGATATTTTCTTGGATCATAGCTAAGAACACTCTCGATTGTGACACCTTGCAAACAAAAAAAATAGATCAAAATAGGCGCATCCGTTTAGAAGCAACGATGCCACAGACAGACAGACAGACACGCACGTCAAACTTATAACACGCCTCTTTTTCGTCGGGGGTTGAAAAAACGTTGGTGGCGAGTATTTGTACCCGAAATGTGTTCAGCTAAGTGTCTATTGCAGGTTTTGCTGTATCTACCTCTATGGGTTTAATTTAAACTGACATAATATCGTAATCAGCCCCTGTTCCTTCTCAGAAGAGCTACAAACTAACAACAATTTAGCTATAACTAATCCTGTCCTTGAAAGTCTCTTAGGTACAGAAGCCAGCACATGCGGTTGGATACATTCATTCAACGAAATTCATCCCTACCGCTACGGAATACGGACGCTCTCAAGGTCAAAATGTCCAGTCGCATGTGCTAGCTACTGTACCTCGTGTAACATCTTGTAAATCTTGTTTTATTTATTTCAAAAGTACGTATAATTAAGTTGTTTGTCACAATTACAGAAAATTCTGAATTCCCCATACAACGACTTCCGTATTTTTCTTGGAATTTCTGGCTCGTGGAGAAAAAAATGTTTCAACATTTTTATTTTCGAACTAAAGACCAAGATAGTAGTAGCGAGAATTTGAGATAAATTCTACTGCACATAACTTTTTACGTTGTTTGATATAATGTTACTAATTACTACCGGAATAAGTACAGAAGCCAGCACATTCGGTTGGACATTGGCACTACGAAATTCACCCCTATCCCTACGGAATACGGGCGCTCTCAAGGTCAACATGTCCTCCAGCCGCATGTGCTGGCTACTGTACCTAGACACAGTTTTGTCGTGCGTATACACTTATTCTTTTGGACGAAATTTCAACATATCGGATTTCTCGTAGTTTAATGTGATATAATCCCTAGTCACAGATCTTGTAACCTACAGGTTTTCTGTTTTGTGCTAATTTTATAAAATGTGAAATCGTTGGTCAGTTTGTCAGTTTCGCATTCAATCTGAAACGGTGACTGAACGGATTCGGTTTAAAAGTTGTTCAGAAATATAGAAATCCACGTTAGATAGGTACTTATTATAGAGCAAAAAATCTCGTTCTCTCGCGATAACTTCCCTCTTGTTTAATAGGAAATGATGTTATTCCAAATCAATTGTAGAAATAGATATATGAAAAACTATCGTTGTCGCTAAAATATTTATCCAATCAAGAAGACATGTTAAGCCGTTTTTCCTGTTTACTATCTACGGATAAAGTCGTTACATGATAAACTGACACCAGGGTTTGTGAGGTAGGTTAACCACGAAACCCACACGTTAAGCAAGCAAGTCGGATTTGTCCTGCACAGCTATAGAAAGGAAGTATAATATAAGTAAAAAGTATAGTAAGGAAGTAAGCTCAAATAACACCAGAAGAGCAGCGACGCTACCGGGGCGGCGGCGGCGGCGCTACACCTTAGTTCGACCCATGGTCTAAGAAAACAAGGTCTAACACTCCGACCACAAGCCTACGTCATTTTGCGCTGTTCATCCTTGTCTATTACACGCATTCGACAAGGATGAACAGCGAAAATTGACGTAGAAATGACGTAGGCTTGTGGCAGTCACGTGGTCGGAGTGTTAGACCTTGTTTTCTTAGACCATGTTTCGGCCCGTTTCAAGCGATACCAGTCTTTTCAGTATGCGGATAAAGTTTAAAATTATTTTACACAGAAAGTGCTCGCCGCGTCGTCGCTGCTCTTTCGGTGTGATTTAGAAATATACGTTCATTAATATACCGTTCGGCACTTAAACGGTCGTTGACCTTTCGCCGATCCCTATCAAATTTCTTCAGTAAACATCAATTTTCAGCAACACACAGCTCAAAGCTCATTCACCTGGGCATGCATGATTGGAGACAGGTAAAGTGCATGCGAAAATATGTTTTATTTGTATTGGTAAAGATTATTTTTTATTTTTATTGACACAGAATCCTTGAGTTCTTATTATCATGTTTTTATAGTAGAATTTTGATATTTTTTATTATAATAAATAATCTATACTAATATTATAAAGAGGAAAGGTTTGATTGTTTGTTTTGCATAGAATAGGCTCCAAAACTACTGAACCGATTTCAAAAATTATTTCACTGTTTAGAAACTACATATTCTTTGAGTAACATAGGCTTTATTTTTTATCAAAGAAACTAGGGATGATTACTAAAACTTCTTGCCCTTCCTTCCTTCCTGCCGCGGCTCCGTCCGCGTTAATAGTTTTTCCCGTGGGAATGAGGAATATTCCCGTGGTAAAAGTTAGCCTATGTTCTTCCGCAAGATCTATTCTATCTTTGTGCCAAATTCGCCCGCTTCAACAAATTTTCCCGTGGGAATAAGAAATTTTCCTGTAGTAAATTGTAACGTTTGTTCTTTTTCAAGGTCTATTCTATCTTTGTGCCAAGTTTCACCAAAATCGATTCAGTAGTTCCGGAGCCTATTCAATTATTAGGAATATTTTAGGTATTTTTTTTACACCTTGGGTTACATTATTGAAGTTTTGGTAAGAATCCCTAATTTTTTGAAAATAAATTGTACTCTAGGATCATGTAGCTTCTCAACAGTGAATGAATTTTTAAAATCGGTTCAGTAGTTTCGGAGCCTATTCGATGCAAACAAACAAAGTTTTAACAATCAAACCTTTCCTCTTATTAGTATATATTATAACTATGTTGAAACTACTATTTAATACTACTACTACTAATTATTTGGTAAAAAAGAATGCTTTTTATCAATTATATCTTGGTTTTCTCTACAATTCTTACTTATACGTATTTTCCATTGTTTTCGCTTGATCGGAAGTATCTAGTTTATCCGGTTCGGTAACTTCGAGCCAATTATCAGTAATTAGTCATTACACTGAACTAGTCCGTTATATAACCTATACTTTGATAACTAGGTCAACAGATTATGGGATTTTCTGTCTGTAAAATGCCTTTAGTTTTTTTTCTTATTATTTCGTCAAACTTTCGGCTTTATGTTTGCGGGAAGCCGCTGGATGCGGGCAGCGCAGGACCAATCATTGTGGAGTTCCTTGGGGGAGGCCTTTGTCCAGCAGTGGAAGTCTTTCGGCTGAGATGATGATGATGATTATTATTGATTGATGATTATTATTTAAGACTAGCTGTCCACGGCTTTTTTAGACCATGATATGACACAGTAAGGAGTTAAGGACACGTGAGCACGCCGTTTACATAATTATCACGAATGGTGGTGGATTGACGGGCCTTTTATTATTGTAAAAACGTGTATAATCTTGAAGTATGTGATAAATAAAACTAAACTAAACTTTAATTCATCAGCTTTACGCCGCTCCTCAAACTCGTGAACCTGCCTCTTCACAGTCCCACGCCATAACCGCTGGGCTGCCAAACTTTCCCATTGCGAAGAAGAATATAGAGCATATTGCATATGCCGCTTCTGTTCAGAAGCTGTTCATCTTTATATCTGAGGAGTTGACCGCCACGTTTTCGCACTGAGAAGTACTAACGTAGTACTCATCATCATTGGCCTAGTACGTCTATTTCAGACGATTTAAGGTGCAATGTTCAAGAGACATCGCTTTTGGTGGCTAAACAGACCGATGCGAGAACGACACCACGACAAGAATATCGCGGCAGATGGTACTGCAACTGTTTGTAGTTTTCTTTGTCTCTTGTCAGCAAGCGCTAAGAACTGGCCTCGTCGCTCAAACTCCGGCCCTCCACAATGCACTTGCGCCACACCGTTCGCTTTTCCGCAAGATTCTCCTAGCTTTTACTGTCAATATTAAAGGCGACCATGTCTCTTTTGACGCAGTCCTTGAAGCGAAGCATAACCTACCAACGTCCCTTTTTGCATTCGCAACTTCACCTAGAAGGAAGTAGCACTAAAGTCATCATTGACTCATGGAATTATTTCCGTGATACCAACTTCTGTTTCCGTGGTGGTTCCGTGCTAATTTCCCACCATAAAAACTCTATTCGAAAAGGTAATGCCTTCACGTTTTACGCGTCGCCCAAGGTCGTAAAAATGTACGTTTATGTACGTTGTTCGTTACGCGTTAGTCGATGAAGATTTTGTACAACGTCGAATTAATATTTTGTATTATTATTTCACTTGACTGCTTTCGTAGCTGAGTGGCAAAAGTTCGCTCTAATTAATTTTAGCTCGTCTTAATCACCAAAATGATGTTTAAAAATAAAGATTTTTCCGTTCTTCGGAAGGTACGTAAAGTCGTCGGTAGTACGTACACGAGTAGTGTCAAATCCTTAATAATTCGAGCACCATGTTTAAGGAGGATAATAGCCTGCATTTTATGTTCATACATAAATACATAAAATCCCTCTTAAAAAATGAAAATTAGGGAAGTAATTTTTTATTGTACAAAAGAACTATCTGCTACAGGAATAATTTTAGTTCGTCTTAATCACCAAAATGATGTACCTATATTTCACTTGACAGATTTCATAGCTAAGTGACAAAACGTTCGGCTCATAATTTTAGTTCATCACCAAAATGATGTCCAGAAATAAAGATTTTTCCTTTCTTATGAAAGCAAGCAAAGCTGTTTGTCTAGGCTATAATCTACGGATGTAGCCGCTATAATATTGTAAAAAAACCTTAATAATTCGAGCACTAGGGTTAAGGAAGTTAATTGCCTGAATTTTATGACCCTTTAAAAAAAAGGAAAATTAGGAAAGCTATCTTTTATTGTACAAAAATAAAATAATTTGCTATGGGAAAAAATATAAAACCTTTGCAAAGCACTAACGAATCAATAAAAATCTTTTCAGCCAGCCAAAAAGATGAATATTAGTAATTTTACGGTATAATATATATTACGGTATAAGCATAAAATAGTTTAAAAAACCACAAAATAATGAAAACTTTGTACTACTTATATCTTCAAAGTTCTTCAAAGTTACATTCAATCAGTCAAATATCGAATCGGAACCAAGTTGAACTTATTTAACGCTTCTTGAGCATAGTACAATCTCTTTACTTTCATAAAGTATAAGCTATATCAAATTTTGTAAATGAAACCTGTATCCTCACAAAGTAATAAAAGTGTGTAATTAAATTAATAAATATTAATTAACCGTTGTATGTGAACACGCGAGGAGAGCACGCGAGAGCTTTTAACCGACTACGCAAAAATGGGGCATGTTATAAGCGAAATTTAAAAAATAAGGTATTTTGCTAAATACAGGGTGTGATTGACGAGTTGACAAAAAAAGCTTTCCGAAGGTTATTTTTCTGGACCATACATACAGTCACGCTTCTTCGGAGTAGACAGAGACCATTTCCTTCCACTTGCTACGGTTTAGACAACATACTTCTTTCGCTTCATTTCATCAGACTGATTATATTTGTATGGAAGATTCTAATGGATGTTTGTTTATATGTTTCTATGTAAAACTTACTCAAAAGCATTTTCTTTTAAGTAGGTATCTATTTACTAAACCGCTGATACCCTATAAGTATCTATCTTGTTTTTTGAAAACAAAAAAGTGGTTCTTTATTAGGTATATTTATATTGACTCACTATTGCATATCTATTATAACTTCGAAATAACACCATATTCACCATATTATTATATATAATAATATATTATACTAGCTTTCCGCCGCGACTCCATTCGCGTTAAGTTTTGGGAATGAGTCATTTTCCCGCGGTAAAAAGTATGTTAGTCAGGGTGAATGTATCTTTATAATGGTAAAAGAATTTTTGAAATCGGTTCAGGTTTTTGAGTTTATTTATTACAAACATACACACACACACACACACACACACACACACAACAATACAAATCTTTCCTATTTATACTTAATATGATTATGCACTTCCAAGACCTTAAACCGTTTTAAGTTAAAGACCATTTAAAATGTCTACATTCTCATAATATACTTACACGGCTTTAATGCGGCAGAAATGTCCAGAATCCATGACAAAGAGTACAAAAATCCAGAAGCGACAAGCCTTGGTGGTCTATTTACGGCAACCAGCTGTGCAGACTGCGCCTGAGTCACCCAACTTATGCCTTTTACAAAACCACAACGAAAATTTAGCATTCATTACGGAGTCATTTAGGCTCAAGTTTGAACGCTCGTGTAATTTCATATTGACCGGGCAATGTATACTGAAGTAAACCAGTAAATTGTATGTTGGTGGAAAAGGGTTTAGTTGTCGCATTGCTATCATTGTAAGGATCGCAAATGGACAGTGGACACTCGCACCTGCATGCGTTTTAGTGACGTGAAAATGTCGATAAATTTATCGATATTATGAAATCTTAAAAAGGTACACATTTCTAGCTCTATCATAAAAAAAACTACTAAGTACGAGATAAATACAAACATTTTTTTAGTATTCCATTCCATACGGTAAGAAGATGGTGACACATAGTCACGCCTGTTTTCCAGAGGGGTAGGCAGAGACCACTTCCTTTCACTTGATATCCAGACATAGATTCTTCTTTCGCTTCATTTCTAATTATTAGTTTCATCATATGCACATATTTTTGTCAGAACGTCCCCGATTTGGTCATGGTGGAAAATTCGCCTTGGTCCTCCTCTTCTACTATAACGATCCGTTGGAAAACTTTTTTAAAGGATGTTTTACCGCCAACTATACATAAAGTGTTTTTTTTTTCACATGAATACGGTTGATAATTCTTCAACTACATAAAAAATATATCTGACGTAAGTTCGTGTAAATCTCCACTATTCTAGTAAGTAGGATATATAAGATAGGATTATAGAGTACAATAATACTCAACTTTTTTAGTTAGTAGGTATTATATGATACATAATTCAGGGCAACCACGCTGTTATTCACTTTCTAGCTTCATATTATGTTCAAACTGCCAAGCGTGAGAATTTAGACAACAACAAATTAACATTTTGCAAGCTGGACATATTGCAAAATGGACATTCTGTACCTAAACGCTAATTCAGTAGTAGTTAGTGGACTGTTATTACTTGTTCTAAGTAGTAGTGACTAAAACGCATTATCGATAAAAAAAATCCCAGCACTATTTAGTGCGACAGACCACAAGTCGCCAGATAAAATCTATTATAGGCACTCGTCTACATAATTGGATTATATTTTACAGCTCAAGTTATAATTTGCATTCATCGATTTTTGCATCGATCGAGATTGATCGAGATTAACATTAAAACAAATTTGAAAATATACTCGTAGAAGTGTGTTCACTTCTGTGGTTTTAAGCAAAACTCTTAAGGCATGCTCCAAAGAATGATATCCAGAAATTTGAACGTGGCCGTAAAATAATCATAATTTATATATAAATCAGATTGTGAAAAACCTCATAAACCTGTGCAATACATCTCAAAAACTTTTTGACAACATTTCACTCCTATAATGACAAGAGAGACAGCTCTCTTTGTCGTTAAAGGAGTGAAAAGGACATACCTATAAAGTTTTATATGAAATTTTATAGAAGACTACATTATAATGATTTGGTATGACCAACAAAGTTCACATTATATATAATACCTGCGGATTCATAAGCAATGGCGGGTATTGTTTTTGATATCTTGAAATATGGGGATATATTTAAATTAAGAAGCTCCAATTATCATCATTCCTTTACAATTAAAAGGTCAGGAGCTCAGCAAGATAAGACTGATAATGCTAATTCTCAAACACTGGCCACTAGTTTTTTTTATAATTAGATTAAGTACCATAAAATTGAGTTGCGAACACATTCCCACGCCACTTCAGAAATCAATTACATATACAAACAGCACACTATTTTACACAAGTCTAACAAGGCCCGTATATGGTATACGGAACCTTACAAGTAGTTTTATTGGTATGGTGGCACGACTACGCTACAAAATGAGCAAACTGCAAATAATTTACTACGTTAAATAGAAGCGAAAATAAAAAAAATAATTACACTGGCCCTCTAACATGCGTTTTCTCTTATCCCATTGGAGGATATTTCAATATGGCCGGTTTCTCGTTTCTCGCAACTTTTTGACAGTTATAATACTCTAAGGTACTGTGGGCGTCCTACATGCTCGCCGCTTTCGTGCTGGCAACCTCTTTCCGCGTTTCTGGCTATTTAATTATGAAAAGTAATAAACAAGTATATCATTTGAATTTGGTTGCTGCCACACAGACGGCCGAACCGGATGACTTTTTTCTATTCTTAAAGTTCTAATGCAATTTCGTCACAAATAAATCTGATATAATGTCTTTCGAAGTTTCCTTTCGATAGGGCTCTCCCAGAAATTTTTCTAAGGGCTCTTCTTGCGTCACCCTATTAGGGCCGGTTTGCACATTCTCCATGAGTAATAAATAAAGGAATACTTAAAAAAACCAATTACAAATGCTTACTTTATAAAACGTCATTTACCCAAAATAAATAAACATCTATTCTAATTTTGAAAATTCTTAAACAATATTAAATTACTGCTGTGATTAAAAATGAATCACGGATAAAGTGATTAAATCAGAATATTTTTGTAATAATACGCGCCATGTTAAGTGCCTATCTTTGAAATTAGCAGTTTATTTTACAAGGATATAATTACAATCAGACTGCGATCTCTTTCGAGTAAAACGAAACCAAGTTCGAAAAACCGGTAGGTAAATGATTTCATCGGTTTCACTTGTAAAAGAAATACCGGTTTTCTAATAATTTACTGCAAAGTAATAATAATTATCTAATAATCTTTATTTGTAATCACAAAAAGTACATTTTCTTGAACGCGAAAAGTATTAAATTGTAATGTAAGAATGTTATGTAAAATATTCTATAAGAAATTTTTTCTAAGCACAGTATTTTCATTGTTCAAAGACTCATCATACTTTTTCTACGCACAGTATTTTCATTGTTCAAAGACTCATCATACCATTGTGGGTATCATTACTGATAGTAGCACCTCATCGTTGTCATATCATATTTATCCCTACAGAGGGGCTCGAGCCAACTCTGAATAGGACGCATAGGCCTTAGCCGATCAATTCGAAACCTTGTCATCTTATCAATGGCACATGTATTGTGTTCTTTTAATAGTTTTATTTTTTATTCTAAACTCCCTTGACACAAAATTGTATTGTTGTGTCGTCGTTCTTTATGTTTGTAATTATGTAATTTTCTTGTGTACAATAAATGTAAATAAATAAAATAAATAAAATTTCTATGAACATTTCCTTTTTTATATTATTATTTTAAGAACAGACGCAGCTTATTTCTTGCATATAAATGTCATCCATCTCGTTTTGGAGGAAAATTAAAATATTTTTGTTCTGTAACTATATTTAGCTGATTTTACACAAGGAAATTTAACTGGTTGTTTATCCGCAAAATAGTGGTAGTAAGTACTCATGAAACTGAACAACTGTTCCTAAGAAACATTATTATGTTGAAATCTCAAATTTTAAATTCAACTTTTCATATAAACTTTAGTCCCGTGACCGGCCACTTTTTATGACAATTTGAACTTTATTTCCATCTTAAAAACCCAAAAACGGTTAAAACCGATGTTTCCATCAGTTTACATCACTAACTTCGGTCTATCTTTAATCTCACGCCGTTTCTTGTTCAAATGTCCGTAGGATACTAATTTAAAGTGTTTTTAATTAAGAATTATCGTTTTTTTTTTTTACTTTTAGATGTTTGTCTTTCTTTACACCTTTTATACATGGGGTGCGGGTTTTTGTTTCTATAATAAAAACGATGTATTTTTGTAACTAAGATCTTTTATTTCATCTAAAGGGTCGTAGAGCGTCGCTGGCCAAATGGCTAGGGCCGTTGACTTCCATTAGTGAGTTTGCGGATTCGAACCATACAACCATATAAAGGAAAACATCGCGAGGAACCATGCACACACCTGCGAAGCAATTCAAAGGTTGTGTGTGAAGTTGACCAACCCGCTCTGGGTCAGCGTGGTCGACTAAGGCCTATTCACCCAGATATCAAGATAGGCTCGAGCCCCTCGGTGGGGACATATTATTATATATGAGCTGTTAATGATGATCAGGTCTCAGGATCACTTACTCCATGAAGCATAAAGACTATTTTCATTTACAGTCGTGTAGTAAAATTTTAAATCGCGTTGATTCTTTGGATCATTGTAATAAAAAAAACATACTCAAGAAATAAGAAGCACATAGTAAAACTTAGTTTAATTTAAAAGTTACATGTTTTACAAATTTGGTTTAAAAATTAAACCTTCTTTTCGCTTTAAAACTGCAATTCGCACGTCATAAAGGAAGCACTTGATGTATTTACGACCTAAGAGCACTAAACTAACGAATTATGCGCTAAAACCAGCAAATTGCAGGGCATTAATTAACAATATAAGGGACCACGCAGACGGACAACTAGGTTAGATTTCTGATATCATCATCACACAAAAGGGCGCATCTGGCCATCTGGCCTGGCATTATTTCTAAATTCCAATGTTCCAAATAGAAGAATAATAATTTGGTCAAAATATTGTAAAAATGCTTTAGATCTAGTCAACTTAAGAACTGTTTCTTGCGTTGACTATATCTTTATTTTTTTTTTTTATACACAATAATTACATACATTTACTTTATTCAAAAAATCATGTCTGACGCTGCATTGTAGTTTAAAATTATGATTGCAACGTTAAAAATAGAGGCTCCAGGAAACACTTACTGAAATATATAGGTAAATTTTAATAATCAAGAAATTTACCTTATGGAAACACAACTGTAACACAAATCCGTACTTAGTACTTACAAAAAATAAAATAAAAAACAAACTTAGCCTCATCCAACAAGATTTTGCAGTTAAAAATCAGTTGCAATAATTTCCAAGTATAGAGGCCTTTAATGGGGAGGGTTTGGATCATAAAGGGTCTTTAACATTAGTGTGCAGAAAATTCAAGTGGGTTCAGGGTAATTAGAGCTAATATATTTAAATGGATTGTAAAAAATACACCTATACGAGATTAGCGCTGTGATACCAAGGAAGTTTATCTCACTTATTAATGCGAAAGTGTTGTTTATTTGTCTATGTCTATTTTATTCTGTACTAAGCTTTCTGCCGCGGCTCCGCCCCCGTTAACATTTTCTCCCGTGGAAATGAGGATTTTTTCCTCGGTAAAAGTTAGCTATGTTCTTTCCGTAGGTCTACTAGCTATCTTTGTACCGGTATCAAAATCGTTTCATTAGTTTTGGAGCCAATTTAATTATTGAGAAATATTTTAGGTATTTTTTTACAGCTTGGTTACATTATTGAAGTTTTAGTAAGGACCCCTATTTTTTTCGAAAACGTAATTTAGCTTTTATTTTTTCACTTGTGCAACCGTCTGTGCAGAAAAAACCCGCCGAATAAGTTTTACAAAGTTTGAAGGATTGCATTTTGGGTGTCTATTGTATATAGGTGGTTCTCTATTGCATTTTTTTTGCAAACATGTTTCTTTTTTTTTATTGTACAATAAATACACCTTGTAATTTGAACCATGAAACTAAAAATTTTTTCCTATCTAGTCACGTGACCGACCACTTTGTATGAAAAATTGAATTTTTATTTTGAGATTTTATAACCTATCTTCCTTGGGAAAAGTTGTTCAGTTTCATGGGTAGGTACTATGTGGGTTTATGTTGTGGATAAACAACCAGTTTTTACGGTGTATAATGAAGGGATCCATGTCTCTTTTCAAGAGGTCAAACAAAAGACAGAACAGATCAGAAAATCTGAAAAAGAAGAAGATAATTATATTAATAAAATTATGTAGGTCTATTTACATTTTAACTTTAGACCCGCTATATAATTACAAGTCAGTCAGACAGACAAACATCATTGTTCAGAAAACAGACATTAGTTTGTACTCGCTGAGTGAATTTCCGGCGAATAATTAAAAACTAATTCTGGATTTTGAAATTGCCATTGCTATTAGGGATGGGACATGTTTAATTTAGGAATTATGAATACGTAAAGTAACAGTTATTCTAATATCACTTTTTTATACTTTGTATTAGTTGATTCAAAATTTTGTTTACGGTCCGTACCTAGGTACCTATATTAGTGTGTTCAAAAGAGCAAGATTTTTTATTTGAAATACGGGTAAGATTTAACTAAAAACATTTTACAGCGTCTAAATTACCTATTTAGTAGCGTTTTTTAAGCTTTATAAACATTTGGATCTTGAATAGAATAGAATAGAATAGAATATACTTGAGTAGATTTTCTCTAATTAGTCACATTAAATACGGCCTAAAATATAGTCTAAATATCATAATAATATTATACATCCACTATTAAACTAATATCACATGTCATCACCACTTTAAAAATATTGATTTTATACTTATTCTTGTTCATTAATAGTGTGAGATGAGGTTCAACCTTCTCGCTTGAAGCTTTTTAATTTCTGACGTCATAATGTGTATTTTTCTGAACCACAAGGCAGTGGCCACTATATTGCCAATTTTAACCTTATATCCTCAACACAAAGTCCAAAACGAATGCATTTTATAAAGTCGTGTTGCTTTTTAAAGGGTTAAACCTCTAATAAATAACTTATTTTGACTTTGACTTTGTTAGTAGCCCATCCCTATATGAATAAAAGCTATAAGTAAGATATGTGCAAAACCTAAACAAATGGTCGTTAATAATCCCGATGATTGCTACACGGCCCTAATGGCCTAATGCGCCCGCGCCGGCGATAAGTTGCACTAAGACAAAGAGCACCATGTTAGTGCAACAAAAAACACTATATGTCACTGTTCGGTCGCAAAAACGGGCAATAAGAAAGTGCCGTGTTAACCCTTTATAATTCAAAACAACTTTATAAAATGCATTGTTTTCGACTTTATGTTGAAGGTATAAGGTTAAAATTAAGGTGGCAATATAGTGGCCAGTGCCTAGAAAAGGTTTAATAGTGTAAAAAAGTCAGCAATAAATACAAAAAGAAACAAACATAGAAAACAAAGAAACTAAATAAGGTGTGTTCACTAAATAAGCCTCAAGGCCATATGAAGCTCAATAATTCTGAAACCCCGGCTTGCGATCTATACTAAGCAATCATTCATGCTAATAATATTTAAGTAAGAAAATATTCGTCTTTGCTCATTATAGACTTTTTTATATATATAATCCAATTTTATGAGAAATTGTCGTACTAATACTCTGAAAATCAACTTATTTCTTTTCTTTTTTCGCATTTAAAATGATCGCGTAAAGACTTGTAAACATACAAAATAATTTGTCAAAGATTTAAAATTTTACGCTAAGTTTATATATGGCTATGCATGGATGTACTTAAACTTATGTTTATAAAACGTCGTTCATCAAGCATCAAAAGAGCAAACCCACAGAAGTGGGAAAGCGCGGGCTGCGGAACTGTATCCGAGTTTATATGCAAGCTGTCACATAGATTGCGCCCTCTTGCTGTGGGACAGACAGCATATAAACTCCGATTCCGTCCCGCAGCCCGCTCTTTCCCGCCTATGTGGGTAAGCAATGCTATTTTTGCACCTTTCTGATACCATTTTGAAATGTCAGGATTAATGATTTAGCTGCGACAAAAGTCGATATGTCTTATTTTTTACAGGGTATGCATCGTGCGTGTGCGCATTATGTAGGACGATCTCTATCATCAATTTACATGGACAAGTTTAAGTGCTTTAATTTATTTTGTTTAATTGTATTTTGTAATTAAATGTCACTCAGGGCTTATCTTACTTAAACAAAGAATAATGCTGGGAATAATAAAAAAAGGAAATTTCAATTAAATTATAAGGACGTCCTTTAAAATAAAATTAAGTGATTATAAATAACTTTAATATTGATTACACAACAGTTTTTTTTAATTTCGTTTTTTATAACTAGGTACCAAAATAGGCGATTCTCAAAATTTCTTCCAATACATTAAATTATTTCAAAACATACTCAGAAAAAAATACAAAATTATTTAAAGTCAAAAGTATCCAAACTTTTACGCCATTCAATATTTTAAAAGTTGAAACTATTATTTCTGTTGTACTTTCATACTTATCTGATTTATTTCAATCAATTATAAAATTACAATTGCAATTGCTTTATCTGTATGGTATTACCTAAACTGCTCTAAATTATTCAAACTGCGATAACCAACAATGTGTTACAATGAAGCACCGATCTCGTTCGAATACTAATCAGTGAATAGCCGCCCGTGATTGGCTAAAACACACCATTAATAATCAACGCCGATCATTTCAAATTTCGAATGCACATTACGGTTATAACCGTTATTGCTGTCAACGTGGAGTGGAAGTAAATCAGTATAAATGATAACCGTTTTAGTTAGCGTTTGGATCGTTATTCAACACATAGGGGTTTTTAGGGCCTACGACACGACACCGATTTTATTTTCTTGTCGTGTGGTTCTTATTGATGACAGGTTTTACACCGCAGTGTCTCAAGTAAAAAAAAATTGTCATTGTGTGTTGCCAGTCCAGACTTACGAATTGAGAGCATTAAAGTAAAATTCTGATGTTATTTCTACCCTAACTAATTAGGACTTTATAAGATGGCTCAAAGACACTCAAAGAGCAATTTTCTCATATTTTTAAATAGGTAGCAAATGTTTTGTAACAGAACTAGCGACCCGCCCCGGCTCCGCACGGGAAAATGGTTATTGTGGGTTATTCTTGAGTATATTATGCATGTATTATAGATATAAACCTTCCTCTTGAATCCCTCTATCTATTAAAAAAAACCGCATCAAAATCCGTTGCGTAGTTTTAAAGATTTAAGCGTACAAAGGGACATAGGGAGGGACATAGGGACAGAGAAAGCGACTTTGTTTTATACTATGTAGTGATAAAGAAATATGTTTGATGTTCACTTAAGAGGGTTGTAAATTTTCATAGATAAATATTAATTACAGTATTTTCTATAAAACTTTGGACTCATTAAGATCTCAATTCTTTCGTTGGCAAAGTAGACAGTCACATCACATAAAAATATTGAACATGGCTCCCATTTTTATAATTATTATGTTTTTTTAGGATCATACTTAAACACATAAATAAATACATAATTACACAAAGTAACTCAGAGGAGTCAAAAGGCGGTCTTGTTACTAACGTAGCAATCTCTACCAGGCAACTTATATAATAAAAAAATAAGTACTTCACTTAGCGTGTGGGTTTCGAGGTTACCCTACCTCACAAACCCTGGTATCAGAATTATTGAGCCGCCTATGGCTTCTGACATGGCTCATATAACGACTACATCCGTACATAGTAACCGGGAACAAATGACATGTAACGACTACATCCATAGATTATAACCGGGACCATCGGCATTACTTGCCTTCCAAACCACGGAATCATCTTCCTTTTCGGACAATCAGGTGACTCAGTCTGCAATGTCCTGGTCAAACTAGGGAAAGTCTCACAAAGTGATATTAGTTCGACAAGTCCCCACCGGGATTCGAACCCGGAACCTCCGTAATATGAGGTGAGTATTTGACCACTCGACCACAGCGGCCAAAAAAAGATAATTATATCACTACATAGTATAAAATAAAGTCGCTTTCTCTGTCCCTATGTCCCTCCCTTTGTACGCTTAAATCTTTAAAACTACGCAACGGATTTTGATGCGGTTTTTTTAATAGATAGAGTGATTCAAGAGGAAGGTTTATATGTATAATACATGCATAATAATACTGAAGGATAACCCACAATAACCATTTTCCCGTGCGGAGCCGGGGCGGGTCGCTAGTTATAAATATTGTAGTCTGCTTCCGTTAACATTTAGCTGTAATTCAAATAATTTGAAGTCGTTTATTGTAAAAGCGCGAAAATTGTTTTCGCATTTTGAAATTTCATCTTCGTATGTGAGATCTAAATGGAATATTGGCATTTTGCTAAACTAATCGCAAACAATGTATGCCATTTCGTATCGTGGCATTTGTCAAACTGCTAAATGGAAGATTCATTTCAATGATAAATAGTATCGCAAAGCTCAGGAAATCTCTGTTCAGCTAATATAGAGTTTTACGTTGGGTATATTTATTTAGAATAAGCTTCCCGACGTGGTTCCGCCCGCGTTAATAGTTTTTCCCGTAGGAATGAGGAATTTCCCCGCGGTAAAAGTTAGCCTATGTTGTTTCGCAAGGTCTATTCTATCTTGCAACTTCGCCCGCTTTAACAACTTTTCCCGCAGGAATGAGGAATTTTCCCGCGGTAAATCGTAGCTTATATTCTTTCCCAAGGTCTATTCTATCTTTGTGCCAAGTTTCACAAAAATCGGTGCAGTAGTTTCGGAGCCTATTCAATCATTAGGAATATTTTAGGTATTTTTTCTATATAATCTAGTAGCATAGAGGAAGAATTTTTTTTTGGGTAGTGCGAAGATGTAATAAAAGGCAACTCGTTCCTGTCAACACCTCAGTGATTTGGTATTGAGATATTCAACCAATAGGAAGTCACCAATAGAAAGATATAGTCACCAATAGCAACCCCGAGACAACCCCCCCCCACCTCAGCTAGTTGACACAATTGCGATTTGCATGCATTACGTCTTTGACTAGTAGTTATTAAATAAACTTTATAATATTTAGAATTGGGGATCACAGTTGTTGTCAGTCAGTTGATTATTTACTTGATAAATTTGTCTTACTTCAATAAGAAAGTAATTTTATCATTATTATACAATTATTTCAATAATATAGTCATGCAATACCAAAAAAAACATCGAACCAAGTTACATTTTCACAATTATTCTACTGTAAATTTTACCTGGCACAGTCTGTACCTAGATCTTTTAGAAAAACTTTTCACAAAAGAAAATAAACATTCATTATTCTTCTAAATTTCAAAAGTTTCATAAAGGTTCTTCCAAAAAAGCAATTCGAGAACAATTTAAATGTAAATTGATTTCTTTAAAACGAATAAAAGACATTAACAAGTATATTGGTGTTCTTCAAAATACAGGGTGTCCTTTTAAAAAATACAAAAAGAATAGTTGTAATTTACAACGAACTAAAGGGAGTAATTATGAAAATAAACATCGAACTTAATATCCTTCGAAAAGTTCTCTACGATGATTACTGCCTGAGTCCTTTAGGGTATTTATGCTGAAAAAAAATTACATAACGCCACATAGTATTTTAATACAATTTAATATTACTTATGTAAACGTAACGATTCAATTTCAATTTTTTTTAAGCAACAATTTGCCTATTATTCTTGTGTCATGCTTAGAATTATAAAAGTATACCCAGATGAGACGAACTAATAAAAATATAAAGAAATATCACATCAGAACATTTCTAAGACCCTTTATGGTTATTTTGCCTTTTTTTCCAACTCCTTAACTCTCAAAGTGAAGTAAAAGGCACTTTGTTTTACTTAGACCAGCGCAGAATATGGTGCGATGCGAATTTTCAATTTCCGAATTCATAAGTCAAAATTATGTACATACGATCTTTATCGGTCGGTGGCCAAGTGGCTTCCATCCGGACGTTTGCAGGTTCAATTTACGGCACATATCAATGTATTTTCGATTTTCGAATGCATTATGTAATTTTATTCGACGCTTTTATGGTGAAGTAATACATCGTGAAGAAATCTGCGAAGGAATTCAAGGGTTATGTGTGAAGTTGACCTTGTAGAAATACATATCCCCATCGAGGGGCTCAAGCCTACCCCGAAATCAGGGTGAACAGGCCTTAGCTGCCAACTTTACACAACCCTTATGACTTTTGGTCGTAGGTGTGTAGTTACCTCACGATTTTTCCTTCACCATAAGAGCGTTGAATAAACGAACATATGAATTTAATAACACTAAATTAAAATATTTAATAACCCCCGACACAAACCCGTTACTTGTTCCTTTCAACAACTAGAAAAGAGCTGATAATCTTCAAATGGCTGAAGATATTTTCTTGGATCATAAGCTAAGATTGTGACACCTCGCAAACAAAAAAAACTAGATCAAAATCGGATCGCATCCGTTTAGGAGCTACGATGCCTCAGACAGATAGACAGACATACACACACGTCAAAGTTATAATACCCCTCTTTTTCGTCGGGGGTTAAAAATTGTGCGGAGGCTAGAACCCGCGAACTTTCGAATGGAAGTCATCGTTCCTAGCCACTTGGCCAACACTAAAAGGTCGATCTAGAGGTGAGTATTTCGAGGCGAGGTCGAGTTTAAGTTCGCTGCTCCTTAGCCGGCCAGCTATTAGCATAAACTTCGCCAAACTCCGCGGCAGAAAGTCTTATAAAGTTTCGCCTGAAATTGATAACATACTACCAGATTTAAATGCTGTTACAGACCGGCGACACTGATTTAAAACAGCCTGTAACTTTCAGCTGAAAATTGCAGTATTCTTCCTAAATTTACATTCTTATTTATTTTTTAAATTTATGAAGGATTATCGTGCCAAATTATAATCAACTCATTTCTAACAATTCATGAAATTTCACATTTTGTTTAAATGCCTGTTTGACATTAATTTGGTGAGAAAACCAAATATCAGATCATGTCTCGATTATGCCTCGGCACTAAGTAAATATTCAAAAGTAAAAAAACACAAATTCTTTGAAAAATTTTGGTTCGGAATTGGCATGATTGGAAAAATAAGCTCTGTCACTGACATATAAATAATATGAATCCCCCTAACCTAACCTGCCTAATCAACACTCGTCAAAAATTGGCGCTCAACATGGGACTGGCTATAGAGTCTAACTTAATAAAAGAACGTTTAATACTTAAAATATTGAAAAATAATTAGCATTATTCCTCAACCAGTATTTGAGTAGTTCTTCAGAAAACGTTCTCCGCGTAACCTTCGTGGCGATTTTTTTTTATAATGCAATCTTAATATAAATAGATGTACATTAAAAAAGCCCTAAAAACAATGTGTACAGTTTTTACTAAATGTAAATCAATGAATAAATAACAGAGATATTGCATGTTTCTTCTCCCGCCGCTCCTATGAACTCTGTGATGGCATAGTTTCCGTTCGAAAGTAATCTGAAAACAAAATTTTACAGTAAATCTTATTGAAGTTGACTTTGAAAGTTTTTACGCATTTAATAATATTAAAAAACTGACTTTTGTGCTGACAAAATTATGAAATTAGCTACGAGAGAGAATTTAAACAAAATTACATATTACATAGAAAAAAACACATAAAACGTGCTAGAATATTTTATTTCTAGCTTTCGGTATAATTAGGGGCAAATGCAATTACTGCATCACAAGAAATAAGGAGTATTTAATGGACATTTGTAACTTTCGTGGTGCATCAGGTAACTTTCATGGTCAAATGTCCACGAAAATTGGGCCACGAAAGTTACAAAAATAACACATTTTTGAGAATTATGATAAAAGTAATAAGTAAGTTTACAAATGAAGTACATGACAATAAACTCGCTCGATCTATCTTCTTTTTCATAAAAAGAATTTTTTGATAATAACATAATATATCTTTCTACATATGCGCATGAAAGTTACATGACCAGCCCAACTTGAAAATATTCGAAGAATAACTTACCTCGTATTTATTTAGTTTTGAAGCGATGAGTACACTGGTGTCCTCCACTGATGCTGGGTCACTACCAAGTGTCTGCAAGCTAAAATTTGCAGCGACAAGTTTGCGTTCTTGGAAGGTAGGTGTAGTTTCATTGACCGCTCACAAAACCAGCGAAATCGTGTGACAGAGATGTTATCTTATATATAAAATTCTCGTGTCACAGTGTTCGATTCCATACTCCTCCGAAACGGCTAGACCGATTCTCATGAAATTTTGTGAGCGTATTCAGTAGGTCTGAGAATCGGCCAACATCTATTTTTCATCCCAAAAAAAAAAAAAAAAAAACAAATAAAAAAAAACAACGCGGGCGTAGCCGTGGGCGGACAGCTAGTATAATATAATTTTTCGAAACAAAGAGATAGAATGAATATTCTTTTATAAATATGTGCCTAGTTAAAAAACTATTCATTCTATGTAATAAATTATACGATTACGCATTAAATGCAACACTTATCAAGGATTACCTTGAGCGCGAACCAAGTGTGACCTGCGAAGAACGACTATTTTGATCCCGTTTTCGATGTTGAAATATTATTTTTCAAAATATTATACATGACTTTAAAAGTTTTATGTTAAAATCGTACGCATAATTATATGAGGAATCATCTATATTTAGTGCCAACACTGTATGGTCGATAGTTTAGGAATTAAGACCTTGTGACCACGTTTTGAGGGTGCTCAAAGAACTACTCATTTATTACAAGAGTGATTGAACTAGATATTTGTTTTCTTTTTCCTTACTTTCTGTTCTTATCTGCATTTGTTCAAAGTGCCACTTACGATATTTTTATATTTAACAAAATGCGAGATTATTTACTGTTATCAAAATCAATATCTTTTATTAAAATGTCGATGGTCTGCTCACTCCCTTAAAGTTTCACTTCAAATTGATAACTTACTACCAGATTTAAGTCGGCTTGCTCATAATTTATAGTCCACAGTGAAATTTTTATAAGCGCTAGAGTTACGGTTACCGTGGACATGAAATCGGTTTAAAATTTTGCTGAGTTTCCTTTAGACAGTAAAGAATTATAGTTCTGTGTCTTAATGCTTTTGAAATTGAAAAGAGCTTGACGAACATGACTTTAATATAATTAAAATGTTCTATACTGATTTTTTTTTAAATTGAGTCGAAAAAGTACGACCGATCAAGCTTCACCGGACTTGCGTGTTCTATTCTATATTGACATTATTGTCTCAATAATCTCTAGATATTATTACGACTGGACATTTTTATGACTAGACTGTTCGTTCATCTTGATTTTTTTACTTTTAGAAATTGAAGTGAAAATATGAAAAACATTGTGCTAGAGTAGAGACTCGCACCTGTGTCTAGCCGGGCTAACGCAGACCCACTACCAATTGTGCTACAGAATTTATCGAGCCTAAGGAAATTCCTTATATTATAAAGAAGAAGGATTTGTATTTTTGTGTGTGTGTAAGTTTGTAATGAATAAACTCAAAAACTACTGTGCCGATTACAAAAATACTTTCATTATTAGAAAGCTACATTTACCCTGAGTAACATAGGCTACCTTTTACCGCGGGAAAATGCCTTATTCCTACGGGGAAAACTGCTAACGCGGGCGGAGACGCGGCGGAAAGCTAGTCACTTATATACTTATTTCATGTAGTAGTAATATGCCGGAAAGTTAATAAATAAATTAATAACATTTTATATAAAAAAATATATTTACTTCAGGTATATGTGTCGCCAGCCATCAGAGCAAGAGTTAACCGTCACATTATTTTTTATGACGACATTTTATTAAACCGGAACAAAAATTATGGTATCTAAAAAAACTTAATTTCATATTTAGTTAAAAAACAAAAGAATGCTGTAACGGAATTTAAAAAAATGATTTTACGGTTTTAAGTTTGATATAATATTTGCTCTTTATTACTATTATTTTTCTGTAGACACTACATTTAATGTCTCATATATTAAAGGGTTATTGTTAGGGATATTTCAAGTCATCCAATCCTAACATTGTTTAAAAATATCTTATCATTTTTAGGGAAAAAAATGTTTTATGAGCTAAAGTAACAAATTTTATATTTCTTTCATTTAATCTAAGGAGGACCATTTTTAAGGAGAACCAAACGAACATTATTTTATATCACGAAACAAAAACAACAAAAATATGTTTCTGAATTCGTGTACCACACAACAGCAGGCGCTGGCTACAGAAAAAATCGCCCTCAGTAATTACAGGGACCAACGTAATTTTTACTGGCTTAATCCAAATTTGCTACAAGCCAGCGGATTCCCGGACGCGAACATTCGAAACATGATGGCTGACACGCGGATTTTTGTTTATTTTTTTTTTCTGTGTAAAAAGCTTTTTTGGTCATTGGTTAAACCTTTAAAACCTTTTTTTTTACTATCCTCGCCGGTTTTGGCTTCAGCGACGGCTTTTTTCTTGTACTTTTTGAGAGCAATCCTACAAATATTATAAACGCGAAAGTTTGTGTGGATGGATGTATGTTTGTTGCTCTTTTACGCAAAAACTACTGAGTAGATTTTAATGTAACTTTACAGTACCTAATCTAGCTTATACATCAGAATAACACAAAGGCTACTTTTTTCGCGGAAAAATACCTCATTCCCACGGGAAAAACGGTTTACGCAGGCAAAGCCGCTGGGCGGAAATCCAGTATTAGAAATAGTATAGAATTAGTATACCTATAGTATTTATTTGTTAAAATGTATGTTACTTGCATCTTAACGGCTCTGCATTCAGTAGTGTGCCTTCGAAGCAAAGGGTCGCAGCCCCGCCCAGGACAAACATTTGTGTGATGAGCACTTGTGTTTGCCTTTTGTCTGTATATTGTATAATTTATTTATGGATGTATATGAATAAATGTGTATATCAGCTATCGCACACCCATGGTACAGGCTCTACCTAGTTTTAATTTCTCTGACTCATAAAAATATAATATCGAATATGGAAGGCAAGAAAAATATACATAAAACAAATTATTTCTCATTAAATTCCCCTTAACCGTTTTGAATCTCAGAAAACGTCAAAACCGTGCCTTTCATAATATCAAATTATCGTAATTCGGAATGTTTCAAATATTATTTCACCAGCACTTAATTAAAAACACAATTTCCTTATTGCTTTAAAGAACAAAATGTAATACAGAAAGTCGCTTTTTCTTTCCGTTTAAAAACGTGAAATTGTTTTCGCGTCTGCCTTCCCCGTCTTTAAAAGTAATGAGCGATAATTTCCTGTAATTAAATTTCACTGAAGTTTTTCTTTGATCATAATTCTATTATATTTTTCATTGAATTCTCTTTGGACAGAAGTTTCATTAATTGTTCATTATTATTTAATTTAAAGAGCTTAATTGGAGGTGGTATTTAAACGATATCATTACGCAATTATCTAACTATTAAAAGGATTAATTGTGATGTTCCATGTGCAAAGGTACCTTATGGTCAGTATTGAGTTATGCATATCCCTGTAATCAGCAATTCATAAGCTTTTCAAATTCAAAAGGATTTAAACCCGCCATAGGGTACCTTTTTACGTGGAACGGCACAATTATTTTTATTATCATGGATTCTATTATTATAGGTTGCCTGCCTGGTACAAATTGCTATCGTAATTAGCTATAAAGCCTCTTATTTGTACATTTTAACCGACTTCAAAGAGAAGGAGGTTCATAATTCGACGCGTATGGTTTTTTTATGTGTGTTTGTCATACCCAAGATATCTCCGCCGATTGTAAACAGATTTTGGAAATTCTTTTTTTATTCGTCGTGGTTTACTCATAAGGTAATTCCATAAAAATTTGGCTGAGATCGGGTGATTCAATTTGAAAATATGTCGAAAAAGTACGACCAATCAAGCTTCACCGGACTTGGGGAAATAACTCCTCATTTGACGATGTCGTTATCCGTAGGTGAATTGTTTTGGAAATATCTCGGCTTTTTATGAATTGTGCACTCTTTGTTATATTAATAAAATAAAATTGTTTAAAATAATAATTTAAAATTTTGTTAAAATATTTTGAAGAGATGCAACGCCTGTGGAGTTTCTTACGGCGAGTTCTTCTCCACAGAAGACAGCCAAATCGTGAACTTGCCTAGACGCGACGTCGAAAAGTGTATTGTAAAATCTTACTTCGAATAAAAACTTTATGACTTTTGACTTTTTTTTATTGATTTCAACAATGAAAATTTTCTTTTTCAGTAAAATGAGTTAGTTCTAATATAAACCGTTTAAAATCGTATCTTATGTTTTAAATTGATATTATTTACTCAATATATCATATAATTTGGTTTAGATCTGATGGCGGAGTAGAATCTAGACATAGACATAAAATCTAGACATAGATTTAAGATTTGGCAAGTGAAGTGGGTTTTTACTACTTACTTACCAAACCATGGGTTGAGCCTGATAACCCACAACACAGGGTATCCTAGTGTGGGTATCAGAAGTCAGCTCTGAATTTTACCTGTATTTTACTGAATAAAGCTTTTTTTTTTCAGTTTGCTATTCGGAAGGCTTAGGTTCAATCCCATCAAGTACCAATGTTTTCGAATTTAAATAAATACCTTTATTTAGTAGTATAACTTTATTTATTTTAAAATAATTTGTACCCAGCTACTACAACACCGGAGAAGAAACTGATCAAATAAGTAAAATAAAATATATACTTACATGTCTTAATTAATTGTCTCGTCTCAGAATTGAATCACAATACCTCTGTTTCAAATATAAGCGCCTACCGACTACACCCTCTTTGGTACCCGAAGTTATGTCAGTTTTATCCCCCATAAAGTTTATGACAAATTTTAATAAGTTTAAAGTAAGGTTTAAGCCTTTATCTTGGAAGTTTCAGCGTAAAATTTCAGTCGGGGCTTTTTAAAGAAACACCTCCCTAATTTAATATTTCTATCTTTTTATATTTAACTCAGTTGGTAAGAATCTTCACAACACTGGTTATTAACAATTTTTCCCGTGGGAATGAGGCATTTTCCCGCGGTTAAAAGTAGCCTATGTTACTCAGGGTGAACACACACACACACAAACATAAATACAAATCTTTCCTCTTTATAATATTAATATGATTTACTACATTTCTAATAGTAAGTCTGTCTATTTGTCTATCTATATAGCTGAACAGATTGAGATAAAATTGCAGGCAGAGTATAATCATGTCGGTAATAATTTGTAATATTCTTTACTAAATTGGCAAACGTTATGATACAAAAGAAAACAATATAATGGACACAACCGGACTAAAAGCTAATATATACTAAGGCTAAGGTACACGATTACTTAAGGAAAAAAATATCTTCTTTCTTTTTCTTATTCTTCCTTGCTTGGAGTGTGGGTTTCGAGGTTAACCTACCTCACAAACTCTGGTGTCGGAATTATAGAACCGCCTTAGGCTTCCGACATGGCTCAAATACCTGACGACATCCGTCATAGTAGCCGGGACCAACGGCTTTACCTATCTTTCTTTTCGGACAATCAGGTATTCAGCCGGCCGGCCTCGTAGCCTAGTTGGTAGTACGTCTGCCTACGAAGCACAAGGTCGCGGGTTCGAATCCCGCCCAGGGCAAACATTCGTGTGATGAGCACTTGTGTTTGCCTTGTGTCTGGATGTTGTATATTTATATATGTATGTTTATCAACTGTCTGACACCCATAGTACAGGCTCTGCCTAGTTTGGGGTCAGATGGCCGTGTGTGAGATGTCCCACATATTTATTTATTATTTTTTATTATAGGTGGTGGTGGTGGTGGTGGTGGTGTGGTGGTTCTAAAATTCCTGTGACAATAAATATTAGTATTTTCCTGAATTAAGAAGCACCCTATATATTTACCCAATAGTGGCGTCTCTTTATCTATTGCTGTGCCAACCCGAATACACAATACAAGCTCCAGGTATACTATACCCAAATAAATTCGATAGTAACAAAACTGTGTTGGCTGGCACAAAGTTATACTAGCGCCAAAACCAGAAAAAAAAAACTGTATTGCTAAATATTTTCTGTAAGAAACAAAAAAGTATAAATAAACGGCGCGGACCCAATAAATAGTTACCGTTCACAAACAGAGCTAAAAGACACAATAACTTAAACCGAAATACGGTACCCTAAAAAACCTATGTCCTTTTTCACACACCATTTGGTTTGGGGGTCGATTCTACGACGGTTTACTTTCGAGCTAAAGAAAGATTTGGGCTTAGAGTATAAAACAAATTTTGG
Source organism: Teleiodes luculella (assembly GCA_948473455.1). NCBI lineage: Eukaryota > Metazoa > Arthropoda > Insecta > Lepidoptera > Gelechiidae > Teleiodes > Teleiodes luculella. The sequence continues at coordinate 12,862,492 of OX419601.1, read as the reverse complement.
CTTCACACAATGTTTTTTATTTATATCTAATGATTTGGGTATATTACGTTAAATATAAAAATACGCGTCATTTAAAAAATGTATATTGATGAAAAGTAATGTATTTTTATTATTATGTATAGTTTTTTAAATATATTTATTTCACCATTTTCAACTTTATTTTTAAACATCCTAGAATTATAGGATATAATAATGACAGTAACAACACACAGTAGCGATAATATTATGTATGTATACCTTCTTGGTCCGGATTGGGAGGTATAGCTATAATCCTTATGCTTGGCAGATAGATTTAAGGATCGCTGTATTTTCTAGTCATCATCGGTTAGGAAAGAAAAACTACTAGGTATAGTAGCATAATTGGTTTTATTCTTAGCCGAGAACCAAATAATGACAAAACTGTGATCTAATTTTTTTTTGTTTTTGCATTTGTTTGCACAACGCATTGAAAATACGTCACATCACAACCATTAGCAGAATTGTGCGCTAGGAATGGTCACTTTTCTATTTACCGTGTTTGTTTTGGGCAGACGTTTTATACCATCCACAGTTTTTTATATAGACCAAATCGAATTGAAAATGTACGGTTTGCTCTGAAAATACAGACGGACTTTTCTGTTTCAATGTTGGACGGCTAATGATTTAAATGTGCTATATTGGACAAGTATATTTTTGTATTGTTTTTCTATTTATTGATTCAAATTCACTCATTTCATTAATTCATTTTTTTTAGGTTTCGTCGTCGTCATTTACAGCTCATTTATATGTCCTCACCGAGGGGCTCGAGTGAACTCTGAAATCAGGGCTCTGTAGCTTTAATTTTACTTATTTCGATCTAAACATATAGCTACCAAAATAAATAAAAATAAAAGTATGCTATTTTTGTGTTTATACTAAAAAAATGTACTCGCTGTTCAGTGAATTAACTTTCTAATATTATTAAGTAAATATTAGTATGTATGTATTGATGAAAGGTAACAATACGGGCGAAGTCTCGAAAGTTCTTCATTTTAGTTGAAAGTCATACGAGGAAGTATATGGCATGATACATAAGTAGTAAAGGTATAGATATATTTTATTTTAAACAAGTGAGTAAGTTTCTATTTCGATATTTTCAAAAGCTCAGACTAAAAGGACAGCGTGAAGTTAAAGTGGTCATATTTTGTGATGTTAACATGCAAATGCAGCGGTGGTATAAATCCGAAGCGAGGCAGAAATACGACGGCGGCGGCGGCATTGCGTCTGCAGCGTATGTTAGTCTGTGGTCGGTGTATTGTAAAGGCCTGGCCTCAGATTAGTTTTTTTTTAAATTGACCTATGCTTGAGTCGAAAAAGTACGACGGATCAAGCTTCACCGGACTTGCGGGGGAGCGGAAGACTCTACCCCAAAAAAAGTCATATACTAACGCGTCTAGGGGCGGCTCAAGGGAGCCTCGGACCACGGCCTAGCGCGTTGATATTGAAAAACATCGTGAAGGAGACGACGCCTGAGGGGCTCCGTCTCTGATTATCAATTTTGATTTTGGTTATGGCCGCGCCCCCGTCGGCGGGTACGGGCGTTGTTACATGAAGGGTAATTGTTACCAGAACGGACCCTCAGATTCGATGCAATTGTCAACAGCTCATAATGTCCCTAATAAGTAGCTTCAGCCTACCCTGATATTAAGGGTGAATAGGCCTTAGACCAGGCTAGCCGGGTTGGTCAACTTTCAATTACTTTGCAGGTGTGTGCAGGTTTCCTCACGATGTTTTCTTTCACCGTAAGAGCGTTGAATTGAAAATCGAAAACACATTGGAACGTGCCGAGGCTAGAGCTCGCGACCTTCCGATATCATACTAATTATTAAGAGGAAAGATTTCTTTTTTTGTGTTTGTGTATGTTTGTAATAATAATAATAATATTTTTTATTTAAAATAGACAACTGAGTCCATCAAGTTGTTAACTAACAACTATGTTACTTAACTACATAGGTACTTAAGAACTATGTTAGTACTTAAAAAGTAAAACAGATTTGGTGCGCTTTACCATTATTTCCACAAAGGGACTATTTGTTCTGATCAGCAATCACCTTCAGGACCCTGTTGCTGCTGCCACGTATGCTGCTTAAAAAAGATGCGGTTTTCTTCCGCCACATAGCGTCAAAACCGTCGTCGGTTCGAGCATCTGTAATGAATAAACTCAAAAATTACTGAACCGGTTTCAAAAATTAGAAACTATTTACCATTAGAAAGATAATTTCACCCGGAGTAACATAGACTACCTTTTACCGCAGTAAAATGCCTCATTCCCGCGGGAAAAACTGTTAACGCGGTGGAAAGCTAGTCTATAATGCAGGTGCGGTGAGTCGATCTGTATGAGTAGTGTGTTCCCACAATATCGGTGTTTTTTCTGGACCCTAAAGCCCCATCCGCTTTTCTAACCAGACCCAAGAACTAACGCAGTATTTTCAGTTCGGTCACAACGAGCTTATTGTCCTCTTCCAGTGACAATTATACAAAAAAAAACTGCACATGCCTGCGAAGATATTCAGTGTGCACACCGCCTAACGCCCCGCTGGCCAAGCTGCAAATGGATTAAGCAACGATGATGCGCTCTCTAGTGGACGGACTGAATCAATTTCTATGCTAATTCTATGAGGTTTTTAGTCTGTGGCGGTCCGAAGGGTTCTTCTGACGCAGACGGTACCCTAATCTTTGGGGGATTATGTTAGTTTAGTGTTTCGGGGTTAATGTTTTACGTTTTCATGCTAAATTAAAATTGTGTCGAGAAAGTATGCAAAAGTTAAAAAAGTTTTCGGTTTATATTCAATTTTGAGTTTTTTGTATTTAGCGGTATTTTAATGGGAACATTTACACGCCATGAATTTGTTTCTTTTCAGTAAAACACATAACTCAGTCAACCAAGATAGAAACACTATCCATATATATTTTTTTATATAATGGTATTTTTTTTTACATGAAACTAATAAATAGCCTAGTCAAATCTTTTTCTGTCTTCCATTCTATAATAAAACAACGCGGGCGTAGCCGTGGGCGGACAGCTAGTTAGACATAAAAGTAGTGGTTAAATAACAAAAATTCCCACGAAGCCAAATTTTGACGGAGACCTAGGGAACACCATTAAGAAAAATGTGTCGAAAGTCCCTATCGATTCCATGTGTGCGTCAAAAGTTATTCGGGTTTAAACGCCAAAATTTAAGACTTTTCGGGTTTTTGCCCTACGCACACAATGACAAAGTGTACACACAAGTATGACTGGCCTGCACTCGTAAGATAAAACATCTGTAAATACATGATCATGAAATAATCTAAAATACTAAGTACAAGATATTATAAAGGCATAAAGCCAAGCCAAGCTATGAATTGTTACTAACACCTTGGATCCGAAATAAATATATTTGATTTGATTTTGATAGTGTAATTTCAAATCGGAGCAAACAACTAACAAAAGTGTTACTACTTAAACGACACAAATGCAGATAGGACAAATAAAAGAACACCACAAGTGCAGATAGGAGAATTCATATTTTGAATTATTCGCCGCGTGTTGAATCTCAAGTTAGAAAATACAAAAGAAAGTGACAAAAGCAAGGAAGTGCGCACCGGAAGTCAGTGGCGCTGTTACTGAAACTCTTGCAGAGGGAAATATGACGCGTTTCCGGTCCATTGAGTGCGACGAAGAACATTCTGGAGACACCATTTTTATTACCGCCGCGCGCAATAATGCGACTTGTTGATAATAAAACTTTTTGTATTCGATTTTAGATGTTAAATAAACGGATATCGAACTACACTAGCCAGCTAAGAACTTACTACACTTATCAAATTTCAATTACGTCAAAATTAAACTGTCATTAGAACAGAAGTTACAGATTTAAAATAAAATAAGTCCTATGTAACATTTTCTAAGCTTTCTTTGAATCAGTAAACGTGTATATACGTTATATATTTGTATTAAAGTTATACCAATTTTATAAGTGTAATATGTAGGTACTTAATTGTGCAGTCCAGTGTGTTATATAACGGCGTATACTGGATAAAGATACACTTAAATCTGTTTACCAAATTATTAAAAAATGAAAGAAAAAAACATACAACTTCAGTCATAACATTATCTTTTCAATCTGTATAAGAACATTATTGGCTTAGATTAAACTACTTAACGTACTTTATAATTTGTGTAAAATGAGTCTTATGTCAAATAAAACTAAATAGGTATTCCCTCGCTCACTCTTTAGCGCAACAGGATAAAGTGCTTCGAGAAACTTCAACTGAATGATTATGTCGTACGAGTATGTCGTATTCGCCGTATATGGCGTATACGCTAGAAATTGTCTTAATAGAGCAAAGACGTTCCCTACTTGACAACGAGTTACTATTAAGTACTAGTGACGTACTGGAAAAAATATTACAATATCGATAAATTTAATATTGTATAATTCAATATTTGCATTATGCTGTAAAATCACGTTAGTTTTTTGAAAAGTGGTCATTACTTTAGTTTATTATTAAGAATATAATATGAAGTGTTGTAACTGCACCTTACTCGTCTTTAAAAATATAAATAAAATCCCTTTGCAGGGATTCTTCTCTATTTACATTTTATCTAATTTGATTGGCCATGATCATCTAGCGGGGTATCCATTCCACTTTGTGCGAGTAACCTTTGTTCTTTTAGATAAATCAGTGTGAATATTTTTGTTGCTTTGGAATCTAACTACGAAATAAAAACAAATGTGCGTGAACAAAAGTCATGTATTTCCTAGCTATCTTCCCACCCCATGCTCGTTATTTGGAGTGTTGAAGATCGTCAAACCAAACTTTCTTCTTTGAAGATCGTCAAACCAAACTTTCTTCGTATTAGCTCCGCAATCCTGAAAAGGTCAGCAAAAGTTAATTTCATCGTGGGGAAATCCCCTATTATAACAGCGGGATAAGTTCTGTATTTCACTCCTGAACATTACGATCCTAAGAAGGACAGACAACGTCAGTTGTAAAATATATGAAAGTTTATAAAATGGTATATGGAACCTATATCCCTAAAAGGATAACATTCAACGAACATACAACAATCTCCAGTTGGCTAATATTATGCTATTGCTCGGTTGGCCTACAACAACCGACAATTAGCATTTCGTTCTGCGTCCACGAGATTTCGCTTTCCTCGACCTTAGGCCTCTCTAAATTGAGTGAAAGAAAAGGGCAGGCCGTAGCCCGCCCTTACGAAGATCTCTATCCCATAGGACAATGCCATCTGATCTCCCGGTGCGACCGTAGTCGATTGGTGCGGAGTGTGAGTCCGATTGTTGCAGGACTTGCATGATGTAATCAAAGCCTGTTCGTTGCGACCGTAGTCGACAAGCTAACCCACCGAAGCAGGCGCTTGTAATGGTAGTGAACCATAGATGCAGGACTAACATAGCGGACTAATGCCTGACGTTCGAGTTGACCGAAGTCGACGAGCTAACCCACCTAAGCAGGCACTCGTATATGGCGGGGAACACCATTGTCTCAGGACTTATAACTGACGCGAAGTCAATGCCTGGTGTATATGACCGAAGTCGACAAACTAACCCACCGAAGCGGGTGCTTGTAATGGCGGAAAACCATGATATGAGGATAATACGAATAGACCTAAGTCAAATCCATATGTTATGTTGCAGGCTCAAGACCGAAGTCGAGCCTGTTTGTGGAAGCTAAGACATCGTCCGCGACACGGAGACTATCCCATATCTAGGACAAGCGACTACCACCTGTCACCTGGACAAGTGATTCCTCATCTACCAGACTAGGACTCGTTCTCGTCGCTAGGGACAAGTGACGGCCAACTTGTCCTCAGAACGAGCAGAGCTCCCCACAGCCACACACCAGGCGCAGCGATTGAACAGGCCTAGACCGAGGTCCCAGCCACGAACAATCCAGGGGACTTCACATTTCTGTGCTGGAACACCCCATCTCAGTTTACACTGAAAATCACTAATCACAGAACGAAGTTCTACGATCAGCCCTCGAGGAATTACTTATCGCGTAGATAATAGAGACCTCGGTGTCTTATCACTTTATAGACCAGTAGTCTTCGCCAATCAAAGACCAGCCCCAGGAACGCTATTCATCACGAGGACAAACCACATTCCCTATCTGTGTCACCACAGTGTTTGAGGAATTGCTTCCTCCATAGAAGCCACGCCACAAACCCATAAGAAGTTCAATATCGTGCAGAAATATTATTATGAATATATGTTCTAAGTTCCGAAGGTGCTCTCTTCACCTTTTATAATAGAACTTTATCTTTATAGTGGTTCTAACACCGTGTTGTTAGCCACTCTCTATCCACGCGGGATTTATAACTCAAATCATGTGTTTCTAAGTTTCTTCAGCATGCGCCCGGCAAGCTTCCAATCCTTACAACCACAATCTCTAGACGTTATTAGTAAATATCAATCAGAGATACCGTGATATCAAAGATAGATATTTACTTTCACTTGTGCCCAAGCTACACAAGTCATAGAACAATATTCATACCATATGACGCTCAGATATAGCGATGCTCTATGTCTCTCCTTAGAAGTTGCTACCCAACCAATGGAGGTTGTTCGTTGGTCACCCTCAACCGTCCCCGCCTCAGTGGTACGGATCAAGAAATTGAGGCTTTCCAACAACTCGACGAAATAACCACATCTTCAAACGTCAGACATGGGTGAGTCGGTTAGACTCGCTATATAATCCAATATGGTACCGGTGAACTGAGATTCTTAATGTGGCTCGGGCTTAGCTCACATGTATTCGAGGTTCCCATCGGAACTTAATCACATGGCAGAGGTCTGGCTATGTGTCTAACGACATAGAACACGACTCTTAGACTTGCGCTAACAGCGGATAATGAATCTCAATAGACCCTGTTCCCGTGTCAACCTATCAGGCATCATCCACGTTCAACATCCAAATTAAATTACATAACCCAGAAAATAGAGTCGTGTATGTGGTATTCTCGGATCTGTCATTCAAGAGGTTTCGGAACTCGACCTTTCCATCCAACTAACTCAGACAAGCACTTCGCTCAATACAGCGGAGCTGTATTGACGGGGGAGTGAAAAAGTGCCTGTGACAGGAAATATAGCAAATTTACTACATTTCCACATAGATGGTAACTATGTTTTTCGATCCACCACAATTCATGCTTTTTGAGAATAAATAGTTTTACTATTACTCAACACATAATATCGGGCCGACGGTCCATCTACCCGTCGGTCCTCCTCGCCCATACATATATTTTTCTCACGAAACGGAGGTACGCGGAAAATGGTGAAATCAGATGAAATCGCTCAAACTCATAATATAGATAGTGTCCCTTATCACAATTACAACGCACCAATTGTAACTGTGCTATCTCTTCTAGTTTAGAAGTTATTAAGGTTTCGGCTGATTTCATTACAGGAACGTATAAAGTTGCTGGCAGATTCGTCCGTTTGCAATACAGGAACGTATAAAGTAAAATGTAAATTTTACATATGGCAAAAACCATTATTATAGATAGTGTTCCCCATCACAATTCCAATGCAGCAATCAGAATCGTGCTATCTATTTTAGTTTTGAAGTTATTAAGAAATCGGCTGATTTCATTACAGGAACGTATAAAGCTGCTGGCAGATTCGTCCGTTTGCAATACAGGAACGTATAAAGTAAAATGTAAATTTTACATATGGCAAAAACCATTATTATAGATAGTGTTCCCCATCACAATTCCAACGCAGCAATCAGAATCGTGCTATCTATTTTAGTTTTGAAGTTATTAAGAAATCGGCTGATTTCATTACAGGAACGTATAAAGTAAAAAGGTAAATTCCCAAAAGGTTTTCTATTTCTTATAATGAACTTGTCTCGCCCATAACAAGTTCTTATAAGCTATTTGCAACATTCTTTAGCGTATTGTAACTTTAATTTTCCCTTTTTTAGGATTTTTAGAAAAATTTTATTATTACGCTTTTTGCATCAAGGGAAAGACCTTCCAAATATTTCATTGTCTTTTTAGGCTAGGGCCGGGTCGGTACATCCAGCCCCCAAAATTTGTCGAAATTTACTGAAGATAAATTTTTAAATGCTGAACTCCTATTAGTCATATCTTTATTGCTCATATAAATCAATTGCTTTTATTTCACCCTTCATACATATTAATTGCACTCATTTATAATTCATGTTTAACTCCTGCTCTTCGATATATCATCTGATAATTCCAACTTCAAAAATACTACTACAGCTTCCCTTGCTCAAGGTACTCGTAGGTAGTTTCTCAATCCTCTTTGTCCTCATCATCTCTCCATCTGCAATGATTAAAAACCATTAATCTTTTGCTCGGTCAATACTCTCCATATTGTTTGTTTCAAAATAAAACAAATCGAAGATAGAATAAAATAAAACAAAGTAAAACACTTGTTCATTTTTCTCAAATAATATTTAATATTCTCTTTAAAACCATAAATAGAATAAAAATTATTTTCTCCACATATAAGATTCCAATACCAAAATAAAACAAAGTAAAAAAACTTGTTCACTTTTCCAAATAATATTTATTATTCTCTTTAAAACCATAAATAGAATAAAAATTATTTTCTCCACATATAAGATATATCCCTCTCTATATCTTATATTAGCTAAAAAGCCTTAAATGAAATAAAATTCATTTTCTTCCACATATGAGAGCCACCACTCTCTATGTCTTTTATTAGCTAAAAAGCCTTAAATGAAATAAAATTCATTTAACTTCCACATCTAAGATATACCACTCTCTATATCTTTCTTTCATTCGCTAAAAAGCCTTAAATGAAATAAAAATCGCTTTTCCAACCATACAAGATATATCCCTCTACTATATCTTGTATTCTTTTCCCTGGTATTTAACCCCCCCGGAATAATGGCCGCCTCCATCCCCAACATTCATATTCATTGTTCACAACTTTAGTTGTCTCAAAATCTTTTAATGTGATTCACCATCAAATCACTAATTACTAGATATGCTATTGAGATTTCAATCTCTATTAAAATGAAAAACTTTAACACAACTGCCATCTTCGCAATCAATATGCTTGTGCCATTCCCTTGCGCCATCGACTATGCTCATTTTGTTTTTCCCATTTTATTTTCTTTTCATATTCATTTATTTTTCTTTCATTATAATTTTTCTTAAAATTATTACAAGCACTTAATGTTAGGCAGTTTAACATTTCAAATTAACTCTATTGAGTTTATATAATACTTCACAGATCAAAATGTTGAGTTTAAACAATTTCAACTTTGTTCAGTGCACTTGTTATCTCATGTAACACAGAACTTGCATCTGAACTAGACTATTTACAATGTTTTTATTAAACCAAATAATATACATTGACTCCTCAGAGTTTTTAAAGTCTACACACATTAAAGAGTTGAATCCACACTTTCAACTCGATTTAGTGCACTTGTGAGTTCTGTGCAACACAGAATTCACAAGTGGACTTAACCAATTACAATGTTTCTTTGCAAAAGAGAACATTCTTTGAATCTACGGATTCTTAATCATCATTAGCATTAACTACTATTTTATATACATTTTCGATTTGTTCTTACAAATCCAGGCAATAATAATTTTAAACAACAAGACATCAATTGTTGTTATATAATCCAAAATAATCAAGAGTATGAACCATTTCAAATAATCAGGCAATAAAATCAGGCATCATAATGCACAATATTTACAATTTATTTGTAATAATTCGTCAAGTGTATAGTATTAAACTTTCCTCTTATCTTTCCAGTCTCTGGGTCTTCTAGTACGTAGACGTTGTCGAAAGGAATAGCAACAACTTTGTACGGTCCTTCATATAGTAAATCAAACTTACTAATATGCTTTTCCCATTTGTTTGACAACGTCGAACGTCGTACTTTCACCAGGTCTCCAAGCTCAAACCTTTTCAATCTATGACTTCTGTCATATTTGGTTCGTCGATAAATGCTTTGCTTCATCAAGTTCTTATGAACTTCTTTGCGTATCTCTTCCACATTTAAATCTGCTTCTTTTTGTTCAATGTATTGATCGAATGAAAATGAAATTGATCTTCCATACAGCACTTCGCAAGGTGTATATCCTGTGCTGTCATGTCTAGTGTTATTATATAACACTTCAATTGCTGGCAGCTTCGTTGCCCAGCTAGCATGGTTGTCATGACAATAAGTCCTGAACATCCTGCCCAGTTCCTTATTTACCCTTTCGGTTGTGTTAGGCCGAGGGTTTCTCACAGTTGTATAGACAGTATTTACACCTATCTCTTTCAACTTTTCTTTCCATATCCGACTTATGAACTGTCTTCCATTGTCGGTCATAACAGCTTTCGGTTTGACTATTTCTGCAAATCGCAACATTTTCGCTATGCATCCTTGTGCTGTCGCTCGCCTAAGAGGATAAAGCTTCACAAATTTGCTGAACGCATCCTGAATCACGAGTATATGCTGATATCCAAATACTCCAGACGGTAGCGGCCCATACAAATCTGCCATCACTAAATCCCCAAGGTTTCTCGTGACAATAGATTGACAAGGTCCAACATATTTAAAATTGTTGCTTTTCGCGAGCTGACACACATGACATTTTCCCACCTCAGCTTTCACTATTCTTGATAAATTTGGCCAATGAAATCGAGTTCTTAGGTATTTGATAATTTTGTAAGCACCTTGATGTCCCATCTCCTCATGCACTTGCTGTATTATATCAGCCCTCAATATTTCCGGTAATACAATTACCTCTCTTTCTCCAAACCTTAGTTTGAGAATTTCCCCTTTGATGAAATATCGCATCTCCTCAGAGTCTTTTCTTGTTGGATCTTCCAACACATCCTTTATGCTTTTACAAAATTGATCCTCATCCTGCAGCTTCCCCAACTGCTTCAACTTTTCGCTAAGCTCCGGATTTAACTCCGTGCTCATATAAGCGATTTCTGGGCATCTCAATTTCTCCTCTTGTACAAACTCACTGTTTGGCAAATATCGTGAAAGTACATCTGCTGCGGTGTTCAAACGTCCAGCGACATGCTCAATTGTATAGTCGAATGGTTCCAAGAACAAAATCCAGCGTGTTACTCGACTGTTATACAGTTTCATATTTTGAATGAATAGGAGAGCTTTGTGGTCGGTAAGTATATGAAACTTCGCACCTCGAAGATAAGTCTCAAACTTCTTGATAGTACTGATAATTGCGTAAAATTCCTGTTCTGTGGTTGTCCAGTTTAATTCTGCGCCTTTCAAAGACTTGCTGTGAAATCCGAGAATCTTTGGATTTCCTTCCTTGTCTTTCTGATACAACACACCTGCTAATCCTATTCCCGAACAATCCGTCTGGACATAATAGGGCTCGGAAAAGTCAGGGTGATGTAACATGATTGTTTGTATGAATCTTTCTTTGAGATTCTCAAAGGCGCCTTGTTCCTTTTCTGTCCATTCCCATTTTCGTCCTTTCTTTAAGACGTCACATAGTGCCATTATATTTCGGTTATAATCGGGAATGAATCTTCTGTAGAAGTTGCATAAGCCAAGGAAGGCACGAACTTGCTTAACCTTTTTAGGAACAGGAAATTCGCGTATCGAACGTATCTTTTCAGAATCAGTCCTTATCCCCTCAGTGGAAATAATAAAACCCAACATCTTTACCTCCTTGCATATGAATTCACATTTCTGCAAATTGCATGTAAGTCCAGCCATCATCAATTTCTGCAAGACTGTTTCAATATGCTCCAGATGTGTGTCTAAGGACCCTGTCGTTATAACAGCTAAGTCGTCAAGATAATTGACGCAAAACTCTCTAACATCGGGCCCCAATATCACATCCATCGCACGTGAAAAGCTTCCCACAGATGTTTTCAAGCCCATAGGTAAGACATTGTACACATAGCTTTTCCCATCAAACGTAAAGCCAGTATACTGTTTTCCATGTTCGTCAATTGGTATTTGGAAATATGCATTATTCAAATCGATTGTGGTAATGAACTTCGCTCCGTGAAACGAATTCAATACATCCAATTGCATTGGCGGTTTCTCTGTTTCCGCAACCATATGAAGGTTGATTCCTCGAGCATCCAGCAAAACTCGTACAGAGCCATCCTTCTTCATGGTAAAGGTTAATGGACTGCTGTAAGGCGTTGATCGCCTTGAGATGATCCCCATTTCCTCCATCTCTTTCAATTTTTCAGCTACCTTAGCTTTGTATGCATAGGGTACTGGATACGATTGTTTAACAATAGGTGCATCGTTCTTCATAATAATTTTGTGTTCATAGCAATTCGCTCTGCCCAACTTAGTTGAAAACAAGGAGCCGTACTTGTCCAACAGGGCTTTGAGTCTCTCCATTCCTTCCGTGTCCAACTCCATCCCAATCTGGATTTTTGAATGATCAAAATCAACATTTAAATTACAAATCAAGTAATCAACTTTGTTATTTTCAATCAAACTTTTATAATTTTTAAATGGAATAAAAATTGGTTCTGCGCCAAAGTTGATATACATCCCAACAACTGTATCCAACTGGATTCGGACTCGATACTGGCACATGAAGTCAAAGCCCAAAATCATCGGCCTCGTCAAACCCGGCACTATCAGAAATGAAATTTCCTTGGCAATTTCTTTTGTCAATTGAACTTTTAGAATTACTTGAGCGTTCACTTTAGATGAACGAGGCCCCACAGCCCCCTTTATTTGGAACCCTTTGACAGGTATTAACGGAATGCGTACGTTAAGTGCTTCCAATTCTTTATAAAAGTTCTCTGATATGCATGTAATTTCTGAGCCGGTGTCCAACAAAGCTAAGACTCTGAGCCCTTCACATCCTACCAAAATATCGGGTCTCAATCCTTCCACTAGTTCCTTATTCCTCTGGTCATCCTGAAAGACAGTATTTGTTGATCCATAACAAACTGTTTTTTCAGCTGAAAGCAACTCAAAACGGGTTTTGATTAACCCGGATAGTAACTCTTTACTATCTTTATATCCAAGTCCAGCTAAACTTGTTTGACCATTAGCCTGAATAGGCTTTAATATCCCTTGCATGGTTTTTCCCAAGGGTAGACCTGCTTTCCACCCTTGTTTCTTCATGATTTTATAGCCAATTGAAAATGAGTTCAAGTCCGACAGCATATCCGACAGCCCCCCATCGCTTATTGTACTCGCCACTTGTACTGGGGCTACACAAGCAGCTGGACCTAGTTTAAATTCGGAATGTCCTGAGCGCTCTCCTGGTCGATCGCAGCTAGGGTGGCTACGGCGGCCGGCCCCTCCGTGTTCGCCTTGCTCCGATCTTGCAGTGTCGCCTGTGGTCGCATCCAAGATGTAAATTTCGGTCTCTGCATGTGATGTGGCACTGCGCCCAGTGCCTTCTTCGGTGGAAATGCTATCTTCGATGATTCATCTTCAGATTGATTTATCATGTCCAAATTTTTCAAAAATTCGGTCGCCGCAAGTATTGTTTCTTGTCTGGCGATGGTCCACATTTGCTGTACATTACGTGGGTAATGCATCATTATGTCCTCAACGAGTTGTCTCTCAGGAATCTTAAAGGTCAAAAGATTCACTTGGCCTGCCAAAGCCAAGAAGTGGCCCAACATAGTTGGGTGCTTCTTTTTATCCCATTTATTGCTCACAATCTCTCTTCGGATTCGGTTTTGTTCCACCTCTCCCCAATAGGTGCTGAGGAAATCTGCTTTAAAGTCTTGGAAATTATTCCATCGACTTTTGTAGATTCTCGCCCAGTCCTTGGCCTCCCCCTCTAGGCATTCAAGAACTATCTCCAAGTCCTCTCCTTGGGTAGGCATCTTTTTAAGATAGACAATCATGTCTTCTATGAATGAGACCGGGTGTTTGGTCTTTCCATTTTTGTCCTTCATATTTAAGCCAGTAAACTTTGGTTTCGTGGAGTTAAGGTTTGTAATATTATACATAATCCTTCTGGTATCTCCAAATGGTGATGAACTTCCACTGCCATTTTCATGTTCCTTCTGAACTTGCACTTCCAAATCTTTTTGCGCTTTATTAGCCTTTTTGAGATCGCTCCGAAGTTCAGTTATTTTACTTGCAAGCTCTGCGTTAGCTTGTTTAAATAACTTGTACAACAGTCGAAACTCTTTGCTATTTTTCTCGACCTCTTCGGGCCTTTCTTTGGAATGCTCATTGTCTTTCGCCTCTCTGGCTTTTGCATGTCCATTTGTCTCTTTAGGCCTTCGTGTCTTTGCCTTCTTTCTCGGTGGTTCCAACACCTCAACTTCATCCTCTACATCAGTGTTCATGTCCATCCTTTCTTCTTCCATCTTGCCCTACCTAAACTAACCTAATAATAAGAAATATGAAATTGAAAATTGAAAATTGAAAAATTAAAACGTACAAAAAACAAAGTTAAAAAATAAAAAACGAAACCTAACAACTAAAGCGTCCTATCACTATTATCGTCCGTTTTCGATCGTATCCGTCACTTTCACTAATTCGTCCGTATCCGCACCGCCGTAATTTCTCTCCGTGTTATCGCCGCAACCGCTCCTACGCTTCCGTGTTGAATTTACTCCGCTTAATCACCGCCGGTCCGTCAGTTTACTCATTCAATGAGCTCCAGCTATCTGCAACAAAAGAAACCCTATCGTTAGTCTCTTTTTATCAGATAACCTAAAATTCAGTCTTCAACGTATTACCTTCTATGTTAAGTTAGATGGTAATACCTCCAAAACTAAAAGTGTTAAGGTTGAGTAAATATTCACACTAATAATTATCTTTCCATTTCACAAGCAACAAATTGTGGCTTTCGCCACGTTACAATTATAACCCCGATCTCCAAGACAGTGCATACAATAATGAAACGCATGAATCTACGAAACTCAATTCAGCTATCACGACAATCTTGGCTTGAGGGCACCCCACGAAACTTCGTCTTATAGTAAGCAGCTCTGGTACCTCTATAAACCCTAGGTAAAGTCCGGGTGCCGTCTATGTCTGTAACCCAAACATCTCCTGGAGTTTAACACTGTTACAGCATATCTACTGAAATCCTTTTAACTGTAGAAGATTTCAACTTCTAGCTCGTAAAAGATTTAAAAGCCAAAACGAAGTGGACATTCTTTACCGTTCTCAACACAAAACGCTACACCATTGCTGCTCATATCCTGGCACTAAGGCACCAAATTGTAACTGCACCTTACTCGTCTTTAAAAATATAAATAAAATCCCTTTGCAGGGATTCTTCTCTATTTACATTTTATCTAATTTGATTGGCCATGATCATCTAGCGGGGTATCCATTCCACTTTGTGCGAGTAACCTTTGTTCTTTTAGATAAATCAGTGTGAATATTTTTGTTGCTTTGGAATCTAACTACGAAATAAAAACAAATGTGCGTGAACAAAAGTCATGTATTTCCTAGCTATCTTCCCACCCCATGCTCGTTATTTGGAGTGTTGAAGATCGTCAAACCAAACTTTCTTCTTTGAAGATCGTCAAACCAAACTTTCTTCGTATTAGCTCCGCAATCCTGAAAAGGTCAGCAAAAGTTAATTTCATCGTGGGGAAATCCCCTATTATAACAGCGGGATAAGTTCTGTATTTCACTCCTGAACATTACGATCCTAAGAAGGACAGACAACGTCAGTTGTAAAATATATGAAAGTTTATAAAATGGTATATGGAACCTATATCCCTAAAAGGATAACATTCAACGAACATACAACAATCTCCAGTTGGCTAATATTATGCTATTGCTCGGTTGGCCTACAACAACCGACAATTAGCATTTCGTTCTGCGTCCACGAGATTTCGCTTTCCTCGACCTTAGGCCTCTCTAAATTGAGTGAAAGAAAAGGGCAGGCCGTAGCCCGCCCTTACGAAGATCTCTATCCCATAGGACAATGCCATCTGATCTCCCGGTGCGACCGTAGTCGATTGGTGCGGAGTGTGAGTCCGATTGTTGCAGGACTTGCATGATGTAATCAAAGCCTGTTCGTTGCGACCGTAGTCGACAAGCTAACCCACCGAAGCAGGCGCTTGTAATGGTAGTGAACCATAGATGCAGGACTAACATAGCGGACTAATGCCTGACGTTCGAGTTGACCGAAGTCGACGAGCTAACCCACCTAAGCAGGCACTCGTATATGGCGGGGAACACCATTGTCTCAGGACTTATAACTGACGCGAAGTCAATGCCTGGTGTATATGACCGAAGTCGACAAACTAACCCACCGAAGCGGGTGCTTGTAATGGCGGAAAACCATGATATGAGGATAATACGAATAGACCTAAGTCAAATCCATATGTTATGTTGCAGGCTCAAGACCGAAGTCGAGCCTGTTTGTGGAAGCTAAGACATCGTCCGCGACACGGAGACTATCCCATATCTAGGACAAGCGACTACCACCTGTCACCTGGACAAGTGATTCCTCATCTACCAGACTAGGACTCGTTCTCGTCGCTAGGGACAAGTGACGGCCAACTTGTCCTCAGAACGAGCAGAGCTCCCCACAGCCACACACCAGGCGCAGCGATTGAACAGGCCTAGACCGAGGTCCCAGCCACGAACAATCCAGGGGACTTCACATTTCTGTGCTGGAACACCCCATCTCAGTTTACACTGAAAATCACTAATCACAGAACGAAGTTCTACGATCAGCCCTCGAGGAATTACTTATCGCGTAGATAATAGAGACCTCGGTGTCTTATCACTTTATAGACCAGTAGTCTTCGCCAATCAAAGACCAGCCCCAGGAACGCTATTCATCACGAGGACAAACCACATTCCCTATCTGTGTCACCACAGTGTTTGAGGAATTGCTTCCTCCATAGAAGCCACGCCACAAACCCATAAGAAGTTCAATATCGTGCAGAAATATTATTATGAATATATGTTCTAAGTTCCGAAGGTGCTCTCTTCACCTTTTATAATAGAACTTTATCTTTATAGTGGTTCTAACACCGTGTTGTTAGCCACTCTCTATCCACGCGGGATTTATAACTCAAATCATGTGTTTCTAAGTTTCTTCAGCATGCGCCCGGCAAGCTTCCAATCCTTACAACCACAATCTCTAGACGTTATTAGTAAATATCAATCAGAGATACCGTGATATCAAAGATAGATATTTACTTTCACTTGTGCCCAAGCTACACAAGTCATAGAACAATATTCATACCATATGACGCTCAGATATAGCGATGCTCTATGTCTCTCCTTAGAAGTTGCTACCCAACCAATGGAGGTTGTTCGTTGGTCACCCTCAACCGTCCCCGCCTCAGTGGTACGGATCAAGAAATTGAGGCTTTCCAACAACTCGACGAAATAACCACATCTTCAAACGTCAGACATGGGTGAGTCGGTTAGACTCGCTATATAATCCAATATGGTACCGGTGAACTGAGATTCTTAATGTGGCTCGGGCTTAGCTCACATGTATTCGAGGTTCCCATCGGAACTTAATCACATGGCAGAGGTCTGGCTATGTGTCTAACGACATAGAACACGACTCTTAGACTTGCGCTAACAGCGGATAATGAATCTCAATAGACCCTGTTCCCGTGTCAACCTATCAGGCATCATCCACGTTCAACATCCAAATTAAATTACATAACCCAGAAAATAGAGTCGTGTATGTGGTATTCTCGGATCTGTCATTCAAGAGGTTTCGGAACTCGACCTTTCCATCCAACTAACTCAGACAAGCACTTCGCTCAATACAGCGGAGCTGTATTGACGGGGGAGTGAAAAAGTGCCTGTGACAGGAAATATAGCAAATTTACTACATTTCCACATAGATGGTAACTATGTTTTTCGATCCACCACAATTCATGCTTTTTGAGAATAAATAGTTTTACTATTACTCAACACATAATATCGGGCCGACGGTCCATCTACCCGTCGGTCCTCCTCGCCCATACATATATTTTTCTCACGAAACGGAGGTACGCGGAAAATGGTGAAATCAGATGAAATCGCTCAAACTCATAATATAGATAGTGTCCCTTATCACAATTACAACGCACCAATTGTAACTGTGCTATCTCTTCTAGTTTAGAAGTTATTAAGGTTTCGGCTGATTTCATTACAGGAACGTATAAAGTTGCTGGCAGATTCGTCCGTTTGCAATACAGGAACGTATAAAGTAAAATGTAAATTTTACATATGGCAAAAACCATTATTATAGATAGTGTTCCCCATCACAATTCCAATGCAGCAATCAGAATCGTGCTATCTATTTTAGTTTTGAAGTTATTAAGAAATCGGCTGATTTCATTACAGGAACGTATAAAGCTGCTGGCAGATTCGTCCGTTTGCAATACAGGAACGTATAAAGTAAAATGTAAATTTTACATATGGCAAAAACCATTATTATAGATAGTGTTCCCCATCACAATTCCAACGCAGCAATCAGAATCGTGCTATCTATTTTAGTTTTGAAGTTATTAAGAAATCGGCTGATTTCATTACAGGAACGTATAAAGTAAAAAGGTAAATTCCCAAAAGGTTTTCTATTTCTTATAATGAACTTGTCTCGCCCATAACAAGTTCTTATAAGCTATTTGCAACATTCTTTAGCGTATTGTAACTTTAATTTTCCCTTTTTTAGGATTTTTAGAAAAATTTTATTATTACGCTTTTTGCATCAAGGGAAAGACCTTCCAAATATTTCATTGTCTTTTTAGGCTAGGGCCGGGTCGGTACAGTGTAATAGCTTGATTATACTTAAATAAAAAATCTGACTTACTCACAGAGGATAACCGTACTAGGTACTATAATATTTAAAACTAGCTTTCCACCCCGTGGCACCAAGTACCTAAAGATGTTGACCAGAAACTTAAGGTACCATCATGAAAAAAATCATTTATATCGGTTCTGCAGTTTCGGAGATTAGCCAATACAAACAGACAGAGAAACAAAAAAGCAGGCATTGTTTTATTGCACTTCTTACCTACATCCCTGTACTTGGATTTTAGCATTCTTTTTCTATGTACAGATATTCTGCCTCTACAGTTTTATTATAATATTATAGAAAAACGTAGATTGTAGTATGTTTTATTCAACTTTCTACATAATTTGAGTTGAGAAATTTTAATTACTGATGAATTGCATCAAAAGCAAAAGCAAAAGCAAAAGCAAAGGTATCAAATTAAAATTGTGGGAACAGAATCCTAAACCGTCAACTTTTTATCATCTCGCTACAGTTCAGTGGCTATACAGCTTTTGATAAACTCTAGAAGATATTAACCGCAAAAAAGCTACGCAATAACTTTCAGAGTTGAGTGTACTTTTTAGACATCCTAATAATTTATGGTTTTAACTTTTTTCTGAGAAACCTTTTGTAAAGTACGTTGTTGTCATTCTAATAAAAGTTTAGATTTTTAACACTTCGTTTTTTGAGGTCAAATTGTATTGTGTTGTCTTTCTAAGATTGATAATTTTTCTTTACCAGTCTTCAAACGAAAAGATTCTAAACATAATATCAGAGTGAATTATATTTTTGAATCTATCGATAACCACCAATTACAACACTAACTTCTTAAGTTTAACTTGAGCGTCTTTCAAAACTTAGTGCATTACCCAACTGTATCCTAGACGGAAACTGGCGTTGTATCCTTACACCTAGATACTCCAGGTTATATAACCTGACGCCAGGATATAATGTGCTCAGGTGTTTGGATAAAAACCTACCTATGATAAAAACTGTTCGTACTAACTGAAACAGATAGTGTTTTATGACGTCACGTGATTATAACTCAGCTCTATAAAAAGCCAGAGTGAACAGAAACTTTCTGGGCTACAGCCTTTTATCGCCCGCTAAAAGTCATAAAAAAGTGATCATTTCACACCAAATCATCGTATTTACGTGAAAAAGGCCCACACTCTGGTCTACAGTAAAACCAGTGAAACTTAATATAATATTAAATTGATTATTCACAACAGCAGAAAAAAAATTTGTTAAATTGCAGAATACCTATACCCTTAGGCACGTTCATACTCGTAAGTCACCACCTATAGGTACTTTAAATTAACTTTATTTCCAAAAGCATTCAGGATCTACTGCTTATATAATTAGAAGTAAAAATATTGAGTCCCCTATAATACACAAAGATAAAAATAACAAGCATTTGGGAAAAAAGTTATGAGCCTAAATATAATAAACTAGCCGCTGTTTTTCGACTTTTCCAATGAAATAAGATATTTTTCCTCGGATAAAAACATTTTATCTCACCATCCAGCATTCTTTGTGTAAAAAAATTGACAATTCGTTGTTATCTCAGTGCGAAAAGAGAAACAAACAAACACACTTTTGCAATTATATTATTAGTAAGATATGCTTTGTGGCTAGACTATAAATATTCCTTAATATCTAAAAGAAATAAATACGTAATTTCTCAAAAAGTTAAAATATCTGGTTCTAATTTAGTTTAATCTGTTTGATGCGGCAGATTTTGGTGGCGCGTAATAATTTCGGTGGCTTTCAATACTTAATTGAAACATGTAATCAATTATGTGTACGTTCAGGTCCAGTGAATTTCGCTGCGTAGTGTTATATAATTATGTGCCACCAAAATGTAGGTATAATATGAAAATAGTTCTGTTTGTGAATACCAAAATATTGTATTTTAGGTTATGAAGAAGGTAAATAATTCATCAAATTACCTTTTTGACTAAACTGATTTTTTAAATTATTATACTAAAACTAGCGACCCGCCCCGGCTCCGCACGGGAAAATAGTTACTGTGGGTTATTCTTGAGTATATTATGCATGTATTATAGATATAAACCTTCCTCTTGAATAACTTAATCTATTTAAAAAAACCGCATCAAAATCCGTTGCGTAGTTTTAAAGATTTAAGCGTACAAAGGGACATAGGGAGGGACATAAGGACAGAGAAAGCGACTTTGTTTTATACTATGTAGTGATAGTGATGTTCTCATTGTGTTTTTTGAATAATTGTAAGGCATCATTTAATAATTCAATTAACAATTTATTGTTTCTTTTCATCATAAAAATTAACCTCTTTTTCTCTAGGTCACACTATAACTAGAGAACGGCTTTACCGATTTCAATCATTATTTTAAACCTTTTCTAAAACTTTGCAGAAGGTGTCTATACATAAAAAAACCGGAAAAACTGTAAGCGTAGACCTCTGCCGCGACTCTTCGCGGGGTAGTAAGCTACTGTCAAATAAAAATGTACCTAATGCAGGCCAGTTTCGACTCAGTTTTGCTGGCCCATAGAAGTGCGCCATGTAAAGTTTCTATCTATTCAAACGACTAAAACAAAACAAACAAACTGGTAAATCCATAAATACAAAATCCCTTGAAACCTTCTCCGGTGAGATACGTATCTGTGGTACTAATGACGGGCCACCGGAATTTATGATTTGTGGGTTAACTCATTTTGCCTCTCTGCCGTAAATTAGGTTGCCAGAATGGACTTGATAAAAATGAGCAGTTCAGCATTATTAATCAAGGAACTTGCCACAAAACAGTTGCACAGGTATTTAACACGTGACTAAAAAATCTACCTATGAATTGATTCATTTAATATTTTTAGACAACGTTCAAAAAAAATAAAAAAAATCGTTCAGATATAATGAAGGGAAATAAATACAGAATTCAAAGATACAAAATTTAATACAAAACAATTAGAAAATTATATTTCGAAATACTTATTAAAAGTGAAAATAAATAATATTTTAGGCCAAGACACTAATTCGTCGATTTTTTAAGCGTTCAAGTTTGTTACGACTAAATATTTTTACTATTCTACAAAAGAAACCAAAATAACGTTTAAATTTTAATTCGACCTGGCAACACCATAAAGGGTTAAAGATTACGCTGATGTACGTGTAAATTTAGGCTTTTTGCGTATTGTTTTACCCTCTATACTTACCTACGTTGGTTTATTTTGGGTGTTTTGCAAAAATAAGACTGGAAAATAAATTTAGAACCAATGGTTACGTCTAATGTAAACCATGATTAACGTCTAAATGTAAACCATGATTAACTGATAAGTCATTAATACACCGAACCTACCCAGAAAGGCCACTTGGCCACCGACGTTTTTTTAAGCTGAATTTGACAACTGCGCTCTTATTATTGGTATCTTAGTGGTATGTTTTCGCATGCCTGCTAGACTAGTGCGAACTACGCGTAAAATCGATGGTTGACGTCTCAAAATTTAAGTTGACTTATGGTTTTTAAATTTAAGGTTAGATCTTAATAATATTATGTAGAATCGGGCGCATTGTTTGTTCAAAACACCGAAGTAAATAGAAGAAAGCTTATACTTAATATACCATAAAAAATGTAATATGGACGTAAATATAATGTTGTCAATTACAACAACTTGGATTGATATTACAAGAATGTATACACATCACCTTTTTAAATAAGGCAGGAATACATCCACAGACGGAGTGGCGACCGTGACATGTCTGCAACATGTCTGTATATGGCACAACTATTCAGGAAACATTAGAATGTTCGAAGTGTGAGAAAAATCGTGATCTTTATTTATTTATTTTATCTTTGCGTGTTTTTATGACGTCATTGAATTGGCTTTGATTCGTCTTAAGACGAGAAAGAGGGGTGTTACAAGTTTGACGTGTCTGTCTGTTTATCTGTCTGTGGCATCGTAGCTCCTAAACGGATGCGCCGATTTCGATCTAGTTTTTTTAACCCCCGACGAAAAAGAGGGGTGTTATAAGTTTGACGTGTGTGTCTGTCTGTCTGTCTATCTGTCTGTCTGTCTGTCTGTCTGTCTGTCTGTCTGTCTGTCTGTCTGTCTGTCTGTCTGTCTGTCTGTCTGTCTGTCTGTGGCATCGTAGCTCCTAAACGGATGCGCCGATTTTGATCTAGTTTTTTTTGTTTGCAAGGTGTTACAATCGGGAGTGTTCTTAGCTATGATCCAAGAAAATATCTTCAGCCATTTGAAGATTATCAGCTCTTTTCTAGTTGTTGAAAGGATCAAGTAACCGTTTTGGGTCGGGGGTTATTAAATTTTTAATTTAGTGTTATTGTTTGCAAGGTGTCACAATCGAGAGTGTTTTTGCTATGATCCAAGAAAATATATTCAGCCATTTGACGATTATCAGCTGTTTTCTAGTTGTTGAAAGGATCAAGTACTTACTGTGAGAGCGTAATAAAGTATATTTTTATTTATTTATTTATTTTATTTATTATTTTACTTAACGGTTTTATGGCGGGGGTTTTTATAACTTTAATTTAATGTTACCTTTGCTTCAACTTCAAAACATAAAAAAAAAGAGAAATAGTTTCTAATAATTCAATAACATGCACCAAGAATTTATTAGATAACATCACATTAGAAGTTAAACATTCCAGAATTTCCAGACCACATTATCAGTGCTACATAGGTATAAAAGTTCTACATAGTGTATGTTATGTAGTTATTTGTAATGTTGTAATTATCTCGTACTACGCAGTTACGCGTACAACTGTTTATCGTACAAGCAGCCTCTACTGGTGACAGATAGGGCTAAAAACATTATGCAACTGAGAACCAAGGATTGTTATTTATTTATTCATACTTCAACGTCTGTGCTTCAACTGCATTGTGTTTGAATAGATTTTTGATGAACATTCTTAGATTTTTGCGGTTGTTGAGTATACTAACAAATACTTTTTACGGGTTATCTTAGCAATTAAATTTTGATTCGAGCTTACCGATATTTGACCGGGTTACACCGGTTATCAGCGCCACCGGTCAAAATAATAATATCGGTAAGCACAAGTCAAAATTAAATCGTAGAATAACCCATGAAAATGTCCTGACAAAGAAAGCTTTTTTTTTCTATTTATGGCACTAGTTTTCTTTGTGCCAGTGTCGCAAAGAAAGGTTATAAATAAAATAGAAACAAAGTAACGATGTTTGTATTGTATGCTTACTGCCTGCCTAGTGCCTACCTACTTATTGAAAGCTTTTATTTCATAGACCAAAGTTGCATAAACAAGTCTACGCTGACCACTCGCACGCACGTCTTATCACAGTTTCACTTTTAATCACCATTTAACTAATTAATTGCTGCGACGATGTTTTGTTTTGAAAACAAAATGGCCGACATTTGTAACCCAGGACACTTGGCGAGACGTTACGACGACTTCACTTAAAGGCGGTTTTCTATTGGTGGAACGTTTAATAATTATATATTTATGTACATAAGTATGTATTTTGATCGTCTAATCACCAATTTTATTGGTATAAGTGAGGAGAAGCTTGATATGTCGATTTGTATGAAGAAATCTAAATATATGTTTGCCCGTAACTTCGTTATGTTATAATTATTTCACATCTGACACAAAATAATCATCGAGTTCGGTGGAACCGAAGTGATGCGAAGACATAATAAATTTCACATTCTCAAGTATGGGAACGTAAGAACGCGCACGATTACAGATATATTACTCTTTTTATAATACATTGCCTCAATGCCTCAACATATGTGGAGTTTTTTTCCGGCGAGTTCTTCTCTACAGAAGACAGCCAAATATTTAACTGACTTAACTAAGCGATATCCTAAAGTTAAGAATAAATACTTTATACATTGAACTTAACTTTGAACTGTGGTCGTAGAGCGGCAGCAAAAACAACTTTACAAAACAAAAGTATTTTTGCCGCTTCGATTTTCTAATTTGTACTACAAATACAACATCCAGACACAAGGCATACATAAGTGCTCATCACACGAATGTTTGCACTGGGCGAGATTCGAACCCGCGACCCTGTGTTTAGAAGGCAGCCGTACTACCAACTAGGCTACGGGGGCGTCAATCTAGTACATGGGTGCACGTGGTAAAAGGGCCACTGTATAAGGTTCAAGAACAGTATTTAAGCTGAGAGTAGCCCTCGTTAATGTTAGTTAACAGTTCATATACGTCCCCACCGAGGCGCTACCTACCCTGATATCAGGGTAAATAGGCCATAGTCGACCACGCTGGCCCAGTGCGGGTTGGTCAACTTCACACACAACCTTTGAATTTTTTCGCAGGTGTGTGCAGGTTTCCTCACGATGTTTTCCTTCACCGTAAAAGCGTCGATTAAACGTACCTACATATGAATTCGAAAATCGAAAACACATTGGTACGTGCCGAGGTTTGAACCCGCGAACTTCGGAATGGAAGTCAACGGGCCTAGCCACTTGGCCACCGACGCTCGTTTGTGTATTATTGTGGCAATAAACGTTTTATCTATCTATCTATACATTGAATTAGGAGCCTTGGGCCACATTGCATATTGATAACAAGGGCATTGTAATGTTCCCTTTACAATCTCATTGCTATCACAAACTCATCAGTTTTTAAACAACATCTGGTGGGGTCAAATAGTACTTGTAACTGCGCTTATTAATCAGCAAAATAATTGCACAATAATCAATCAATCATGTCCTCTGATAACCTAGGGTTAATTATTTACACGAGTATATAACATTATCTATGCGTTGAGTAACCTATTATTTAGCCTATAAGAATTCACTATTGGAAAACGGGTTTAATGGATCGAAAGGTTGTTTGCTTATCGTGTGGGTTTCGAGGAGAACCTACCTCACAAACCCTGGTGTCGGAATTATAGAACCGCCTTAGGTTTCCGGTATGGCTCCTATAACGACTACATCCGTAGATAGTAGCCGGGCGGGTCCAATGTCTTTACGTGCCTTCCGAACACGGAATCATCTTTCTGTTTCGGACAATCAGGTGATTCAGCATGCAATGTGCTACCTAAATTGCGGAAAGTCTTTCAACGTGTTATTTGTTCCACGAGTCCCCACCGGGATTCGAAACCGGGACCTCCGTAACGTCAGGCGAGCTTTTGACTGCTCGAACATGGGGGCTGCAATCGAAAGGTGGAAGAATTGATCCACAATTTTATTGGTCCAATAAAACAAGAATATTTTTAAGCAATATCACACTATAAGTTATACAAGTTGTAAGAATATGACGGGAATGGTCTTTTGGTATAACTGTACTGGGATACCCAGAGACGTGGGAAAGAAAGGTTTGCGAGACGGAATCTGAGTTTATTTGCAGCCTGTACTATAGACTGCGCCCGCTTGCTATGGGATAGACAGCATATAAACGTCCCGCAGCCCGCGACGCAACTGTGGGTGGGTACGCGGCTCTAGTCTCCCAAATATTGTTATTTTATTGCATTTTTAAAATATATTATTTCAGTATCACATTTAAACGCCATAGTACTCTGTACTCAACACATGGATCAACAATCAACAAGGTTGTAAAAATATGCTAAGTCTGGTTGCACTTGATGCCAAATACTCCATTACGATACACTGTTTTATAGTTTCAATGCATTTGGAATTATTATTATGGTCTTCAAATGTTGAGCAGTAAAAAGTAATGGCGTCGAATCTACAGCTGTTACATCAAATATAGATTATAAAGTACGAAGTGATTTTCCGAAAATATTTTTCTTTCCGAACCAGATGACGATATCACAGATGAAGTTATAACAGCCAAAGAATTTAGATTACCCCTAACAGAATGCCCTTCAGGTAACAATGCCCGTACCCATCGGCGGGGGTGCGGTCAAAATCAAAACTAGTAATCAGAGAGTCGTCTCCTTTACGAAGGTTTTCCGTTTCAAGTCCGGTCCTGGGGTAGAGCTTTCCGCTCCCCCGAAAGTCCGGTGAAGCTTGATTGGTCGTACCTTTTCGACACAAGCATAGGTCAAATAAAAAAAAAGGTTTTCCGTATCAACGCGCTAGGCCTAGGTTCGAGGCTCCCTCTCCCCGCTCCTAGATGCTTTGGTACATGACTACTCTGGGGTAGTGCTCTCGCTTCCCTGAAAGTCCGGTGAAGCTTGATTGGTCGTACCTTTTCGACACAAGCATAGGTCAATTAAAAAAATATTTTTTTTACCGTTTCATCAGAATAAAATGAAATGAACAGTCTTCGACTGTTCAGGGATTAAATTTTGATGAGGCACCGTCAAACACTTTGTGACACTTTCACTAGTAGCTGGCTCAATAGTTCAGTCACCAGGATTATTAAGTTTGGTTGATGACCTTACAATCGACACTAGGAAGAAGATCAAATAGTAATTTAGAATACAATACAATACAACACAATATACTTTAGTGCACACAAAACAGTACAGTGAAAAATTTACAAAAAAAGTGTAGAAAGTGTAGGCGGCCTTATTGCTAAGTAGCAATTTATTCCATGCAGGATTAGTTTGTCATAATAAATACCAAATATTCAAAAATCCCAAGAGTTAGTGAGCAAATAAACTGATACGAGTATGATGTTACCTTTACCCATTTTTACCACATACATGAAAATATTTGATAGCGAAATTATAAAATATTTACTAAATCGTTGTTTTATTGTAATCCAATCATCCAGCGTAGCGACCTTTTTAATCTATGCAAAAGCAAAACGTTAATTACAAGTAAAGCTTAGTTCAGACACGTTCAGATATGCTCAGGAGCGTTAGAGAGAGCATTAAACTTGTCAGTCCCGTCCCTTATGGCTTTGTGGTTAACTTTCATAATATGCAACTTTCAATGTAAACCGAGGCCAAGTTCTATTTCTTTTACAACAAAATAAAATTTTTGTTGATTTATTAAGTTTTAATAGTAATAAACTACATTTCGTCAACCTGAAAAATAACACTATTGAGATTTGAGACCTACCTACATCATGAAATTGATTATGTTATTATTTACTTATGTCTCGTATGAAATATATGTATAAGTTTGTTATTGGCATTTTGTATATCCTTTTAGTTGTATACCTTGTAAATGATTGCCGTTAACTCCCATAATAAAATAAAATAAAATTAAATTAAAATTATGTAGATTTTTTGATGCATTGACCATTTCAGTGCAGTTTATATTTCAACCAATAAGTTTTTTTATTAGAATTTTATTAGCCGTACTTATTAAAATATTGATAAATTTTGTATCTATCTATATAAAATAACAAAGTTTTCCAATAACAAACTTTGATATGTCGCAAAGTCTTTTATTGTTCTTAGAGCCATCCAGAAAGCCCGTCTGATAATTATTTGTCCAAACAATTGTATGCTGGCAAAAGCAAGCTGATAATAATTATGATACGGCCGCAGTTAAGTCACATAATTATATGACTAAAATCGCAGTCTAAAATAGATGTTAAAGCGACGTGAGAGGTATAAGAATTGACAGCTTGCTTACAACTATGAGTAGGCATACAAATTGTTTACCTAGACAAATGATTATGAGACGGTTGAACCATCGGGCTGCGACATAGACAAGCAGTTAGCCTTATTCCAGACTTGCCCTAGCGCTGCCGTGCACCCACATATGATTTGGCGCTAGCTACTTCACTGTGACATTGCTCTAATACGTTTGTTGATATTTATGGTTTTGCTGTTAACTGTTTAGAATTTAAGATGAAGTTTAACTTATAACTTATAACAAATTACTGCTGGCAGTTTACGTGTTAACCTAGAACAAGAAGAAATTACTATTCTAGCTGTCTGCCCGCGGCTACGCCCGCGTTGTTTTCCGACTTTTCCGTAGTAATTTTTAACTTTGCTACGGAAACTCTTTAATTTTCCGCAATTAAAAGTATCCAAGATGTTGACCAGGGATGTAGAGGACAATCATGCAAAATTTCATTCAAATCGGTCCAATAGTTTCGGAGATTAGCCCGTACAAACAGACGAACAGACAGAGAAACAAAAAAAAAAGAAAATTGACTGGATATGTTCTATTTCACTTTTTACATCCTCCTCACTCGGTTTTCATCTTTTTTTTTCTATGTACAGACATTTGACCTCTACAGTTTTATTATACATATATATACTAGTACTACCTACTTTGTATTGTATAACCATGTGCGTAATTTGTCTATACCATGTGATGTGCCATGTATCCATGCAAATAAATGCCTTTTTCCTTTGTCTATGTTTGGAGAACATCGGTGGCCGAGCGGCTAGGGCCGTTGACTCCCATTCGGAAGTTCTCGGGTTCAAGCCTCGGCACGTACCAATGTGTTTTTGATTTTCTAATTCATGTGTACGTTTATTCGACGCTCTTACGGTAAAAAAAAAAACTGGTCACCAAACCTCCTGGAAGAAAACCTGCTCACACCTGCAAGTTATTCAAAGATTAAGTGTGAAGTTCACCAACCCGCACTTGGCCAGCGTGATTGACTAAGGCCCATGGTCCCAGTCAGATACCAAACAATAATACATAGTTTAAAAAACTAAAAAACACGCTTCCTGTCCGCCACCTTGGACGTCCGCCATATTGGATTTAAGTCACATGACTTTTTTTTTCGTATTTCTGACAGCACACCCTTTCATTTGATACCCATATCATGGGGGTGGATTTCAAACAGCCAGTTCGCCATCTTAGGGAGGCCGCCATATTAGATTTGTAATGACGTTTCTTAGCTAGTCATGTATTGTCATCAGAACTCAGAGCGTGTGCAAAATTTCATCTTAATCGAAGACCGGAAAGTGGGTCAAATTAAGATCCCAAGATTTTTTTAGATACAATAATGGGAAGGCCGCCATATTGGATTTGTAATGACGTTTCTTAGCTAGTCATGTATTGTCATCATAACTCAGAGCGTGTGCAAAATTTCATCCTAATCGAAGACCGGGAAGTGGGTCAAATTAAGATTCCAAGATTTTTTTAGATACAATAATGGGGAGGCCGCCATATTGGATTTGTAATGACGTTTCTTAGCTAGTCATGTATTGTCATCATAACTCAGAGCGTGTGCAAAATTTCATCCTAATCGAAGACCGGGAAGTGGGTCAAATTAAGATTCCAAGATTTTTTTAGATACAATAATGGGGAGGCCGCCATATTGGATTTGTAATGACGTTTCTTAGCTAGTCATGTATTGTCATCAGAACTCAGAGCGTGTGCAAAATTTCATCCTAATCGAAGACCGGGAAGTGGGTCAAATTAAGATTCCAAGATTTTCTTACATACATAGTTACTTACAAGTGAAGCTAATATAAAGCGTGTAAAAATTGAGTCGATTTATCAGTGTGTTTGTTCCGAATTTGATACTTTGATTAACACTCAAATTAAAAATAAGAACTAGTTTCTGGCTCACAACCTTTTGACACTGTGGGTTTTTTTTTACCTCGAAGTGCTAATTAATTTATAATTTTATAACGTGTAGTTTTCGTAGATCCAGCCATTAGGCGCATAGTCAGTACAGTGTAAAATACAAAAGTTTATTATTGATTATATAATATTATATTTAACTAGCTTTCCGCCCGCGGCTCCGCCCGCGTTAAACATTTTTCCCGTGGGAATGAGTTTTTTTTTTATTTCTCTTTGTAAAAACCATCCTTGGACTTCAACGAACATTAAAAAAAAAGAGTTGTTTCAATTTATCTAGGTGTTGCTGAGTTATGCGCCTACCAACACATTTTGCGATTCATTTTTATATTATAGACAGTTGTAGCCAGTTTATACATTTAAGGCCAATTATGATGATTCTAGACTAAATTTACGAAAGTCTAGCTTTTATAGCACATGGCGACATAATTTAGAGGTCAAGAAAAAAAAACTAGTTTAATTAAAACTGATTTTTATTTTTCGGATACTTGAGTATTTGTTTCGTATCGAGCCATTTGGCCCATCACTAGTCAGTAAAGTATAAAATGACTGAGAGACAGGAATTTGGAATTAAACGAGGATGCTGAAACAATGCTTTGACTGATCATGATACTATTCGCTATTGACAACGGAAATTCAACCTTTCGTGTAATTAAAACTAGGTTGTGTTTTGATACTGTTTATAATTTGATTCTGCATAACAACACTACATTTTTGTTTATGCATTTTTTATAAAGAATTTTTTTACAGAATCTCAAATATATTCCGTTTTTTTCATCAGTTGATGTACAGTATAGCCAGCACATGCTGCTGGAAATATTTACATTTAGAGCGCCCGTATTCCTTAAGCGGTAGGGGCGAATTTTGTAGTGCGAATGTCGAACTGCATGTGCTGACCTCTGTACAGTTCAGAAATAGTCATGTTCGATTGCTTCTTAAGAAGTAGTACCTACGTAAGTGACATCTAAGTAAAGAACTCAAGTAAAATCTAGTTGGTGGTCGACAAAAATTCACACATAAACTTTGTAACTATCGCTAGATATCAACTTTTAATTATAGTGATTTTGCGCTACTACATCGTAAAATTCAACTGGTTATTTATCTGCAAAATAGTCATGAAACTGAACAACTTTTCCTAAGAAACACAGTTTTTTTTTTAACTTATAATTCAACTTGTCATATTGTACAATATCATCGTCGGTAACAACCTTTTATTCTAATACTAGCGACCCGCCTCGGCTCCGCACGGGAAAATGGTTATTGTGGGTTATCTTTAAGCATATTATGCATGTATTATACATATAAACCTTCCTCTTGAATCACTCTATCTATTAAAAAAAAACCGCATCAAAATCCGTTGCGTAGTTTTAAAGATTTAAGCGTACAAAGGGAGGGACATAGGGACATAGGGACATAGGGACAGAAAAAGCGACTTTGTTTTATACTATGTAGTGATGCCTATTTCTTTTTACTCGTTAACAGCTCATTCATATACGTCCCCACCAAGGGTCTCGAGCTTACCCTCATATCAGGGTAGATAGGCCTTAGTCGACCACGCTGGCCCAGTGCGGGTTAATCAACTTCACACACAACCTTTGAATTTCTTCGCAGGTGTGTGCAGGTTTCCTCACGATGTTTTCCTTAACCGTAAGAGCGTCGAATCGACGTCAAGCGTACTTAAGAATTCGAAAATCGAAAACACATTGGTACGTGCCGAGGTTTGAATCCGCGAACTTCTGAACGGAAGTCAACGAGCTTAGCCACTTGGCGACCGACGATTTTTTCTTTTCTTTTTACTACGACATATTTATTACTAAAAAATACGACTGGAATTCGCTTTAAAATGTTAAATACAGAAAACATATCACAAATCTGTCATAGCACTAATTATTGTAAACTAGCCGAAGCAGAGATCGAACTAGTATCGGCGGGATCAAAGGGCGGCGAATCACAAAGCTTAAGGAATGCACTAATGAGAGCGGACCCATCGTCAAACTGTCCTCCAATGGTTGTGACGTCAAACGTTTACCAGGGCCGTATGTAGAAGCCGCTTTATTCAAGACTCAAACAGAAGCTCCGACATAATGGGCTTAATTCTGGCGTTACCGCTCTCTAAATTTAAGTTGTTGGTCTCTTTCATTCATATGGGAATCGAAAAGGATGGGAGATGAATGAATTTAATTTTGAATGAATGATATTTAAAATAAGCAGCGCAGCTGTCAAATTCAGCTTAATTTAGTCAGGATGTTTTTGAATGCCGCTAAATTAGTGCTAACTATGCGGAAAATCGACGTTTGACGTCTCTAAATTTAAGTTGACAATCACCCGTCCCTTTTCGCTCTTAAGAACGTGAAAGAGACATATGATTTTTAATTTTTAATTAGAGCTCATATGTAGAGTCGGGCCCAATGTATAATCACTACATAGTATAAAACAAAGTCGCTTTTTCTGTCCCTATGTCCCTCCCTTTGTATGCTTAAATCTTTAAAACTACGCAACGGATTTTGATGCGGTTTTTTTTAATAGATAGAGTGATTCAAGAGGAAGTTTTATATTTATATTACATACATAATATTATGCTTAAGGATAACCCACAATAATCATTTTCCCGTGCGGAGCCGGGGCGGGTCGCTAGTTTAGATATATTGTAAACATATTTGAAAAGACGCGATGTGGAGTTTTTTCTGTTCTTCTCCACAGACGAACGCCACTTTTGATCGGCCAACCATGGACATTCTGTTCCTTTGTATTTACTAGCTTTGACGGGGAAAATGATTTTGTAAATCCTACTTAGCATAAAAACCTTTTGATTTAAATTATAAAAAGTAACTTATGTGTTATTCTGATGTATCACTACATAGTATAAAACAAAGTCGCTTTTTCTGTCCCTATGTCCCTATGTCCCTCCCTTTGTACGCTTAAATCTTTAAAACTACGCAACAGATTTTGATGCGGTTTTTTTAATAGATAGAGTGATTCAAGAGGAAGGTTTATATGTATAATACATGCATAATATACTTAAGGATAACCCACAATAACCATTTTCCCGTGCGGAGCCGGGGCGGGTCGCTAGTCACTATCACTACATAGTATAAAATAAAGTCGCTTTCTCCGTCCCTATGTCCCTATGTCCCTTTGTACGCTTAAATCTTTAAAACTACGCAACGGATTTTGATGCGGTTTTTTTTAATAGATAGAGTGATTCAAGAGGAAGGTTTATATGTATAATACATGCATAATATACTGAAGGATAACCCACAATAACCATTTTCCCGTGCGGAGCCGGGGCGGGTCGCTAGTAAGCTATATTATGTAAAGTTTCATTATCCATTCAGTAGTTTTTGCGTGAAAGAGTTTATTGAAACTTATTTATTAAAAAGATTTACTGGTTTATAATGTATTTAAATTTTTATCAACTGTTATTTATGTAGTTCAGTAACGCTTAAGAGATGTGCTTCAATTTTATTATTACTCAAACATTGTAAAATGTCAAAGATAAAGGTTTTTTTTTTTGTTTTTACTCGTCTAACAAAATGGCTGAACGAATATGAATGAAATTAGTCGTGTAGGTTATTGCTTGAACTGCATTTTAATGTAAAACTTTAATGTTGTGAGAAGGATATTTGGACTTTAGACGATCTAACTGGCCCAGTGCGGATTTGTCTATTTCCTGCACCTTTGAATTTCCGTGCAGATGTACGTAGATTTCTTCACGATTGTTTTCCGTCTTTGTATTGTTATATAAAATTTTAGTTTGTTATTAGCTCATAATAATATGTCCTCATTCCCCACTGAGGTTCTCGAGCCTACCCTGAAACAAGGGCCTTAGTCGACCACGCTGGTCCAGTGCGGTTTGGTCGACTTCACATACAACCTTTGAATTACTTCGCAGGTGTGTGCAGGTTTCCTCACCGTAAGAGCGTACAATATACCTATATAGTAATTCTAAAATCGGAATAACATTGGTACTTTAGTCTTTAACCCGGGACCTTCCGAACAAAAGAACGACAGTCAAAACGCATGGAGTATAGACCATGGTCTGAAAACAAGGTCTAACCATTAGACCACGTGACTGACACAAACCTACGTCATCTTGCGCTGTTCGTCCTTGTCGAATGCGTGTTAATAGACAAGGATGAATAGCGCAAAATGACGTAGGCTTGTGTCAGTCACGTCTAACGGTTAGACCCTGTTTTCTTAGACCATGAGTATAGTAATAATAATAATAATAATAAATATGTGGGGACATCTCACACACGGCCATCTGACCCCAAACTAGGCAGAGCCTGTACTGTGGGTGTCAGACAGCTGATACACATATACATATATAAATACAACATCCAGACACAAGGCAAACACAAGTGCTCATCACACGAATGTTTGCCCTGGGCGGGATTCAAACCCGCGACCTTGTGCTTCGTAGGCAGGCGTACTACCAACTAGGCTACGAGGCCGTCAACATAGACCTAACATGAACTTAAAAAGCTCTGCGAATGTATTTATTTACTCGTATTTCTAATTTATTTTTGTCTTAAAATTAATTTGGCAACTTATTACAAAAATATTCTACGAAGCTTTTTATGACATAAAAAACAGAAGAACTAATTTAGATTACGACTTCACGGAACAAGGCGGCCACTATGATAATTGTGACAGTTAATATTATAATTAATTATTCCAAACACAACTGTTTGTCGGCAAATTTCTATGATGTCTTGAAAGATACCGCTTACTAATTTATAAGTGAACTAGCTCTCCGCCGCGGCTCCGCCCGCGTTAACAGTGTTTCCCGTGGGAATGAGTCATCTTCCCGCGGTAAAAAGTAGCCTATATGACTCAGGGTGAATGTAGCTTTCTAATATTGAAAGAATTTTTGAAATCGGTTGAGTAATTTTTGAGTTTATTCATTACAACATAAAACAAAAATACAAATCTTTCCTCTAGATATTAGTATGATTTAAGGTCCAAAGTTAAACAATTAATAGCATTTACAATTTTGTTACGAAAAGAGGCTAGATTGGGAGGAAATAAAGAAATTATAATAACACGGGTCATGCTAGTAATATTATAAACGTTTTTAATATTATAAGCGTATAAAGTTTGTGAGTATGAATGGATGTATGTTTGTTACTCTTTCACGCAAAAACTACTAAATGGATTTTAACGAAACTTTACAGAAATCTAGCTTATACATTAGAATAACACATAGGCTACTTTTTACCGCGGGAAAATACGTCATTCCCACGGGAAAAACGGTTAACGCGGGCGGAGCCACTGGGCGGAAAGCAAGTCATTTAAATAGAACAAAACGTTTTGAAAATCTGATTTCAATAACAACTGCGATGCCCAACCAGAAAAACAAGATTATGGCTAAACTCTTTGAACAGACATAGGTCTTGCTTAGCCTTAGGGCCTTTTTCCTGTCATGCGGATTTACGCCCGCACGCGGATCAGTAGGCCTACTATTGTAAGTAGCGACAGGCTCGAGAGGCTGTCAAACGCGACATATTGACAGAACGACTACTAGGGCTCTAATGTCCCTATGTCCCGTTTGATAGCTTCTCGAGCCTGTCGCTACTTACAATAGTAGGCCTACTGATCCGCGTGCGGGCGTAAATCCGCATGACAGCGGAAAAAGGCCCTTAGCCTTGCAGAACAGATAAAGGTAGAATAAATAGTTGAAAGCTACAACGAACGAAAATGAAGAAAGAATTTGTAATACTAATAAAATACTGTTTAAGTTGTTATAGCAGTTGATGTTTACAAAAAGAATGACACAATACCTAAAGAATTACTGTGGAAAGACCTTAAATTAATGCTAAAAGGGCCGTATAGTTGGCTATTATTCAAATGCAGTGCCTCGTAAAATTAGCGCTTTGGTACACATTTACATACCAATTTATTTCAACGATCATTTTGTATGCTAATTCAAATTTGTATGTATAGGTATTGTTGGGTGATACCTAAACTTATATCCGTATGTTTCACCTTGGGCCGAAGGATCAAGGATGTCTGAATTGACTATTTCTAAAAAAAAAACTACACGTGTCATTTTAATTTACCTATCTTGTTTCTCCATAAAAAAGAAGATACCCCCCCACAAGCGTCTATCGAGCTTCGTCGACGACTACGCACTAGCGTCGCGCGTACAATCATCCTCGTCCATGGTCTAAGAAAACAAGGTCTAACCACTAGACCACGTGACTGACAAAAATCTACGTCATCTTGCGCTGTTCCTCCTTGTCGAATGCGTGTTAATAGACAAGGATGAACAGCGAAAAATGACGTAGGCTCATGTCAGTCACGTGGTCTAACGGTTAGACCTTGTTTTCTTGGACCATGTCCTCGTCCGTCTTTTGTTTCAATCGCCTTGCCTCGCTCGAATGACGCTAGGTGTGAGGGGTGTAATTTGTAAATCCCCGAATTACATTTATTTTTTTGTACATAACTCAAACCCATACCTTCTGGATGGCAAGCAGTGAATCTCCACCACGCCATGGGCGAATTAAATTCGTAATTTCCACAGTTTTCCTTCCCTCGTAACTGGAAGCCCAGTGGTTCCTAACGCCTGCCCAGTGGGGTGTGTGCACAGATAATAAATAAATTCTAAGATACAATCTTTTCGTGTATCGTATTATAGCCGTTATGGGTTTTTGCGCCTGAGTCCGTGGGCGGATTTAGGTGACACAAAAGTTATTTTTTTATAATTAAGAAATTCTTTTTTTCTTTACGTTCAATTATAGCTTGCTCTAAAAAATTAAATACTCGTAAGTAACATGCTTAAAGGGCAACACTTTTATTTTTTTATTCGTGTTTCTGGTAACAATTTGCTATTGTAAAGTTAGTTCCATTTAGTTTCTGCAATATGGTGAAGATATTTTTTAATCTTTCTGGACAGGCTTCAATAACTACAAAAACTACATAAATTCCACTTAAATTGCTTAGTTATTGACGTCGTCGTCTCGTCAGTTTTTTCTTGTAGAGATATTTTTTTTGTTCAGTTTAAGTACAAGTATTTCATATTATATTTTTTTGTTTTAAAAAAGGTTGATGTCAATATGCCCTTATTAAAAAAATTAATAGCTAAGATAACATAAAAGTCACCATGTTAGGTTATTGTCTAAAAAACTTAAAATAAAGATACGAAAATAGAACAAAGTGTAGTGTTTTAAATTTTAATATAATTTAAATATATTCAAAACTAGATTAGTGTTCGTAAAAACAAACAGTATTATCAATCAATCTGAGTACAGCTCTGTCGCAGTCGTTATCTTTAGCCTGCAGTAAGTAGGTATATTTTTTTCGCTAATGACACATTTTTAGGGCTTTGAGGATAATACAAGACGTTATTATTATGATGTAGACTCCGAAATTTATTTTCTGCTCGTGAAAAAGCTTTCTTTCCCTTTTTGTCTTACAAGTAAATTGTAATTTATAGAGCTTTTATTTTGCAGTTAGCAAGATAAGGTTCGTCGTGAGAAAAAAGTGACCTCATAAATTTTAGTGAGAAATCATTTCATCCAGTAAAGGCGGATTCGATCCCCGCCGCAGCACAGAGGTAAAGCAGATTGCTACGCGATTCTGTCCCTTATTTAACAGGTATAAGAATGGTATAGTATCCAAATTATACTGCTTGATATCTTTTTAGATATAAGTAGGTACAGTAGCCAGCACATGCTGCTGGACATGTTGACCTTGAGAGCGCCCGTATCCCGTAGCGGTAGGGGATAATTTCGTAGTGCAAATGTCCAACTATAACGATCAAGTCTGAAAAAAGTAATGAATTACTTTTTGAACAGATAACGTAGAGCTACTTAATTTAAAAAAATACTAGGTATTTCAAATCGAAGAAAAACTGAAAAACATTTAGCTTGTAACAAGGTACTTTGCAACCTCATTTCCACCCCATTTTCCATTTATTTCTTGTATAAATTCAAACATTCAATTTTGGAATTCCTTCGTCACTCATACGTCATCCTTGTCCATTTTTCTTCAGTTTTCCGTTTTCCCCTTGACTTTCAACGTTGACGGCATTGTTTCTTTAAAATGTGTATAATTTTGTATAGTTCCATGTAAATAAAACGTGTTTTCATGTGAATAAAATGTAAATAAACCGGTTCAGTCTAGACTAGACAGTTCCTCGTGGCGTTCTTATTTTACTACTAGTGCGTGGAGCCTAGGGAATCTTCAATCTTCAGCCGCTCCTGACGGCTCGCCAAGGTTCTAGTGAGCCGAAGGGGGGAAAGCTCTGACGGAAACTCGAACCCGCATCTCTTTGGTTATCCGGATCATATCGCCTGCCTACATCCTATCCTTTTGGAGAGGACAAGTATCTGCAAAAATCCCATCAAAAATCTTCACCTTAAGGTTTCATAAATAGGGATGTTAACTGGCTAGTCAAAACAGCTTCTTTTTATAAAATGACAAAAACAATATTTTATATGAAAAATTAAAGGGAATACTAGCTTATGACGACGTCACAAGCATGTATTGTCGTTTTTGTATGATTTTTATTTTGATTTGAAATAAAAAATAATAAAATTGGCAATAATCGTCCCTACATAAGTTATACTACAGTAATTATCAGATTTTTTATTTTCTAAATACTGTAAGATAATTTGTTTTGAATACAGTCAAAATCCTTATTCATTACATTTCAATCACTCCCTGCGAATATAAAAGTCTGAGTCCACTAGATCATTAATAGCGTTTTTGATGGATATAAACGGATACTTAAATTAGTTGGTAACTGGGTGGGTAGAGCTAGGAACCCTATTTTCAAACAACTCGTCTTGTTCGAGCCGTCTAAGTTTCTGCAACTGATTCTGGGAAGTTCCGCCAATCATTCCCTAAGTTTAGCTAAGACTCATGTTCAGGGCTTGCATTGCATACTGAACTTCAGACTATTACGGGATACTTCCTGGGAACTTCAAAATATCTTTAACTCATGTTTACGAGTACTAGGTAAATTGATCATTAATATAATGGAAAAAATTGCAAAAGTTACTAAAATCTAGAAGTACATACAAAAAGGGGGTTAATTTTCAAATAGCCACATTGAGGCTTTTTTTAAATTGAGCTACGCTTGTGTTGTATTATGTATCAAGCTTCACCGGCCTTGCGGGAGAGCGGAAGGCTCTCCCCAGAATAGTCATATACCAACGCGTCTAGGGGCGGGGTGAGAGCCTCGGACCTTTGCCTAGCGCGTTTACGGAAAAAAACATCCTGAAGGATCAAAATGGTACTGACAGAATATCAGCGTTGCAGTACCTCATGTTACTGCAACATAATGCTGAGTCAGCGCCATTTTGGTATACTTCATGCAGGTGGCGTGGTGCACATTATGCAAGCGACCTATTCTATTATATTACCTACTTGTCTTTTGTGTTGTTTATGTACCTATTTCTCTGTTATGTATCTTTTGTTAATTCTGTGTGTTTGCTTGTGTAATTTGAATGTTCTTTCTCACTCTTTTTGATTTATGTTTGTGCTGCCTGTGTATGTGTGCCAATAAAGTTTTAATCTATCTATCTATCTATCTCCTTTGTGAATTGTGGCTCTATTTTCACTACATAATATTGTCATAAAATGTTACAGGTACGTTACAATTCTACACTACGTACAAATTGAACGCTACTATCTCTATTATCAAACCGACCTAGCAGCGCCATCTATCCAAGTCGTTGGGAACTTAAATGGAAAATTACGTACATGTTTCTGCTTACCGAGATCAATGAGATTTTATGGGTATGTTTTGGCCCGATATGTTTTATATTAGGAAAACTAAATATATTGAAAAACAATACTAAGGATAAAAGGTGTCATGTAAATTGTTTGTTGTTTCTTATGTTAAGGACTTACCCTTAAAAACATTGTTTTCGTCTGATAGTTCATCATAATTATTTCATTTAAATTTATTTATAATAGTAGTTTTACTTTTAAATATTATTATTACATCCATTATCAAGTTCACGATAGTTACAGTAGCCAACACATGCGGCTGGACATGTTTACCTTGAGAGCGCCCGTATTCCATACCGGTAGGGGTCGTAGTGCAAAAGTCCAACGGCATGTGCTGGCTTCTGTACATAAAATCTCCTAATTTTGCAAATCTAGGGGCACGGCGGCAGTGCCCCGCCAAGTTGATTCAGAAGAGCGTGTTTAATTACTTCGTTGATAAATTCATTGAACAAAACTTTACCATACCACTCGAGATATTGCAATTTCGTTAATTATTTTAGTAGTGATTTATTTGTATCAATACAGAGATGTTGCGGTTAATTATACAAATGGTTCGAGTATCAGCAAGAAACTTTAGTTTGGCAAAGGGTGGAGAGAGTTTAACTTGTACCGTCGCTACTGTAGTAAATGCATAAAGTTTAAGAAGCAACTCAAATACTAATGAATTCAGTACTTATTTTGTATTATTATAGTTTATGTTTGATATTGATTAAAGAGGCATATATTTATGTGCTGTTGGAAACTAAGACAGCCAAATTGTGAACTCGCCTCGACGTCGAAAAATGATTTATAGAATCTTACTTCGAATAAAAACTTTTTGAACTTTGAACTTAGTTCGATTTGAAATTGATTCAAGACACATAAGATTGTCAGGTAGGTACCTTCTTATAGAGATTAGCAAGGCTTTCTGCTATATATCGTATTTGTACATTTTCAGTCTTTATTTTGATATAAACTATGAATTGTTATGAAACCTAGCTTTCCGCCTTTTTTCCGTGGGAATGAAGGATTTAAATAATAAAAAATTTAACCGCGGTAAAAATTTAAGTTATTTTGATTTACGCTAAGCTATATTATTATACTTTAAAGTTTTATTAAAAACTAAACAGTATTCTTTTCGTGAAAGAATAACAAACATTCATACATTTATACATACATCCTAACAAACTTTTGCGTTTATATCCAATGATGTAAT
This sequence comes from Teleiodes luculella, assembly GCA_948473455.1. Lineage (NCBI taxonomy): Eukaryota > Metazoa > Arthropoda > Insecta > Lepidoptera > Gelechiidae > Teleiodes > Teleiodes luculella. The sequence goes on along the minus strand of OX419601.1, from coordinate 12,821,443 downwards.
AAGTAAAAAGGCGCCTTTTTACTTATTACATCATTGTTTATATCAGTAGGATATTTAGCAAAGTATTTCAAAGTGTTTATCTACCAGTCAACCCTAGCATTTTACTAAACTATATGCGAATAAGATTTTTAAAAAATAATATATAATAAGAAATAAAGGCGTATGGTAAAAAGAAGAATTGAAAAAAATGCGAGTGCAATTTTTTTTTTTCAAAAAAAGTAGTTTCATGAACTTAACGAATCCCCAAATCATATATTATGCGATATAATTTAAACCATTTATTTCACCACACATTACACATTTACAAGTTATAATATAAGCTATAATAATATTTACTAATCCTTTTTTATAATTTTAAATTCGCTTTTATATCTACGTCACATAAATTTTATCTTATTCTAGGTGGTACTATCGATTAATTTGTTTATGGAGGCATTAAAATTTTCGGTAACTGCGGTACGCAATGTGTTAAAAGTAGCATTTCGGTAAGAGATGTTTTTAGGTAGGTAAGTAAAAAAACCCTTAGTACAAAACCTCAATATGAGCTGTTAACATTACTATAATGTAACAAAATGCATCTACACCTGTATTTGGCGTTGAGTTCGAGTACAGCGCTGTTGTTGAAGATATTGTTTTGCATTGTATTGTATTGTAATATTCTCTATCGATGTTCAGACTCCTGATAAGAGCCAATAGTTGTCGACTGTGGCCACGAAGTCAGCTCTTAACGCTAAAATACCTCAGATCGATAAAGTGCAATATTCTAGTAATATCATAAACGCGAAAATTTGTGAGGATGTATGGATGTTTGTTACTCTTTCACGCAAAAACTACTAAATGGATGGGACGAAAAGCTAGTAATTTTCTATATTCAAAACTACCAAGTGATAGTGGTAGCCTCTGAACTCCTGTTACCATTTACAGCTCACATTTTTTAGTTCTTTTTTGTGAGAATACGTAATATTTTTTACCCAGCCTAATTCGTCTAATCACATTCAATAAAATGTCTTAAGGAGCTAAAATAGGGTGCTTGCAACCTCATTTTCACTTCATTTACCATTTCTTTTACGTCTAATCACCATTCAACGGTTCGAGAGATTACCGTGTACAAACTGACTGACAGACAGACGGCCTTTTTTGTCAAAACTTGTATTTTTGTGCTCAGCTACACTCCCTTTATCACCTACAATCTTTTTTTAAACACATCAATGTACAGACACGCTATTTCTTCAGTTTTATTATAATAAATAGGGTATCGTTCAAAAGTTCATTCGATACAGCATTCTTCGATTGAGTATCTTTCGGAATTCAGTTTGGGACTCAGTTAAAACAAATACAAATACAAATATTCTTTATTGACACCAAGAAAAAACAAAGCAACACAAACACGGAAAACAACAGGTTCCAACAGGCGGCCTTATTGCTAGGTAGCAATCTCTGACCAAAACCCCTGTTTTCGTAGCCTTGGCTTCAAAGGAGCAGACAATGGCGACGCAACAATGCGCCTGGACTCAGCATATTCGCGCCCGGAATTGCACCTTATTGTGTTTGACAGGTCCCGAACACTCCCTATCTCCGATATTTTGTAGCTGACGCCGTACTTTGTTCCAAAGATGAAGGCTATTCGGTTTTGGATGAAAATTTCGCTTTACACTGGCTGAAATGGAAATTGGTTGGCGAGTGTTGTTGACTTGATAGGTAATGTTTTTGGAGTGGTGTAGCGTATTATGCTACGACAATATTATTTATTTAACTATCAGTAATTTCTTACTATCCCACGGAACTCTTTAATTTTCCGCGATCAAAAGTATCCAAGTTTTTGACCGGGGATATAAGGTACCACCATGCAAAATTTAATTCAAATCGGTTTTTAGCATTTTTTTCTATGAACAGATTTTCGACTTCTACAGTTTTATTATATAGAGGTATTTGTTTTCTATGCATCGCAATAGTTAAATAAACAAATTTGTACATTTTGTAAAAGTTTCTGACCATGACTGAAAAATATCTGTAAGTTATAGGTAAACGAATGACATTATTTTCCTTTATTGTACAGAAGCCAGTACATGCGGTTGGACGGACATTTGCACTACGGAATTCACCCCTACGGAATACGGGCGCTCTCAAATTCAACATGTCCAGCTGCATGTGCTGGCTACTGTACAAAATGGTGCTGTTTTCAAAAGGATTGTTTTATGAATATTTTATTTCCTTTTTGCGGTAGATTTTGATTTTTGATGCTACTGAGTAAAGATTTTATTTCATCTAGAACTAGATGAACATGTGCCAGATTATTACATCCATTTAAATAACTTTAAACTTTTAGAAAGTTGGGTAAAACTTTCTAAAAGTTTAAAATTATAGTCTCTGTAATATCATTTAATTACTATTCGGCTAAAATATTCATACAAAACAATTTACCATTCAAATTTTAAATTCTGACAAATATGCTCAAATCTTAGTAAAATACCTCGTATGGTATAACTGAACTCTCCAAAAATATTTGTATTGGAATGCACGTTATTTGCATAGTTTTAGATATTCCGGCACGATTGCGCCGAAATTTGTGTACTGTTAGTCAGAAAAGTTTAAACATTCAACAAAAAGTACTGCACATAAACTAGTGGACTTTCTTTCGTTCCTAATCACATCTTGTAGCAGTCCATTGCAGGACAAAAATTTTTTCTATTCCTTAAAAGAAGCATGCAGATCTTATAGTTGACTAGCGACCCGCCCCGGCTCCGCACGGGAAAATGGTTACTGTGGGTTATCCTTAAGTATATTATGCATGTATTATACATATAAACCTTCCTCTTGAATCACTCTATCTATTAAAAAAACCCGCATCAAAATCCGTTGCGTAGTTTTAAAGATTTAAGCGTACAAAGGGAGGGACATAGGGAGGGACATAGGGACAGAGAAAGCGACTTTGTTTTATACTATGTAGTGATAGTGATAGTGATTTTGCAAGTTCATTAACTTCACAATTAGTATATGGATAGGCTACTGACGACGCTATTCGTGTGCCTGGGGCCGAGACTCGGACGAGTTTGCTGTCGACTCGAAAAGAAGAAGTATATGGATGTATGAAAGTAAGCAAAGGATTGACTAGTAGAAATTGCTACCTTAATAAAAAGGCCGCCTGTAGGTACACTTGTGTTGTTTTCAGTTGTTTTTTTTTGGGTGCAATAATTTATATTCTATTCTATTCTAATCTCTTTAATCATAATTGTAAGTTTACATCGAACTGAAATTATAGTTAGGCGCAGAACGCTATGTAATTGTCGCGGCGGCGGAGAAAAACAGCCTCCTTGGTCGGGTGGTCAAAAGCTCGGCTGACGTTACGAAGGTTCCATGTTCGAATCCAGATGGGGACTCGTCAAATAAATATCACTTTGTGAGACTTTCCTCAGTTTGGTTAGGACATTACAGGCTGAATCACCTGATAGTCCGAAAATAAAGACGATTCAGTGCTTCGTAAGGCATGTAAAGCCGTTGGTCCCGGCCACTATCTACGGATGTAGTGTATGTGTGTGTTATAGGAGCCATGTCGGAAGCCTAAGGCGGTTCTATAATTCCGTCACCAGAGTTTGTGGGGTTTACCACTAAACCCACACGATAAGCAAGCATTGTCGTGGCAATCAACCACGCTGTATGTTGAGATGAGTCTTAGAGATGTCACAGCTCGAGGCTTTTAAGTCCTTTAATGAAGACTCGCCTCGACTCAAGGGTTCACGACTCAAACGAGTCCTGTAAACCCTGAGCCTTGAACCTTTTAAGTCCTTTAACGAAGACTCGCCTCGACTCAAGGGTTCACGACTCAAACGAGTCCTGTAAACCCTGAGCCTTGAACCTTTTAAGTCCTTTAACGAAGACTCGCCTCGACTCAAGGGTTCACGACTCAAGCGAGTCGTGTAAACCCTGAGCCTTGAACCTTTTTTGTAAACGACTCGCAACTCGAGGTTTAATTTTAGACTCGAGGCGTTTTAAAAAGACTCAACGACTCAAAAGCTTCAAACCTTTTCTTAAACGTCTCGGCTCGAGTCGAGTCGCGAGTCGTGAGGCGTATGAGGCGTTTGAGGCGTATAACAGATCAGAAATATAATGTAAGCCGTATGAAGGCAAAATGTGAATAAAGTATTATTGTTTTGTGGGTAAGTGTTTTGTTTGTGTGTTTTATAAGTAAATTGAACACACTTTTATTGTTCAGTTCAGTGTGTCTGTAAAATATATATGTGACTTTCGATACGACTCAAACCCTTTGAGGTTTGTAAAAAGCATCGAGTCGAGTCGTCAAAGTTGAGTCGAGTCGTTTAAAAAGGGTTTAAAAGCCTCGAGCTGTGGCATCTCTAATGTTTCTAGCCTTAGTTCTGAATAACGCGGAAAGAACGCAGATCACATGGTGTTAAGAGAAAGAGTGCCATTAAAAAGAAAACAATACTTACTTCTTATTTTTGTGATTGACTGTTTTTATCACTGCGTATATTATCAAAGGCTTGTGTGGAACCGCGCGTCACGCCCTCTGGACGCGCGGCCAAGCGTGCGAATTTTTGTTAGTCTTCAATTTTCGACTAAAGTTCTGGCCATAATGTTGATCTACAGCTATTATTTATCATCATCATATCGAAACCCATAGGTGTTGTTATAAAATACAAACACCTTTTTAACCTTATAATTATCATCATCATCAGCATTATTTACTTTTCATCAATATCAGAGGTGGTAGTAGTTCAGGTATTTTGTATTATATCATTTAAAGTTAAGTATTTATAGCATTTTAACTTTATAACCTTCTTTAGGTGCACTTCTTGTCATCTCTCAAAATTATTCTTCTTTTCTTTCATGAGCGTATAGATTAGCTGGAAGAGATCTCATTGTAGAGATAAGCTATCCTTTGCAATTAAATTTGTAACAAATTTTTGTTTTGTTTATCATAATATCATACTAATATTATAAAGAGGAAAGATTGGTGTGTGTGTGTGTATGTTTGTAATGAATAAACCCAAAAACTTCTGAACCGATTTCAAAAATTCTTCCACCATTAGAAAGCTACATTCACCCTGAGTAACATAACCTTTTACCGCAGAAAACTTTCTCATTCCCACGGGAAAAACTGCTAACGCGGGCGGAGCCGCGGCGGAAAGCTAGTGTGCAATAAAGTATATTATCATGATCGAATCCGAAAACCGGTCCTCCCTTGTGTATCGATCACATAACTAGATTTAACTTGGTGGAGCCAGTACAGACATTAACCCGAGTTGATGACATGTCTCCCAGTTGGGACCGCGGGCTTTTACCGAGTTGTGCTCATAAATTGATAATTTCGACCATTGACGAATTACTAGTACTAGAGAAGATACCTCGAATACATTCTGTGCGCCAACATGGCGGCAGTTGGAGGCGGGCGGAGTGCTCGACGTCGAAAAGTGATTGTAAAATCTTACTTCGAATAAAACATAAGTATTTCATATTATTTTTCATTTTCATTTGCGCGGGGAGAAGAAAAACAAAAGACAAACGACATAGAAGTTGAAGATCGTGACCTCCGATTCATCACTATCACTACATAGTATAAAAGAAACTCACTTTCTCTGTCCCTATGTCCCTATGTCCATTTGTCCCTATGTATGTTTAAATCTTTAAAACTACGCACCGGATTTTAATTCGTTTTTTTTTAGTAGATAGAGTGATTCAAGAGGAAGGTTTATATGTATAATACATGCATAATATACTTAAGGATAACCCACAATAACCATTTTCCCGTGCGGAGCCGGGGCGGGTCGCTAGTATTACAATACAATATTTACTACCTATAAACTTTATTGCTCACAAAACAGTATAGTGAAAAATTTACAAAAAACGTGTAGACACGTAGGCGGGCTTATTGCTAAGAAGCAATTTTTTCCAGGCTACCTTGACCAGCGCCAGGCAACTATGAGTACGGTTAGCGGGTGAAGTTTCTATGTAAGCTAGTACAATAGTAGTTATATATTTCTATTAACGATTTCAAAGAGCACTTAGTGATTCATAAGTCGTGTTAACCTGTACTAGAAACAGAGGGGCTCAAGCCTACCCTGAAATCAGGGTGAATAGGCCTTAAGGCCTTAGTCGACCACGCTGGCCCAGTTCAGGTTGGTCAACTTCACTCACGACATTTAAATTAATTCGCATCTATACTAACTTTAGTATATTATTATGTATTAATATACTAAAATACAAATAAAATAATTATTTAAATCATGCATTTTTATTATAACAGCATCTTTACTCACAGAACAATGCAAGCATTGCAATAAAATGCGAAAAAGCACATCTGGACAAAAAAAACGGCACACCATACAATCTGTGACACGAAGCGTGACTACCGACAGCCCTCTTTTGAATTTGAATAAATTCACAAAAAAAAACAAGCTCATATCCTTACTGTACGAGTAATCTAATATAACAGTCTGTTTGTTTGTCTGTAACATCAAAATATCTTTAATCCGGTGTAAACGATGAAATAAACAGTGACCAAGCGTTTTAAATAGAGTAAAATGTTGAAATGGTGATAAAAATTTTTGCACACCAATTTAAAATAAAAAAATATACAATATTGTTGTGTGAAGAGAGTTTCATTGAAATAATATCTATTAAATAAAAAAATAAATTATTACTTATTATTTATATTGAAAAATTTTCGGAAAAGTCGCAGGCAAACAGTTGGTCTTATAACAACTTTTTTTTATAAACCCATTTTTTTTTTGCCGAACCCTTTGGGCTAATTTGGACAAATGTTAACGTCAGTTTTAAAGGCAAATCCGGTGATTATACTGTGTTTAAAAGAGGATTAAATTTTATCAGATTTTTGTTTGAAAAATAACGGCTTGTGTTTTAAATATGCAGCGCCGCTCCTAATTAGTCCACTGCACTGTATGTAAATTTCCATTTAAGTTTTAATTTTATGAACTTTTTCTCAAAATGTCTTATAACCTTAATCTTCAATAGAGAAAGATGCAGCTACACACCAAATGCGAAAATAGTAGCATTTTATAGCAGAAAAACACAAACTTTGCTTTTTTAGGTTCCTTTCTTCAATTTCGAGGCTGAGTTAAAAAAAATGCATTTTAGCTGTAATGTTTTTCTTTAAACTAAGCTTGCTTGATTGACGGTCATTTTGTGAGCTGTATTAAAATTAGATTAGTCAATCTTCTTATATATAAAAATGGATTGCTGTTCGTTAGTCTCGCTAAAACTCGAGAACGGCTGAACCGATTTGGCTAATTTTGGTCTTGAAATATTCGTGGAAGTCCAGGGAAGGTTTAAAAGGGAAAAAAAAAAAAAAAAAAACAAAAAAACAACGCGGGCGTATAGCCGCGGGCGGACAGCTAGTATAAAATATTTTTTGCTCAATATATTTAAAAAAAGACGATAATAAATTCTATTCTTCAACTGGTTTTTTAGTTACATTAGGGGCAGGTGTCTCCTAGTAAGACACACCGACAGAGATGATAGAAATAAAAAAAGAATTTTGAAAATCGGTTCACAATTGGCGGAGATATCTTATAACAAAAAAAAAAAAAAAATTGAGAACCTCCTCCTTTTTTGAAGTCGGTTAAAAGAATATACTTAATTTTGCTATAAACCTGAAAAAGTCTAGTTTTAGAACGTTAAAATACGTCTTATGCCTGTGACATAAATATAAATATCCTTATGATTTGTATGTGGTGAATTTATGCAATCTTTTTAAATCAGATTAATTTGCACTCATTTGCATAAGTTCATCCTCGCATATTCTGTTAAAAGATTTATAATGTTTCCGTCTAATATTTTACATTTTAAAGAGGGCAGAGGAAGTCATAATTGCTCAGAATCGCCATCTTGATCAAAAAGAAAAAAATTTTTATATAAAATATGTTCACCCCCGCCATTCGTTTTAACACCTTTGTCTTAACGATAAAATCGTTTAGTGACGGCAACGATGATTCAAACGATCGGACGAGACGATTAAGCGGCGCAATTATCGTTTGAAAAGACACAGGTATTCAATTAGTTTCGTAATAATACTATGTTGATAATATCAAACTTAGAAGCTTATTTTAATTGCGTAGTAATTTATTTTCTTTGTGTGGTCTTCACAAAAGTAGAGTCCTGATTAATTGTGAAACTGATTCTTGACGAATCAACTTTAAAGACTAAACGTCGTTCTCATGCTTTCGAGGATAGGAGATTGTCAATTACGATTTAGAGATCTCAAACTTAGATTTGAGGCGTCGCGTCGTGGTCTCTACAAACGGCAGGTTTCTTTTTTCCATTAGCGGTACCAAAGAGTAGGTCAAAGTGTATAGTATGATTTTCTTTTAACGGAATGATGACAAAAAATATGTTTTGCTTGGGAGATGAGCGGTGAAAACTCCACCAATAGTATCACTTCATTTCATTTTGAAACACACACTGATAAAATGAACAGTATGTGTATCAAAACACAACCTAAAGCCAATTTAAATTAGTACATTACATTTTACTGTGCTATTATAATACCTTTTTGTATACCTATGCATCATTTATGAATATAAATTCAGCCTCAACTCAGCCAATAGAAAATAACCCAGCGAGGCGGTTCAGGAGGGTTCTGAAAAACAGCATTTTTGTTGAGAACCCCACCTTTATACCAAATTATAATATGTCTATTATTTGTTATTTAGATCTTAAGTTTATGTTATTTAGATCTTAAGTTTATGTGTATTTGTTGATAAGTCGATATCGTGCCCTTGCCAAATAAAGCTCATTATTTTAACTATTGTTATTTTCCCAGCTGACGTGACGTGAATTGAAGTGATACTATTGGGGATAATCAGTGGTCGAAAAGAGGGGCCGACGGCCGATGCACCAATATTTTCTTTTAATGTTTCTTTTATTGAAGTTAAAAAAGAATTTATGTAAAAAAAATGATCTATTATAGATGATTTCTGCTATAACCAAAAAACGAAATACCGGAAATTCAAGGGCAATATTATATTCATTTTTTTGATAATGTCAGCCCTCCACGTTACTTTTTTGATGATAATTTTCATCAGCTCATCTTTCCAGCATATTATCTCATTAAGCTCACTATCTGAAACGCGAGAAACTCGAAAAAGTGCACAAGGCGACATAGAGACACAAAACATAGCAGTACTACACAATATGTCACTACCCAGATGGTGGAAAAGCAACTTAAAAAAGGAAAACGATCGGCGTGAAATCGCACCGTGCTTTTCCTCGCTCGTATACCCTTGCTTTACAACATGTATTCCTTTGCATTATAACATGGTGAAGTCTTAAGAGTTAAGGTCTCTGTCCACGTGTCCTTGGGCACACAATGGGTGATAAAAGGAAGCCTGTGGTTGGCGGGAAACCACTCATTTTTGCATACGCTGCAATCGTCACGCACGCCGGCTTAGCATAGACGCACTAACTTTGGACGCGGCTGTTTGGAAAACAATTTGTTGCCTACTTGACTTCGCGAGAAAACTTGAGGCGTTGTCCTAATAGAACGCGATTACGCGATCATCGCAAGTTCGCGCGAATTTTACTCGTACGAACGCGCGATCAAACATATTGAAGTCGAATAGGTGTCCTAATAGACGATCGCGCGATTGAACGATTTCTTCATACATTTGACAATCGCGCGTTCGCGCGAACTTGCGATGTTCGCGTAATCGCGTTCTATTAGGACAACGCCTGACAGTTGGATGCGCCATAGATATAGTATAGTAGGGATGCGCGCAGTGTGAGAGCGAGGCCACAGTATAAATATAGTATGTACCAAAGAGTTTTGAAGAGCCGCTTCGCAAGCGGCTCTTCAAAACTCTTTGGTATGTACTATGGCGAGGCTCGCATCTATTTTTTTTTATTCATTTTCCCTGATATTAATATTATGTAACAATCTTATACCTTTGATGTTTCATAAATCCGTCTATATATTACCTTCCTTTATTTGAATTCCTACATAAAAAACCTATCCTATTCTAACATATTTTTCAAATTCCGTTCCGTTGATTTGATCATAAATCGCTTGACGTTCCTTCGGTTTTTTTTTTGATGATAGATTGATGGGTAAAACTCATGGACCAAGAAAACAAGGTCTCGTAGGCTCGTGTCAGTCACGTGGTCTAATTGCAAGACCTTGTTCTCTCACCACCATTTTTGAACTCACCATTTTTTCTTTAATTATGTATTTGTCAAAATAATCTGAGAATTTAAATTAGATTAACAGCCGACTATTATTAGGCAGTACTCTAAGATACAAATGAAAAGATACTTAATTTAGGCACACGTATTTTTTTTTACAGTCACATCCTACTTTTCTTCGATCTGAGCCAAATAATCTTGTTTGGTTATGCACCTTTCGACGCGGCTGTAATTACCAACATCGATACATTGGCCTCTCGCCAACGCTTGAAAAACGCGTTTGTTTTTATTTTTAATGCAATTTGTATGCAACGTGCGGTACTCAAATAAAAATACGTGATGTGATTTTGGATTTAAAACCACGTGGCGAATATGGTTCTTTTCTATTGGAATTTTGTTTATACTGACATGCTGCGCTACATTTGATTCTAGATTAGCGATCAGTGATTTTTCACTCAATGTTGAGGGGTTTTTTTGATAAAAATTAGTCTTCATCTATTTCGCGACGTTATCTATTAAATTACATGTTTATTTTAAAACAATGTGGGTTATTCATAAGTATATTAGATATGCATGTATTGTACATAATAATATAAACCTTCCTTTTGAATCACTCGTATCTATTTAAAAAAAACCGCATTAAAATCCGTCGTATAGTATTATGCAGAAGAAAAGGCCGCGCGCCGGAAAACGTAGTGTGGGTAGGCCCCTCACGAGGTGGACCGACGATCTGGTGAGGTTCGCGGGAACGCGTGAAGCCGCTGGATGCGGGCAGCGCAGGACCGATCGTTGTGGAGATCCTTGGAGGAGGCCTTTGTCCAGCAGTGGACGTCTTTCGTCCACTAGAGCGTCGGTGGCCTAGTGGCTAGGGCCGTTGACTAGAGCGTCGGTGGCCTAGTGGCTAGGGCCGTTGACTTCCATTCAGAAGTTCGCGGGTTCGAACCTCGGCACGTACCAATGTGTTTTCGATTTTCGAATTCATATGTACGTTTATTCGACGCTCTTACGGTGAAGGAAAACATCGTGAGGAAACCTGCACACACCTGCGAAGTAATTCAAGGGTTGTGTGTGAAGTTGACCAACCCGCATTGGGCCAGCGTGGTCGACTAAGGCCTATTCACCCTGGTTTCAGGGTAGGCTCGAGCCTCTCGGTGGGGACATGTATGAGCTGTTAATGATGATGAATGAATGGACGTCTTTCGGCTGAGATGATGAGTATTAAAAATCTAAGCATACATAGGGACAGACAGACGGGAAGCGACTTTGTTTTATACTATGTAGTGAAGTATTTTGTGTATATTAAGGACTATTTACCATGCTTGAAGATAGGCTCGAGCCTCTCGATGAGGGAATATTTAGACTGTTAACAAATTAAGTGGTTCGTATACATTTATTGTGTTTATTTTCTTAATTTAAGTTCTACGAAAAGAACTAAAATGTCAGAAAAGGCGAAGTGCAAAAGGAAAGGAAAATATAAAGGTGGAAGTATATTGTAAGTTTGGGTTTTTTTTCACTTTCACGCTTTAATTATCAAACGGAAATTTGAATGAAATTAAGAAGACACACTGAACCCAGAAAAAAATTACCACACTAAAATACCTCATTCTTAACTTACGCAAACAGTAAAATATCAAACGTGTAAAAAAATAATGAATAGTTCGCAATACTGTTCACCAAAATATAAAAATATTTTGTATCACCTGAAAATCTAAGAAAAACCTCAAACTTTAAAACTTGTTGGAAAATGATAAAAACAGAAAATTAAAATAGGTGGTTCTTTTGACAAATCGAATTCAGACGAATATGACATAATAATATTAGTCTTCGTACGATAATGTTATTATTATAGTTTTATCATATTTTTTTTGTCACAGTATTTTACACAAGACATGTGAAATTTATTACAAGAGCCACTACATTAGTATGTAGTGTTTAGTTTTTTCTTCAAACATAGTAAACAGGTAAATACGGTAACTACCTTATTAGTAAATTTTGTCTTCCCGGAATATAGAGTTGTCTTTGCAGAAGTTCGCGCATTCAAGCCACGGTACGTACAAATGTCTTTTCGACTTTCAAATCCATACGTACGTTTATTCGACACTCTTACGGTGAAGGAAAACATCGTGAGGAAACTTTCACTCACCTGCGAAGTAATTCAAAGGTTGTGTGTGGTCGACTAATGCCTATTCACCCTAATTTTAGGGCAGGCTCGAGCGCCTTGTTTAAAGTATCTAATCTGATTTAAATAAAAAACATGCATGCACCAAAAGCACCATGCAAAAATTGTAGGAGCACTGTGCCCACCCACTAACAAACGTGGCATTCGTTTTGCTATTTTTTTTTACACAAAAATTAACAGGGTTTTATTTTCCAAAGATTGTAAAAGGGGAAAGAAAAATATAACCTTTTATTATAACTTTATTGCATGGAAACCCTGCAGCAGATGTGGTCATAGTAGAAAATCATCAGGCAGTCAAGATGTAGGTATTAAGAGACACGTTTAAAGTCTGTTGAGTGCCAAACAGGGTGCGGTGGGGACGATTTTTTGCATGGTCCTTTCGGCTGATGTTAAAGAACTTCGTACAGAAGACGAATGGAATACTCCCCACGCAAATTTAACTCGGCTTGACCGCTTTTTTCTTCTTTTTCACAGAGTAATCCTCCAAGATGTGTCGCACGGCTCACGCTGTGCTATCCACCGTAATATGCGGGATCCAGATGTTGGTGCGAGTCTTCATGACAACCATCCTCATGCTGGAGAACGTCATCCGCATGTTTTTACAGACCTTCTACAACTTCGTCTCGTTCATGCTGCAGCTGTTCTCGCTTATACCAATCTGCTGTGTCTTCTTGGTTACTTCTAGAATGAAGTGTTTCATGTGTGGAGGTTAGTGATACTTAATATTCATTAATATTATTTGGCATGCCCTTTTGTCTAATCGGCTTCATTTTTTAAGAGGTTATTCGCTTCGTCGTAATAGTTTGTATGAATAGAAAAAATATTAAATAAACTTAATTACATATTATGGCTTAAAAAAATATTTCTTGAAAACCTATCGAGTAAGGTATCACAATAAAGAGTTCTAAGTTTACAAAAATATATGACAGACATATATTTTAAATCAATGTATTTTTAGAATAACAGAACAGGTTATTTTTGTTAAGGCTTGTGCCTTAATTGATGTTTACTCAAATAAGTTATCAGCTCATACTATGTCCTCACCAAGGTGCTCGAGCCTACCCTGAAATCAGGTTGAATAGGCCTTAGTAGACCATGCTGGCTCAGTTGCTTGTTCAACATCAGACACAACCTTTGCAGGTGTGTGCGTGGAAATTTCCTTACGATGTTTTCCTGTACCGTACCTGTGCGGTACGTAAATATGAATTCGAAAATTTAAAACACCCAAACGCCGAGGCTTGAACCTACGAACTTCCGAATGCAAGTCAACAGCCCTAGCCACTGGGCCACAGACGCTCTAATAAATATACTCCAATTAATCTTTCCTTTTCCCAGGTGGTGGACCATGTCCAATCAGCAGGGGCGGCGCGTGCGACTGTCTCATGTCTCTGTTTGCCATCATCATCCTCTTCTTCATATTCCGAGCCACTGGCGTCCTTGACAAGATCTTCTTCAGCATCGGCTACGCTAAGGCCACCACTCACATCGTTCGCTTCGTCCCAACAACTGGCTCCATCACGGAATGTTCCAGAAACGACACGGACACGGAATACGTCTTCTATCCTTTAGATACCACCGCGCCTATTCTGCAGTACTTCTATGTGGATTATACGGATGTAACTGGTGGTAATAAGCTATCTTCAAAGCCTCCTTTCTTCCGTGCGTCAGAGTCAAATGAAGCCAATATATCGCCCTCGCCGGACGAAGGGCAGGGGAATATTTTACGAACAGGCACTGATGAGGTCACTGATCCAGATTGGACGACTGTTCTTTATTACCTCGTGTAAACAAAATTTTAAAATAAATCGATACAATCAAAAAAAATTGTTTATTATTCCTGTGGTAGTGGTAGTACTTGTGAAACTGAACGAAGCAATAAGAGTAAAACTGAGAAGAAGGAGAAGGAGATGTTAGGAAAAGGTTTACGCTTGAGCAAGGAAGACGACTGATATACGTACATATATTATAAATATACAACATCCAGACAAGGCAAACAATATTCTTCGTAGGCAGACGTACTACCAACTAGGCTACAGAGCCGTTCGCGTTGGTTGACTGAGCAATACTGAGCATTTCCCCTCAATTAGCAAAGGAGTATATAGTAGTTCTACCCGTACAGAAAGGACACACACCGCCCCGCACTAAAATAAGTTCCCCGCCCGATAGCCCCCCACACACCGCACCCTACAGGCGCCGCGGGGCTCTACTGGGCTTTTCTGGGATGTTTTACATAGCGCGTCAGCGTTTGACTTGTAGTTAATATTCAGTTATTGTGCGGCACGGACCCTGCCAGACGCAGTCGTGGCAGTAGGAGTCCCTACGCACTCTCTATCCGGTCCAGGGTGCGGGAGTCTTGTCACGCCGAAAATAAAAGCCGCTTTCCACTGGTTGTTTGCCACTTGAAGACTTCTTCCTTTGGGAGTTTCTACTGTTGGAACTGAGCCCGCCGCCGAACTGATTTGGCACTAAATCGGTCGGGCTTATATAGTTTTACTCACACATATGCAAGGAGACTGCATATGTGTGTATACTCCCATAGGTGAAAATCTCCAAATCACATTTTTATTATGATTTTCACATTCAACTTACAATTTCTCAATAAAGTTAACATTGGGCAACTATCATTAATTTCTAGGTAAAAGAACATAACAATGTCTACCTTATCTATACCCTAACATTAACCTAACTATTCACATTAAGAAATTATATCGATTAAAAGTTATAAAAACGACAAAAATAACAACTTTTGAACCCTATTATTTACAATTGTCGAGCAACCCTACGCTAAAAGCATCTTTATTTACCAGAAAATACAATCGATGACGTCAATCTCGCCATCCCTGTCTAACAACTTAACAAGTAGCGTACACTCTCATTACTCCGCCATCCTCTGATTGGAAGGAAAATCATATGTTCCTCCGGGTATACGCTAGTTGTGGACTATGGCTCGCACGACTACCTCGAATTGCACGTAAGTTGAAATTTTCGATGCTTAGCCTAATCTTGGTCGCGAACAGTTATAATTTAAAAATAGGTACTGTATGATTATAAAAAAACATTAGAAGTGAAAAATGGACGGCCTTACTGCTAAGACATTCGTTTCTGCCAGGCAACCCTGTACAATAGTAACACACTAACAATAGTTAGAAATGGAAGTGAAGGCCGTGGCAGTGTACTGCAACGTTATAAAGGAATGGTGTGCGGTAGTGTACCATTTCCGTCTTTATGACCATCTGCCCTTAATGATAATCTATCTTTATGAGAATCTGTCCTTGTGCGAACAAAGGGTCAAAACGCGTTTGCTGTATGGAGTGTCCGAGGTGTGGCATTAGCCCAGTATTAAAGGGCCTTAGGGACAGACAGGAATGATATACAGACAGCCATGCATAAACATCGAGCAAGCTGTGCGGCCAGTGAGGTGTATAACAGGTCGTCTGGACGTCGCGCCGTCGGGTGAACGGCTAGAGTAGGCCCCGTCGGGTCAATCACTCCCGTCTGGCCGACACACGGCTAACAACGACGGTGAATGCGTATGCCAAAGAGGTATAAAAAAGAAACAAATATTTAATATTATATAAAGGCTCCTACATAACATTTAATGACGTCGTTTCAGAAGTTAAAAGCTTTGCTCAAACTAAGAACGGCTGTCGTCTTAGTAACTAGTCTAACCAATAAAAAAGAGATCAAACAATCTAAAAAATGTGATGCGATATCAGTTTGAACATAACTTTCTTTAACATAGGCTTTCGTTTAAAACAATAGATTTCAAAATAAGTTACAAAGGATGGCTACTAATATACAGTCAAGGGCACACTGAGCTAAAACTTTAGACTTTGCACCATTCTCATGCGTGTTTAGCTTGTACTCAGTTTTCAGACTGTACCTACATGTTGGGCCGGGCCGGGTCTAAGAAACCATAAAATGATGCTTCATTAACATCTCGAAAATATCATTCGTCAACGATTGCGGCAAAGTCAATTTCAGCTCTTCTGTTACTTTTACATTAAATATAGTTCTATTAACACTTCTGTGACGTTAGGCAACAACACACCAACTCGACCTAGACTAACGCCATCTATTAAATTAATTAGAACTGCTTTTGAACAGATTGGTCAGAAGCATGTCAGAAGGCACGTAAAACCCGACCATGAGGTAAGTACCGGATAGCTCCCTCGAGCCGCCCCTAGACGCGTTGGTATATGACTTTTTTTGGGGTAGAGTCTTCCACTCCCCCGCCAGTCCGGTGAAGCTTGATTTGTCGTACCTTTTCGACACAAGCATAGGTCAATTCAAAAAAAAAAAAAAAAAAAAAAAAAAAAGTACCGGATGTTATCTGCTGCACTGTTACATCAACTTGTTAACAGGTTGCTTCAACATGTTGGATTCATGTTTTTTTATAATATACTGGGCCCAGAGAGCTTCTTGCGAGAGCGCTTGAAATGCGGCACCCACCTATCTGGCTGGGCCTAATATTCTTCCAAGTCCATAGATCATTCTTTATCATTGATATAAATAAATAAAATAAATAAAATAAATAAAATAAATAAAATAAATAAAATAAATAAAATAAATAAAATAAATAAAATAAACAAAATAAATAAAATAAATAAAATAAATAAAATAAATAAAATAAATAAAATAAATAAAATAAATAAAATAAATAAAATAAATAAAATAAATAAAATAAATAAAATAAATAAAATAAATAAAATAAATAAAATAAATCAAATAAATCAAATAAATCTACGTGTGTCGTCCTTGACTAGGTACGTCATTAAAATTTGACATTGACAAACAGGCTATCCTGTTTACACGTGCGGTAATTAATATATTTTCGTTTTTGTCTACTGCTACAGTTTTCTTACAAAAAAGTTCATAAATTATCCATAATATTAACTTTTGCTGTCCTTTTTACACGCTTTATATTAGCTTCACTTGTAAGTAACTATGTATGTAAGAAAATCTTAATTTGACCCACTTACCGGTCTTCGATTAGGATGAAATTTTGCACACGCTCTGAGTTCTGATGACAATACATGACTAGCTAAGAAACGTCATTACGAATCCAATATGGCGGCCTCCCCATTATTATGTATGTAAAAAATCTTGGAATCTTAATTTGACCCACTTCCCGGTCTTCGATTAGGATGAAATTTTGCACACGTTCTGAGTTTTAATGACAATACATGACTAGCTAAGAAACGTCATTACAAATCCAATATGGCGGCTTCCCTAAGATGGCGAACTGGCTGTTTAAAACACACCCCCATGATATGGGTATCAAATGAAAGGGTTTGCAGTCAGGAATACGAAAAAAAAAAGTCACGTGACTTAAATCCAATATGGCGGACAGGAAGCGTGTTTTTTAGTTTTTTAAACTATGTATTATAATTATTATTTATCTTTTCTGAATCACCACGTAATACAATAATAATTATATATTTTGAGCCACCGGGCTTTCTTCACCGACTTTTTGCTAGCCGTATTAACTAACAGTGTATCTCTATAACCTACCAAAACTCCTAGACAGACAAATGAATTCAGGAGTTCTTGAAACTCCCGCTTCTAGTTGATGGACTGGATGTCTTGATACTTCCTTCGGTTTCCAAGTTCTACTTCTTATCTGATATAGGCACATACATACAAATTCAACTCCAACGGTGTTCAGGAACGAAATACTCGGTACGTAAATGTACTCGATATAAACTTTAACGCAAGAACTTTTAGAAACGAAATACTCCTTACATTTGCTTAATTGATTCAGGCATCACACACTTTTGCATGCGATATGTAATGCACCAGAGGCGATGACACCAAACCAAATACTTATAAATAAAATAAATATGTGGGGACGTCTTACACACGGCCACCTGACCCTAAACTAGGCAGAGCCTGTACTATGGGTGTCAGACAGCTGATATACATAGATATATAAATGTACAGCATCCATACATAAGGCGAACGCAAGTGCTCATCACAAGAATGTTTGCCCTGGGCGGGAATCAAACCCATACCCGTGTACTTCGTAGGCAGACGTAATATGGGACCGTCTACTCTGGAGTATTTGGTGCGTTTGGTGATACTTTGTAGAGTATTTGGTGTATGTGGTGTGAACCTGTATATCTACTACAACTATAAAAAACACTTCAATTGTGTTATACTTAATAAATACTGAAGACCTTTATCTTCTTATAAGTATAATAAAGGCATGCATACCTCCCTTTAGGCGCCAGAGTTAGTCCTACTTATCAAATAAACCATTTCTTATTTTGACTACTTCTCTATGCTAAAAACAAAGATTTTTTTGTACTGGATCTACACTTCAAAATCATGTATTAAGTTTCACCAAACATGAAAGAAGATAGTGTTAAACAAAACTTTTGCCAATATGAAAAAAGCCTAAAAATTTGCTACAAAATTCAAACATTTCAATTCTAAGTGTACTACTAAAAATCATAATAGAAAACATGTTAAACTACATAATACTTAACAAACAATTACCTTGTTATATACTTACGTTTAAATTCTAACAAAGCAGTCTTCAAATAGAAACTACACATTCATATTATGTTCATAAATGTTGACTATTGTTATTTCAACAAGATTATTACAATTTTGTGAGCTATACAAGATACATAAACAAAATTGTCCTTTTTGAATTTACAACCGACACATTAAATGCGCATCATCAGATAAGGAGAAAACTGTAGACGTTCCTTTAATTAATGCAGGTAATTAAAGCAATGCAAAGTAAAGAAAAAAAATAATACAAATATTTATTTAACGCAAAAATCTTAGTTTCGCTGTCGATGTTCACCTTAATGTGTAACATATTTGAAAAATAAAAGCCAACAAAACGGGTTTCGAGATCCCCTGAACTAGTTTGCGCTGTATCTCAGTGGATCTCTTTTATATCATTTGCATTAAGTGTGATGGTGAATCAGTAACCAAATATTGGTTTAAATAATTAAATTTTCTAAAGATTTCAAAGTTGTTTACATACCTGAAGCCTGACCATAAAAATAAAAAAACCGACTCTGAGCGCGCCAATCATTTTGTAATCTGAAAACAATCGCCATTATAAAATTAGTTCTATATTCATTTTTTATTTTTCTGGTCGGGTTATAGTTATTGTTTCTTATTTAAATTTCGAAGATACCTCAGAGAGGTTGGAAAGCCGCGCTTCGCTTTTGACGTCCTGTCAATAGAGGAGTTGTATCACTCTGACATACAAAACTGTCATGAGAGTAAAAAAGATAGCCCTCCGTGAAGCGTTGCGGATTTTTATCGCTCTTTCTATTAGTAGTATACTGTCCTATTTATTACTGGTGTCAATAAAGAATGTTTGTATTGTATTGTATTGCATTGTGGTATATTCCCACTTATCTGTTTCAATCAGTAACCGGGCCATCAGCCGGAAGTTATTAACACCGTTTTTTATCCTAGCTGTCTGCAAACCCCACATTCTAAAATACAAAAAAAAAACAGCGCTCTTCGCTCCATCTACTCCCAATTCTGAAATCCCGTAGCATCTGTGTTTTTCTGTTAATCCCAGTAGCCAAGAGTGCATTTGCACGCATGCGTCAGCGCGGCAACCTTGGCAGTTGAGAATAATCACGGAAGCACAGCGCATGCGTTATTGCATTTAGGTATGATATGCGTTGAATGTACCAACACGGAGTTACACCAATGTGGAAGAGACACAAGACTACTACTTAAACACTATCATCACAGATAAATTGTAATAATATAAGAATGGTCTAGAATCTTCTTCATTCAAAATTCAAAAAGTTTTTATTCGATGTAAGATTTTACAAATCACTTTTCAACGTCGAGGCAAGTTAACAATTTAGCTGTCTTGTGTGGAGAAGAACTCGCCGGAAAAAACTCCACAGGCATTGCATCTCCTTCAGGCACTTTAGGTCTAATTACCGGAATGTCCAGTCGGGTCATTAAGTCTATTTCCCTGAGTCCACTTCCTTCAATATCTTTTCAAAATATTTTACAAAGTTATAAATTATTATTTTATACAATTTTATTAATGTAACAAAGAGTGCAAACGAAATATACAATTTAGAGGAAGGCAACCAGTCAAAGTAGAAAAACTAAACTATATAATGTAACCAATCATCTATCACAAGCACAACAACCGGCAATCGACTAGAGCAGACCAAAAGAGGTTTGAAGAGCCGCTTCGAAGCGGCTCTTCAAACCTCTTTGAGCAGACCAGTCCCCCCAAGCAGCACCACGTTCACGGGTTTGACGTCTGGGTCAGCCATCGCCGGGCTCTTCTTCTATTATACTTCATACTAATATTATAAAGAGGAAAGATTTGTATTTTTGAATGTGTGTGTGTGTGTGTGTTTCACTTAAACAAAAAAACGCAAACACTACTGAACCAATTTTAAAAATCCTTTCACCATTTGAAAGCTACATTTACCCTGAGTAACATAGGCTACCTTTTACCGCGGGAAAATACCTCATTCCCACGGGGAAAACTGTCCGCGAAAGCGCGGCGGAAAAAACTGAAGCATCGGCGTGTCTGTACATTGATTTGTTTTCCAAAAAACTGATTGCAGCTGAACACAATAATACAAGTTTAAAAAAATGTCCGTCTGTCTGTATGTATGTAGTTATGTACACGCTTATCTCTGGAACCGTTGGATCGATTCAACATTTTACCACGGGATATAAAAAACAGGCCTAGCCGTAGGCGGACAGCTAGTAACAAGTAAGGGTAGGTATTTCAAGGGATCACTTCACTATTTTGTGTACTCTTCTAGTAAACTTGCAAAATCTAGACAACTGTACAACAATAATTACTTCTAAAACAATTACATTTTATGACAATAATTTAATGTTATTACTCTGTTTCATTTCACGCACAATTATGAATCTAACACGTGTTTATGTTGCCATAAAAATATTTCAATTTCATACTTATTTTACAAAGGGTTGGTGATGAATAAGTTTTATGAGTTACTCGGTTCATGAGTCAGCAGCGTAGTGGCTAGAAACTTTCAATCAAAGAGGACTGGGTTCAAGTCCCACGGGAGAAATTGACTAGTGAAGTGACTCGCGTTAAGTTTTTTTTGTCCAATTGATATTCAAATATAATTAGGTTCAAATTCTCTTGAAATTGTATTCAAATCTGACAGATACTGACCGTATCGCTTTGAATCAATTATCTCCAAAAAGAATCGCTATATTTGTATAAACCTGCAAATTTAAAATTGTGTTTGTTAGTTTTATTTAAAACTGACAGATAGAAGATAAAGATAGAGGGCTGGAGAACATAGGCTACTTTTTACCGCGAGAAAATATCTCAATTTGATGAAGACTTGATGAAGGCAGGCCGACCGTTGTGGAGATCTTTGGGGGAGGCCTTTGTCCAGCAGTGGACGTCTACTGGCTAAAATGATGATGATGATGATGATGAAGGCTACTGACGACGCTATTTGAGTGGCTGGTTTTTGGGCCGAGAATATCTGAGTTTGCTGTCGACTCGAAAAGAAGAAGAAAAAGATTCCACGGGAAAAGTAAGACATAACAACATAACAAAGACAAAATAACGCATTAATATATTTTATGGGTTTAACGACAGACATTATCAAAATTTCACTTACGATTTTAATAAAAGAGAAATTATTTGCGGTTTGACGATTATTCTGCTAAATGCACACAAAATAAACTTATTCGAACGCGGAAGATTAAAATTATGCCCACACGCAAGTTTACTGCTCCAATACGCATTGATTTTAGACAATCTAAAATATAGATGTGTTTCTGATGATATGAGGCTTAATAATAATATGAGTATTTAAAAGTTTTTGAAGTGGTGGTGGTTGAAATATTCTGTTAACCACATGTATGTTTATCTGACTGAATCTATACTAAGGTACGGGCGCCAAAGATGGCCCACTTAAATTCTTATATAT
Organism: Teleiodes luculella; assembly: GCA_948473455.1. Classification (NCBI taxonomy): domain Eukaryota; kingdom Metazoa; phylum Arthropoda; class Insecta; order Lepidoptera; family Gelechiidae; genus Teleiodes; species Teleiodes luculella. The sequence goes on along the minus strand of OX419601.1, from coordinate 12,799,174 downwards.
TTTGTTTCCCAAATAAATATATTATAATTTCCATTATGTTTTTTCTTTACTTTACTTAACTGCAGGATTTTACAAGGATTTGTCCTTGTATATTTATTTGGGAAATAAAATATCTAAAAATTTAAGTGGGCCATCTTTGGCGCCCGTACCTTATAATAAAACTGAAGAATCGGCGTGTCTGTACGTACATTGGTTGTTTTTAAAAATAACAGATTGTAGGTGATAAAGGGATTAGCTGAAAACAAAAATACAAGTTAAAAAAAAATGTTTGCCTGTCTATTTGTCTGTTTGTACACGCTAATCTCTGGAACTACCGGACGGATTTTAATGTAACATTGTAATAATATAGCTTATACATCAGAATAACACATAGGCTACGTTTTCCTGCATCAAAATACCTACTTCTTTCTCACGGGAAAACTAGTAAATGAATAAATGATACGTCGATTTTGCATTCAAAACATTAATCAAAAAGAAAAGGTGACTGCTATTTTTATCTTTACTGTTATAATTAAATAACAAGAAGAACCTGCTCCTTTAGTTATTTTCCTAAATACACTTTTTTTCGGAAACATAAAGCATATTTTAACACTCACATACAAAACAGTTTAAATTTTTTTTATCGATTTACTGAAAATGCCCTTTCACTTAATGCTGAACCGTCACATAAAAACTGTAACAAAATGAAAAAATATCAGATACGAGTATATGTAATAAACAATTATTTTAGTGGTTTCATAGCCAAAATAAGAAAGAACACATATTTCGTGTCTCATCTCACATTTCTGTAAACCAAACAAGCTGAGAATGTTTCGGGAATATTTGTTTACGAATCGGAGGTAATTTATGAGTCGTTCAAAGAACTTTTTGAGTATTATATCAATGCCGGTTCGAGATGAAAGGGAACTCTGATATTAATGTCGTTAAAGTTATTAGAGGTAACAGTAAATTATGTTTTCTGTGTTACGATGCGAGTGTGAACAATACTGTTTTTTTTTTTTTTTTTAAGGAAGCCATTATTTCTTTGAAGACTGGTTTTAAATCGAATTCATTAACATGTTTGGGATTATTCGTTTTGTTTTAGCAACAATTTTTATATCATTTTTAGGATTCTTTACCTCAAAAAGTATAAACTAAATACTTCGATTCGCTTGTGTTTTTGTCCGTCCGTCTGTCAGCGCCAATTTCCGAAACTACTAGATCAATTGAGTTGAAATTTTGTACACTATATAATCAGTTACCCAAATACGGACTAACTAAACTAAACTAAATTTATTTATATTAAAAATATGTATAGATAGATTATATGTGGTGGCTAAGCAAATATTGAAACAAAAAGAAAAACTGAAAAAGCAAGCATGTTGGCTCTTTCAGGTTTTTTAAAGTGGTATATTTAATAGAAACGAAAAGTACATAAACATGGTGTTCAATTTTGCTAATAAAAATTCGTGTTTTAAAAAACGTTGCATAAAACATACCTTTAGAAAGAAAAACAGATGTCATCACTGCATCCCATAAATAGCACAAATTGGATACTAAAAATACGAGCAAGTGTAGATTGTCATTTTAATCGTAATAGTTCAGCATATTTTAAGATAATATTAAAATTGAAATGCTATTAACAAAAAAGTTTAGCGATTCCTGAAAAAAAATTGAGAAATCTATTTATAACAAAATACTTTACTAACACACCATAGCATATAAATGTCAAAGATTTTATATTCATGTGACGACCACACAAAGTACTAAAAATGTGCCAATAGTCAATATCCAAGTAGTACATTTTGATTTTCGACATTCTACATAACTTATTTTAAGGCTAAATGAATGAATGAATGAATGAATACATTGGTTATTACTAGGATAAAACATAGAATACTTTTTAAACCTGGGAAAATATAAAAATAATTAGATCGATGCCGTGGAACAGACAAAATATAATATTTGTTTTTTATTTGACTTTCGACGATGTTTTTGTATTTAAAAATCGAATACAGATCTCCGAAATCTTAAAGTCGACTAAAGTTTCTTCACCACGTTTGCGTTACAAATTCATACCATTTGAAATTTCAAGTAACGTCTAGTCAACATACTGTCCTATTTTCGGTACTATTGTGAAATGGATCAAAAATACCCACTTTTTATTCAGTTTTTGTAAGTAGAACATGCGAACTATATAGCAAAGTTAACCAAATTTTTAGTGTAGTACAATAAACATCGTATCACTTAATAATTGTCGTCTGTAAAATACGCTTTGCTTTTGAATCCCTAGAATCCCTATTTAAACTGATTATGATGAAACTTAGTTAGGTACAAAGGAAAAAATAAACCTTGAGGAAGTACATAGGCTTCTCCAATGCTACGTAAAATAGCTGGCAAAGCCGCGGCGCGGAATGCTAGTTAAAAGTTAAGTTTAAGTTACAATATAAATCAGGCAGACAGAAGCCTTCTCAATAATTCTGATATCAGGGTCTCTAAGGTAGGTTAGCCTCGAAACCCACACGTTAAGCAAGCAAGCAATAAAAACTCCTCAAAGCTTACTAAGAATACATTATACATACAATACCTACAAACATGTTATGTTTTTATGTTTTTAAGACTTACAAATTTAGGAAATAGTGTGAATGAAGTAAACATGTGTAAAATGAAAGGATAAGTAATGCGTCATTTACCGAGTGTCGATCGGTGGATGCCCGCTTCGGTGCCAACAAAGTCAACGACCGAGTCAATGCCATCTCAGTTTCAACTCGCAGCAAAATTACAGGTCGACAAGAAACTAAATGGCCGAATAAAAGGAAGTAAAGTCACGATCGTATGTATAAATTATACTCTATAATATATATATAGTACATATATAATCATATCAACGCGCTAGGCCTAGGTTTGAGGTTCCCTCTCCCCGCCCCTAAACGCATTGATACATGACTACTTTAAGGTAGAGCCATGGTCCAAGAAAACAAGGTCTTGCAATTAACGTGGTCTAATTGCAAGAGCGTCGGTAGCCTAGTGGCTAGGGCCGTTGACTTCCATTCAGAAGTTCGCGGGTTCGAACCTCGGCACGTACCAATGTGTTTTCGATTTTCGAATTCATATGTACGTTTATTCGACGCTCTTACGGTGAAGGAAAACATCGTGAGGAAACCTGCACACACCTGCGAAGTAATTCAAGGGTTGTGTGTGAAGTTGACCAACCCGCATTGGGCCAGCGTGGTCGACTAAGGCCTATTCACCCTGGTTTCAGGGTAAGCTCGAGCCCCTCGGTGGGGACATGTATGAGCTGTTAATGATGATGATGATGAATTGCAAGACCTTGTTTTCTTGGACCATGGGTATAGCCATCCGCTCCCCCGCAAGTCCGGTGAAGCTTGATTCGTCGTACTTTTTAGACTCAAGTATAGGATAATTAAAAAAAAACTTGTCATTTGTTAGCAGCGCCTTCGTCAACATTCATTTAGATCCTATCCGGAAGGTATTGAATGTATTTGCCAATTTTTCTCTTCAGTTTAGGAAGCAGTCGTTGCAAGCAAAGTACACATTAAACATTTAAGCACTGCAATTTGGAAATTTACTATTTGCTTTCTTTTAATAATGAATTTTAGTCTTCAACGGCGCCAGTAAAAACATGTCGGGATTCGAGTCCAAAATGCTTGAACGTTTTTCACACTACAAATTGTGTCACGGTAAGCGAGAATCGAGACCATTGTTACATTTTCCGCCTATAGACTCACTATCATAATTGTGTATGAATTTTCCAGCTGCCAAATATCGCTTTCTAGAATGGCATGATCACCCAAGCAGCAAATTAGGCTGTATATAAGCTGCATTTAAGTTTCTGTTTATACTTCAAGCATTTATAGCAGCCTATATTAGGCTGTAGAGGGGTTTATACAGACATTATAACACCAAAAAGGGCCCCAAATTATTCAGCTTTTACCGTTATAAGAGCTGTACAGTGGCTGTACAATCAGCTTAAAAGCTTTATAAAGTCTGCAGTAAGGTGTAGAATGAAACTTAAATTCTTTATAGAGCTGTTGTAAGGTGTACATGGAAAATTTAATTCTACATAGAGCTGTTGTAAGGTGTACAAGTAAACTTCAAATCTCTCTAAAGATGTTGTAAGGTGTAGAAGGAAACTTTAACTTTACAAATATTATTTACAAAAGACTTTGTAACGATATTAGTTTTTGGAAATAATTTAGGAAGAGTAAAAACAAAAACTTTACGCAATAATATTAATATTTGTAATGGCGCGATAAATATATTATGAAGATTGAAACAAATCGCTTCCCGGCAAAAAAAGTGTCATAACACAAAAACTGCTGTTTGGAGAAAACGAGACTTTTATGATTTTGTAATCTTTTCCTCGTCAATTATATCAAAAGTATAAAAGCTACGTAATTATTTTTTTTATCATAATATAGATCTTTTAGTTACAATTGGAATGACTTATAGTTTTTAAGATTATTGTTGTTTTATTTTAGGTAAATTTTAAGAACCTTGAAATTAGGCACATAATATGACTCTTTTCTTGAAAATGTATACGTATTGTAGAAAATAATACACCATGTTTTTCTTTATCAAATTTAATTTGAAGAGAAAAAACTACTTATAAAACCAAAAGAAATTAAAAAATTCTAACAAAATTAACATTTACCGAATACAGACAGTCTTCAAATCAAATCAAATCAAATCAAATCAAATATATCTTTATTTCAAATAAATTACATCAGAAAAGTATAGCTGATGTCACCCAGTAGGCTTATCGCCTGTGTCGGGGGGCACCGCTCTTTACAGAAACTTAATATTAACAAAATAATACAGACTCATAGAGTATCTTTTGTATGAGAAACGTGATGTTAGAGGAGTGTTAATGGCGTGTTTGTAAGTAAGTGTCTATGAGTGTGAGTGTGTGTGAGTGAGTGTGTGTGTGTGTGTGTGTGTGTGCGTGTGTGTGTGTGTGTGTGGGTGTGTGTGTGTGTGTGTGGGTGTGTGTGTGTGTGAGAGAGAGAGAGAGAAGGGAGGGTTGTTTTGGTACCTACATAAATGCATGAAATTTTAGTGATTGTAGCCTAACTAGTTTATTAGTTTCATTTATCAATATTATATTATTTTATTTTATTATAGTTTGTAGAAAACTATAAATACATAAATAAATATAGGTTTAAATAAAAAATATATATATATATATATGCCAAAAAAGCATATTGATATGGATAAACTGCTGGATTTCTAGAAACTAGCCATCCAGCAGCTCCTCCACGTCATCATAAGACTTTAGTTCAAGCCATGATAGTAAAAGCTTCCTACAGTCATATGCATTTTTTGTGTAAATATCTATATGTTTATTTAAGTAATTGTACAACTTTGGAGATCTTTTATAGCATTGCCTACTAGCGAAAACAGTTTTTGTGCAAGGTACTTCAGCCACAGTATATTTCCTTCTTCTTACCAAAATAGACGGGTCAAATTGGACAGTCTTATGTATTCTTGTAACCGCATTTTGTATGTAAAGTTTTCTGATTGACATCAGTTTTGTTGTTTTATAAAGATCCTCGGTTGGATATCTGCGCTTTTTGAAATACATTACCTTGATTAGGCAACGCTGAGCTCGTTCTACGGCAAGAAATTTTACTTTCGTGGCACCACCCCAAATTGAGATACAGTAAACCATAATGGATTGGGCCAAAGCTAAATAAATTTCTTTGAGAAGGTCTCTAGGGTTTTTGGGATTATTTTCTCTCGGCATGATATATCTCAAAGTTTTGAAAATCCAAATAAGTTTTCTGATGCGTGAGGTTACGTACTCAAGGTGGGGATGCCACGAAAGACGTTGATCAAGTAGGACCCCAAGGTATTTAGTTTCTGTAACTTTATGGATAGTAGGACAGGAACAGGAAGAGGGACATTGACTAAGAGTTGAATCAGTATACAGTTATGAATTTGTATTTTAAAGTCTCGAGCGGGTTGGCCATCATTATAAATACTGAAGCAAACGTAATTGGTTTTCTCTGTATTGAGTGTTAAAATATTATCTTTTAACCAACCACTGATTTTTTCCAGTCCCCTTTCAGCATCCCGCCTGACGCTATCCCAAGTATCGCCAGTGAACACGACGGCGGTGTCATCGGCGTACGCAAACAGTTTAGCGTTCCTTACCTCCATGTTACATAGATCGTTGATGTAAATTAAGAATAGTGTGGGGCCAAGAACGCTCCCCTGCGGGACGCCATATGACACCACGTCGTACTCACTGGTACACTGATCAAGTTTGACCATTTGTTTCCTATTCGTCAAGTAGTCAGTCATAAGAAGCAATGGGGTTCCTCTAATTCCTATCAGTTCCAATTTTTGTATAAGAATGGGGAGAGACACAGTGTCGAAAGCCTTTTTAAGATCAATGAATACTGAAAGGCTTTTTTTCTTTTGATCGAGCTGCTCAATGATTAGAGAACTGAGCGCATACACAGCATCCTCAGTCGACTTACCATGCCGAAAGCCAAACTGACGTTCCGATAAAATGTTGAACTTGTCTAAGAATTTCAATAGTCTTTTATTGATTAGTTTTTCAAAGATCTTGGAAAAAGCAGGTAGGACAGAGATTGGTCTGTAATTATTAATAGAGTCTCTATCCCCACTCTTATACACAGGGGTTACAATTGATTGCTTGAGTGCAGAGGGAAAAACACCCTTATCAAAGGATAGGTTAACTGCATGTGTCAGAATAGGCAAGAGACACTCTTTAGCTAGTTTAAGAAAAGAATTTGTAATACCATCCCATCCAGGAGCACTGTCTGATTTTAGATTTACAATTATACTATTTATTTCATCTGGGTCGGTAAAGTCTTAAAGTATATATAGCATCTATATAGGCGGTTACTTAAAAATAATTATCAAACAGTAGGAACTAGAACTTCTTCTTCTTCTTCTTTTCGAGTCGACAGCAAAACTCAGACAGTCTCGGCCCAAAAACCAGCCACACGAATAGCGTCGTCAGTAGCCTTCATCAAGTCCTCTCGCGAGCAAGTGACAGGACAAGATGGGCAGCTAATGAGATGGTCCATTTTCTGGGGAACCATACCACACCTACACTCCAAGTTAGAGTCACCTATGAAACCCCATCGGTATAAGTTATCCCTAGTCCGACCCACCTGGGTCCAGAGTCTGTTGAGGGATTCCAGATAGGCCATGGCTGTTTATAACCAGGGGGAGACCCTCAGCTATCGGGACAAATGGATTAGGGAGGGAGACACTATTCCGCCAAAGCTCAACTCTCGCCTCTGCAGGGTCGACTGTTAAGGGAACGACACACATAGAAAAGTTTTTTCGACTTTTCAGCCTTTGTGGAACGGACGAATGTTCGTTCATAGGGTGTCGCGTGTCGCTCTCCATTTTGGTTCTTTCCAGGGAGCTTGCCACAGCTCTGCGGACCTCTGGTGGTGATATTCCAGCCAGTGGATAAAGCCAGTGTACGTACAGGTGTCGGCTTAAGACAACCAGTAATTAACCTGCACGTTTCATTGAGTGCAGTGTCCGCCAACTTTGCATGGGCTGAACGACTCCACACAGGGCTGGCATACTCGCCTGCCGAGAAGGATAAGGCCAGCCCAGTAGTCAGCATGACATCAGGCGAAGCCCCCCATTTTGTAGAGACTAGTCGACGAAGCAGGTTGTTCCGCGAGTGAACTTTCAGTTTCAGATGTTCGCAGTTTTTCCTGAAAGTTAGTACTGTAGTTTAAGTAGTCTAGTAAAGAAAGAAGGCTTAATTTAATGCAGGAAAAAATAATTAATACAACATAAAACTACTGGCCATCAGAACTGTTAACTGATAAAATTGCACTTTATGTGTTATGTCTCTATTACAATATTGCAAGCAAGTTCAAAGACCAAAAGCAACCTACAAAAGTGTATCTACACAAGATAAAACTATTTTCTGTAAAATATCAACCACTTTGAGACATTATTTCGTCGAAAAAACCGCCATAACACATTTTGTGACACTCTTAATAGTTCTAAGCACACAATTACATTTCAAAACTAACCGATAAAAAGTCACATCACACGTTAATACACTTTTGTAGCAACACGGCACACATCCACTCAGTAGTAACACAATTTGTGACACTGTTCACGCCGGTGAAGTGAGCGAAACGGCTTAGTGAAAAAGAGAACTTAGTGCCATCTCTCGGCAACTAAGGGCAACATAGTAATGACGATTTTATTGCCGGGTGTGTTAAATCTTTGCCAATTAATTGTACTAATTATGTCAAAACGTAACTATTCTGTGATGTGACACTTTTTTTGCCGGGAAGCGAAATGTCGGATTATGTTGATATTATGTTTGTGGGTATGAATAGAAGTAAATTTAAGTGCGGTGAAATATTTATTGTGAATACAGTATACTTTTATGGAATATTATTGACGCGCCTGCGAAATATCTTCATATAGCGAAGAAGATAATTCAATTAAAACACATTAAGTACCTTTTGAGGTTATTATTTTTGAGGTTACAAACAAAACTGATATTTAAATACTACATTTAAAGAGAAACTTCAACTATAAGTCTAGGTAATAATGTTTTGTTAGTGTGATATTCTATCATATAATCACGAATATCCTTAAATCGTGATAATCAATATTAAAAATGGACGCAACTTATTAAGCAGCTTGAAGGATATTTGAATAGTATTTTAAGTTAAATAGCTGTACAATGTGATTCGTAGATTATTTCAATCAGCTATTGGCTTGTTATTAGAGTTTTAACGTAATATTTTTATGATTCAAGCTGTACTATAGTTTTTTTTAACACCATATTAACTCGATTTCGAGAGAATATGCGTAGCGAGCGACGGGAATAATAAAGCTGTACTGTAGGTGTTATTTATTATTGCAGTTTTACAACGCTCTCCTCTACATAACTCATAACACTTTAAGTTCGACAAGAGTGTAGAATTACTCTCAAAGAATAGGTTTTTGAACGGTTTTCGAAAAGAGCATTGTACAGAAAAAGGTTTTTAGTGATACTATATTAACGCTTTAAGCTGAAATATGGTAGAAATCACAAGCTCTAAGCAGCCTTTGTACAGCTTTGACGATAAAAAATAGCTTGAAGTGTAATCGAATACTTAAAATGTTATATTAGTGTTTTTTTATCCTGTCTAAATTCCTAAAGAATTTGCTTACCCCTTAATACAGTCTTTATACAGTTTGAGCTGTATAATAACTCTCAATTGGTCTTTATGAAACCTAAAGCGTCTTCTGAAACTCTTGTACATCTCTTATAAATTTCTAAGTTTCTAATAGGCTGCTATATTGACGTCGAAAACACTAGTTTGCTGCTTGGGCAGGGATCTTATAAAAACTGTAGGTACGTAGTACACGCACAGATTATAGTCACGCACGATTGTAGTCTGAAAGAAATGACATTTTACGATGCCGGAACCAATCTTGTGTAGGAAAGAGAAAGAGTGACTGTGTGAGCTGCAAATTAAGAGTTTCATCATTTGATGTGCATCATTTACCGCCGAGTGCTGCAAAAAAATACCAAAAAAAAAGAAAAGAAAAAAAGGTACCATATTAAAAGATACCATCTCTGAATCATCATTTTCAAAGGACATTACAAACACACAAACACGGATAACGACACATCTGTCGACACGGTCCACTTATTGAATCCCCGAATGATGTTCTTGATTTAGTATCACGTTTCTTTTGTTCAACATTCGAGGAAAATGACAAAGGGTGAAAATTGTCAAGCTTTATTACGGTGTGGGTACATACGGCCCAATAATTGAGACGTAACCGCTCTCTACTGCAGCCAAAAGTCAAAAAGTCAAAAGGTTTTTTACTCGAAGTAAGATTTTACAAATCACTTGACAACGTAAAATTTTAATGAAGTTATTAAGTTTTACTCAAAACAAAGCTGGCTCTCGTCTCGCACTAATGAAAAATAAACTCTTGAAAATTTGAAGAGGCGATGCGATAGAGCATCGTCTCTATATGTGCGCGTAAACATCGGTTCCGCCAATTTATTGTTTATAAAATGTGTATAAGTGAAAGATTCGCAAATAAACATCCCAAACCATAAGATAGTGATCTAATTGCCGCGGTAAATTGTTTGTGACAAATTTAAATCAAGCAAATTGTGAATAGACTTGAAAAAGTATAAAAGTGAATCAACCGTTAAACGCGCTCAGCTGATCGCTCTCAGACAGCAAGGAAAATTCAACTTTATTTCAAAGCGGTTAAGTATCAAACTACAATGAGACTTTGCACTGCATGTAATGACAGCATCACAATCATGGAGGTAATAGAATGTAGTAAATGTAAGGCTAATTACCACTATAAATGTCTAGGAATTTCAGAAGAACAGTTTGAGGCACACGCCCGAGATTTAGAGAAAAATTTAACCTGTCCGGATTGTGTCAGACTTACCCGCCGCCAAAAAAACGACGGTACACCGATACACGGATTAAGTAAAACTCATGAAAGTGCCAACGATACAAACATGTCTATTGACGAATTAATTTATGCTAACTCAAGTTTTAGTGGAGATACCATTACAGAAGACATAAACCAATCTACCTCCTCTTCTAGCACAAAAACAGAAATGAATCTAGATTCAATTGGTAAGCTTTTAGATGAAAAATTAAAATCAAACACTGCCTATATTTTAAAAGAAATGTACCAAATAAAAATTACTGTGGAAAATAAAATAGAAACAGCCATAAATACCCTCAAACAACAATTAAAAACCCAAAATGACACACTCACACAAGAGCAAAATAAACTAAAATTAGAAACGGAAAAATTACAGGGGAAAATTGAAAAAATTGAAAAAGACAGGGTAATACTCCAAAAACAAATACAAGACCTACAAACTAAAATAAACCCTTCAAATTGTGCCCCACAAATGAAGTTAGATTGCGATATAACAAAAAAAATTATCGTTTACGGCCTTGAAGAATACCGACACGAAACAGAAAATGAACTTCATGATAGAATAATAAACATATTTTACGATACTCTACAAGTAGATTTAACAGGGTATATTGAAAGCACAACCAGATTAGGTAAAAAAGGAAATAAAAGACCCTTACAAATTGAGCTATTAAGTAAACGGATGACAAAATACCTACTCAGAAACAAACATTATTTTAAAGGAACAGGACTAGCGATTTCAGAACAATTGTGTGAGGAATCGTTGAAGGAAAGAAGACAATTAATAGAAATACTAAAAGAAGAAAGAAAGAATGGGAAACGAGCTGTATTAAGAGACAACAAATTATTTATAGAAGGAAAATTATATGAACCCAAAGAAAACAGCGAAAACGGAATGACAAGTGACATGGCAAACAATACAAACCGAATCAGAAACTCGCGAGATCTAAATTCGGATTCCTTTCGACGAAACCTTTAGCGTAGTGTTCCAGAATATCCAAGGCTTAAATAGTAAAATAGATCTGCTGGAATGTTACCTAGATGAAAACAAACACGATGTCCTATGCCTATCTGAAACGTGGATAAAGGACCAACACGTAGATTCTATCACATTTCAAGGTTACAAGTTTGCTAGTGTACTTTGTAGGCGTGTGAGAGATCGTGGTGGGTTAGCCATACTAGTGCGGGATGACTTAGAAACAATCGAACGTGAGGACATTACAGAACTGACCAAAGAATTTTTTGCCGAATGTTGTTGTATAGAAGTTGTTAAATATAATCTAATTATCATAAATGTATATAGACCTGACCGCGAAATTGAACAATTTTATAACGTAATGGAAAATATCCTACAAAAAATTAAACATAAAACTAATAAACACATTATAATTGGAGGCGACTTCAACATTGATGTCTTATCTAAAAAATCAAATGACCTAAAACAATTAACTGATTTATTATTAACTTGCAACTTAAGAAATATTATATGGGAACCAACGCGCATTACTAAACACTCTGCTACTGGAATTGATTTAGTTTTTACAAATAATAAAAACTGTCGTGGAATAGTGGAACATAACGGATTTTCTGATCACAGCACTGTAATATACGAGTTCAATGTGATGGAGAAGCGGGTAACAAACAACAAATGGTTTATGGTAAAACGGATATATAACAATAAAAATATACTGCAATTCAAACACGTGTTAGGGAAAATTAAATGGGATGATATTTTATTACATAAGCAAGACATAAGTAAAAACTACGAACTATTCACAAATACGCTAACAAGTATCCTAAACAAGTGTATACCTAAAAAAAATATAAAAATTAAGCAAATAAAAAATAAGAAATGGATAACACCAGGATTAAAAAGATCCAGTAAACATAAAAGATTACTAAGGAAATTACTTAACGAGACATCAAAAAATACTGAATTAAGAAAGCATTATAAATTATACGAAAGAATATTAAAAAACTGCGTATGTACATCCAAAAGGCTAAATTTTTCTCAAGAGCTAGCCTGTTCAAAAAATAAAACAAAAACGGTATGGAAAATTATAAATAATATCACAAATAGAAACCCAACTACAAAACATCAAAATATAAAATTATTAAACCAAACCAGCTCAACCGAAAACCCACACACCATAACAAATCTTTTTAATAACTTTTTTATAAACATAACTAATAAAAACCCGCCCACCCCCCGGCCATCCCCGTTGAAACCGGACCCTGTTCCTCCGCTCGAAAACACTATGTACCTACGATCGGTAACTGAGCACGAAATCTATACAATAATCCGTCGATTAAAAAACACAAAATCTTGTGGAATTGACGAAATACCTACTTCACTACTAAAAACATGTGCTGAGATATTGACTCCGCCCCTTACGTTGCTAATCAACCAATCATTTGACGAAGGTCGCTTTCCAGATCTCTTAAAAATATCAATTATAAGGCCCATATTTAAGAAAGGTGACAAACTCGATCCGACAAATTATCGTCCAATTGCGTTGTTACCAGCTATTTCTAAAGTATTCGAAAAGGCAATGTACACTCGACTAATAAACTTCTTTGAGAAATATAAAGTACTTGACCATAACCAGTTCGGCTTTCGCAAAAATAGGTCTACAAGTCTCGCGGTGTACACATACATTCAAACTATTTTGAATCACATAGACCAAAAATACAATGTCGTAGGACTACTACTTGACTTAAGCAAGGCATACGATCGCGTTTCCCATCAAATTTTATTGTCAGAACTATATAGGTCAGGAATCCGAGGTATTGCTTACCAATGGATGAAATCATACCTAGAACATCGAAAACAGCTGGTTCGAATCGAATATCATAACGAAAAGACAAATGAAATTGAAACTGTGTCATCTAAAGTTCAAGAGGTCAACGGTTCAATCCCGCAGGGCAGTGTCCTTGGCTGTCTAATTTTTTTGATTTATGTAAATAATCTGCCAAAAATAATAGACGTCGATTGCGTTATGTTTGCAGACGATATATCATTAATTTTTAAATTTAAAAACGAGGACGATTACGAATATAATATAAAAAATACACTAAATTCAATTATAGCATGGCTAAACGAACGAAATTTAGAATTAAACTTGAAAAAAACTAGATTGATTCAATTCCATCCACACCAAAGAATACCGCTTAACCTTAACATAAATATAGCAGGCGAAAAAATAGAAGAAGTTCGGGAACATACCCTTTTAGGTCTTTCCATAGATTCCAATTTAAACTGGAAAACACACATTTCGAAAACCAAAACTAAAATTTCTAAATTTGTATATGCACTAAATATTCTAAGACGAAACACTAATTTAAAAACTGCACTAATTGCTTATTACGCGTACGTCGAGGCCGCGCTCAGATATGGAACTATCCTATGGGGAAATAGTCCTCCAAACCTGTTTGTTATGCAAAAAAAATGTATTCGCGCGCTAGTCAACATCAAGCAAAGGGATAGCTGTCGCCCACATTTTATCGAGCAAAAAATACTTACCCTACCGTGTCTTTATATTTTAGAAACAGCTTTGTTCGTACGACGTAATAATAAACTATTTAAACTTAAAAAAGCGGCCAAGTGCGAGTCGGAATCGCCCATGAAGGGTTCCGTAGCAGCCAGTAACATAATATAATAGTTTTTGTAGTTCGTTGTGACTTTGATCGATGTTTTAATAATAGTGTAAGGTAAATTGCGGTTTACGATTTATGACGTATTAAAAAAAAACTACTTACTAGATCTCGTTCAAACCAATTTTCGTTGGTAGTTTTCATAGTAATGCACATCATATATTTTTTTCAGTTTTATCATTCTCTTATTTTAGAAGTTAGAGGGGGGGGGACACACATTTTTCCACTTTGGAAGCGTCTCTCGCGCAAACTATTCAGTTTAGAAAAAAATGTTATTAGGAACCTAAATATCATTTTTAAAGACCTATCCATAGATACCCCACACGTATGGGTTTGATGAAAAAATTTTTTTTTATTTTCAGTTCTATGTATGGGGACCCCCTAAATTTATTGTTTTTTTTCTATTTTTGTAAAAAAATATTAATGCGGTTCACAGAATACATCTACTTACCAAGTTTCAACAGTATAGGTATTATAGTTTCGGAATAAAGTGGCTGTGACATACGGACGGACGGACAGACAGACATGACGAATCTATAAGGGTTCCGTTTTTTGCCATTTGGCTACGGAACCCTAAAAAGACATTCTACCGAACCGGAACTTAAGAAAAAAGTACATTAACGATCTACATACACCTAACACAAAAATGGAAATGTTCCGAAAAGGTCCTTACTATGTAGCTATTAAGATATATAATGCCATTCCGGGAGATATCAAATCAATCGAAAACTATGAAACATTCCACTCCAAACTTAAAGACTATCTTATACAAAAATGCTATTATAAAATAGAAGAATTCCTAAATCAAAATAAGCAATAAACAAACACTATTACAATCGAACTTTAAATCGAACATAAAATAAAATTACATAAAATATAATAATTATTTACTCATTGGTTAATTTTGTGGTCAGAACATAATTATGAAAATGTGATATTATAACTTAAAAATAACTTGAAGATGTTTGTAACTAAACTAAATTAAAATAAATCAAAAATATTTTAACTAGTTTTAAGATAGATTATAGTTACTAACTAACTACCTAACTACCCAGACCTGGGAAAAACACCGTGACATTATATTTCTTGTTGGTTTTTTTTTTATTCTATATTGTTTATTATTATTATTTTTATTGACGTGACATATTTTGCCAATTTTTATTATTATAATTATTTTTAACACTTACTAACACAATTTTTGATTATTTTTTAATTTATTAATATTATTTTAATTTAAAATGCACAACAAATTGTTTACAAATGCAACACCTCACGAGGTATCAAATGTGAAACTTTTACATTGTAAGACCTTATGTACATACCATTTGAATGCAAATAAATAAATATGAATATGAATATGGATATAAGTTTGAACAGAACTGGCAGGTCCGCGCAATGTGTGCGCTGCAGCCTTTAACTATGCACTGCTGGGATAAAACTTTTCTTAGGAAGGAAGAAGTGGCCATAATCTCCGTGCTTGGGAGGCGATTTTGGGATCGCAGTTGTTGTTAATAAATATACTGCCACGCATTCCCCTGGGTGTATTCTTTTAGTCGCCTACTTACAACAGAAAGAGTTGGGTTGGTCTAAACTCTAAATCAAAACTACACGGCACACTGCTGTTTATAAACACGAATTCGAAATTATTAAATATTGAGGGCGTAGCCGTGAACAAATAGTCTAAAATAACCACACGCCGTAAGTACATAGCCATTCCATGTTTACAATTAGGTGTCGTAGAAAGTATCAACTATTCGATTATCGCTGCCACATAAGCAACAGGCTTGCAAGTAGTTTATCACTAGATGCACTACAAAATAAACATTTGTGTATCTTTTGCTAAATATGGTTTTAGTTTCGCTTTATTGAAGGCGGATGCGGGGTAGTGTAGAGCTATAATATAGAGCCATTATATTATAATGGCTATATACGTACACGTCCGCAATGCAAATCCGTATGTTCTCACATTCTGTACGATGTCATATTCAGAGTATGACAATGCACTTTCGAGAATTTACTGGCTGAACGTTTGACAGAATCAGGTCATTCGTAAAATCAACGGTTTGAAGCAAATAATTGTTTTACATTGCAAAGCGGTGACTATAAGTTTTGGACTTAAATGGTTTTACCGAGATAGCACGGAGCAATGGGTATAGGACATTTCTCGATAAACGTCATTTTGGATACTGCAACAGCCTATTACTGAAAGTTTCAACCCGCTACATTTTCTGTGTGCTATTTTCCACCTAAAGGTTACCTGGCGGAGCATTCTAGCTTAGCCATTTGACTCTTGTATGTGTTTTGTACAGTCCGGGGCACTGGTCCAACTGCTCAGTCCAATCAATTGGACCATGGGCCTAGTATTGTTTTCTTGAGTTTGTATTGGTGTCCTAAAGTATATTTGTATTCATAACTATTCAGATTTAAAACGGGATATTTACCGTGGTATTTGTAAAATCCCGTTTTTAATCTTAATAGTTATGAAAACAACCGTGGAAGTTTTAAAAAGTATATATTTGTATTGTTTTGTATTAACAGTGGACTGACTGAGATGAACTAAAACATTGTTCAAACCTCGGCACGTACCAATGTGTTTACGATTTTCGAATTCATATATACGATAATTCGACGCTCATAAGGTGAAGGAAAACATCGTGAGGAAATATGCACACACCTGCAAAGTAATTCAAAGGTTGTATGCATGTGAAGCTGACAAACCCACATTGGCCAGCGTGTTCGACTAAGGCCTATTCAACCTGATTTCAAGGTAGGCTCGAGACCCTCGGTGGGGACATGTATTAGCTGTTAACGAACGATACCTACTTAGCTTCGTTCGAAGATATAGAATAACAGTAAGTATTAAGTAACACTAAATTGTATACTCAGAATAAAAACACTATAAAATTATTATTTCTAAGCCAGAAACACACTGCTCTGATTTGTTTTCCTATTATATCTACTTTATTCATCCTACCTGTTTCCTACTCTGTATTACCCTCCTTGCTGAAAAAAGATCAAAGTTCGATGTGTACCGCAAAGTCCTATTTTCAGACATAGGTACCTATGGTATCATATTATTTAGATTAGACAATTCGTGTCAAAATTGTATTTCAGTTGTTTTGAATCCTAATTAACATCCCAACATCCTTGGTACTAATTAAGCGAACAAAGCGCGTATATAATTTTAATGTTGGGTAAAAACCTTGTTATCAAAAGTGGCTACAGAGTATTATATACTTTTGTGACAAAGTATAGTCCATGACAGTTGACATGATAACAAATAGCCATTTTGTGGTTATCACCAAAGCAATGCTGAAAATTTAATAGTAGAAATTGATTTTATCTCGTCTACAATGACTTGATACAATATTATAGTTCCAGTTATAAGTATTCGTTTTGGATGTAAATTACAAGTTATTCTTCTAATATTAAATTTTCGTTGAGGAATTTAATTTATCTTTTAAAACTTGTGTTGTTGTATTGGAAGAAAAGGTTTAATAATTTTAATACCTACTGATAAAACATTTCAATTGAATTCATCTTTGGAAAACTTGTGTACGCCTCTGAAATAAATCGAAAAAGTTTTATTAGAATTGAAAATTTGTTATTTATTATCAAATAACAATGTCCCTTCTGAGTGGCTCGAGACATCACTAAATAATATTGTTTTCAAAATGTTTATTCATTGCTCAATTGCTTACCGTGTGGGTTTCAAGGTTAACCTACCTCACAAACCCTGATGTCAGAAGTAATGAACTGCATAAGCCTTCTGACACGGCTCATGTAACTACTACATCCGAAAATTGTAGCAGGGACCAGTAGCTTCACGTACCTTCCAGAGCAAGGAGTCATCTATTTATCGTACCTTCTATAGCTTCTGTATATTATAACGTCTGACGTACACTTTGCAAATAATTCATTGCGAAATTAGGTGGTGGCGCAGTTGCAGAGTATTACATAGATTTTTTCTGGAGTAGATACCTAATTCAGGCTGTACTAACGTATAGATAGAACATCCTACCTAATACATCCGTACAAAGTCGTGGTAGGTCCCTAGTGCTATTATAGATACCTAGTACAACTCATCTTTGTTTTTTTTTGCAGTTCACAAATTTCTTTCAAAATGTGTCGCACAATACACGCAATATTATCAACTGTAATATGTGGAGTACAAATGGTAGTCAGAGTGGTTATGACCACACTACTAATGGTGGAAAACGTCTTCCGGATGGTGCTGCAGACTTTGTACAATTTCCTATCGTTCATGCTGCAGTTGGTGTCCCTTGTACCACTTTGTTGTGTCTTTCTGATATCCTCAAGAATGAAGTGTTTTATGTGTGGAGGTAAAGATTTCCTCAACAGTTGGGGACTGTTAATTAAAATTCCTCTAACTTAAACCATAATTAAACCATAATTAATAAGTCTCTGGTAACTGGTTGAGTAGCAAGATCATCTTTTGCAACTAATGTTTGTGAATCACAGTTGCCCATGTGGAGGGGATTATTTTCTGTATATGTCTGGCTCCTTGGAGTAACTATATTATCAGCTACCTTGGTTCTTCCGACAAATCCAACATTATTCAATGCAAAATTCGCTGATGAATATTTAGCCCCTTTTTCTGGGTTTCGTACCTCAATAGCAAAAAAAGGAACTAACAGGATTACTCTTGTTTTGTGTCCGTCCGTCCATCCGTTCATCTGTCACAGCCAATTTTCTCCGAAACTGTTCGACTGATGAAGTTGAAATTTGATACATATAATGTAAATCTGTGATCCGAAGACGAACTATCATAAATAACGAACTGTAAAATTGTTGTAACGTGTTATTATATATAACTATTAAGATTGAAAACGGGATATTTACCGTGGTATTTGTTTTGTTTGTTTATATCCCGTTTTTAATCTTAATAGTTATGAAAACAACCGTGAAAGTTTTAAAAAGTATATTGTTATATTTGTCGGAGATTGAAGCCAGATTGATCGTTTAAATCGATTGTAAACATCGATGACAGTTTTTATTTTACTTTCTCGAGTATCAGAGGGTAGAATCGATATAGTTGACCGGTGTGAAGTTGGCGCGGTGACGTTTGACAGGAGGCCCTACTACCGGGAGTGGAACCGGGTGGTTCACTCACATAAATAGCGCTGCTCAGGGCGGGCGAGCCCTTTTGGTAGATCTGCAGCCGCGTTGATAACTTTGTGTGTCAGGGATATGTTGCGATTCTGGTGGACGTACTAGTCCGGTGTGTTTTGTGATGTGTGATTCGATGTGAGATCGGGTTGTATGTTGAAATAATAGTTGTTGGAATATTGTTTGTACCACAGTCCAGTGGTGTCTGTAAACCGTGAGTAAAGTTATCTAATTATCGTGTCCCTAGCAAGGTTGGCTAGGTTATGTGATATTCGTATGGTGTTAGCTATGGCATTGTTATCATGACCGCGGGTAGAGTAACTGTAATATGGTCGAGTTACATAAGGTCCGGGCGGGGAGGCGCCTTGGTTGGCCAGTTTGTAATTGTTCAGTGTTTTCCATGCCAGTTTCCCCTTATGGCATTTTGATGGTGCTCGGATCTACCTAAACCCCTTTTAGGGATTGATTAGGTCCCGATCGTTCATGATAACAAGCAACCGAGTCTATGTTGGTATAGTGTGTTCCACTTGAGATGGAATTCGATATAGTTGGTAAAGTCTGTTTCAATAGTGATGACAAATTGGGGTAGTCCTGACAAAGATAGTGTACGATGTTCCCTAAAGTTATTGTAGCATACGCCCATGCTTAACGTATTTCCGAGTGTAGCCCTTTTCGGGTTTTCTTTATTTATTTGCTTTCCCCACCACTGTTTTGTCTCTATTTCCGACATCAGAAGTTGGGATAAAGGACCCTGTATTCCAAAGAATTTTCGGGATTAGGATCTGCAGACTACGGGATAAAGGATCTGTAGCCTACAGGGTTAATGATCGGCAGTTTATAGAACGTTTCTTGTCTTGATTTCGTTGGTAGGAAGAAAGTGTGCAGAAACCCAATGCAAAAGTCGTTAATTTCCCAATTGATTAGATTTGCAATCGGAGGATGAGAATAGTTTCACGACTGAAAGATTTTAATTGGTTTACAAATTTTGTGAGACACTATAGGCCATAGTGTTTGAATTTCATGTGTAATTTGTGATCTTCTTCTGGATTTCAATTTTCGTGAGTCTTTTTAAGTACTAGTTGGGAATTTGACGATTTATGGTAACTTAATTTAAATTTTAAATTCCATTTCTTACAAGTTTATTTTTCATTCGATCGTTTTGAACGTTTCTAGTGTGGGTAGAAAAAAAAATAGTATGCTGTGTCCGAATTATCGATATGGTCAAGATTTTTGAGTGTCAAATGTTCGAAGTGATTGATCGGATGGATTAATTGAGATTTTTCTGATTTAAGATGTGAGTGCGTCAAGTTTTATTGTGTTTGTGTACCAATCGTTATCGTAAACGTAGTCATGATGTTGTACGCCAAATAATGCGCGCCTAGTTTGACATTTGCGGAAGATAGCCCGTTGCAACAGTCTTTGCGATTGTATTTTGGCTTAATTTTCGGAGATTATTGGTTGAAATTTTTAGCAGTTTAACCTATTAGACCGTGCGTGATTGAAGTTTTGTGATTTATTGTTCGTTTTGCTACGTGGCTCGGAAACGTGATTCTGGCGCAAAGTACCCACCTCTTTCGATTTAATTGTGAAGATTAGTTGTTCACTTCAAAGAAAAAATACGGAACAAAATCTGTTAAAATTGAACGATATTAACAAAACCGTTTGAAATAAAATAAAAATGACAGTTCGTTGTACGTTAAAAGCGGTGAATACCTACCTGTGGCAACTAGTACGCTCATATCGAACTTGGAAGTTTACCTGACTTAGACAATGTGTTTACCTGACGTTGATAATGATGATAATTGGATAATCGAGTAATGATTTTACTTTGTTTTTGTAAATAGTTTTCAAATCTTGTGATAAAAGTTCTGTTTTCATGATATTAATGTTATCCGCCGGATGGAGGCGATGATTTAATGTTATCCGCTGGATAGAGGCGATGATTATACCTAGTATGGAAGCGATGAGTTTGATTTGTTAACAGAACATGATTTGTTTTCTAAGTTTGAAATTCGGAGCTGATATAATTTGAGAATCTATACTCAACATTCCTTTTTGAAAGTATTACCGTGGATTGTAGTTTGTTTTTATTCCTTATTGAACTTGAAGTTTTCGAACAATGACTAGTTTTGCTTTTTGAGATTGTTTTCTAATGTGTAATGTAACGATGATGCAATGACTCTGAAGACACGACCCGACGGACTGGGCTTTATCTAGTAATCGCATCAGAGGTTCCGGAGCATGTAAGAGGTGCAAGTTGACTGCTTTTTATGCGCAGTAACTCTATGCGAGGAGTAGCACTTACGCAGCTGAGATGGTTAACTTCTGATAGGTTGCTAGGTTCTAACAAGCTGGACGGAGGCTTGTGTTGTCGTGACCGGATAGAGGTTACGTGATGTGTAAAGCCGGATGGAGGCTTGTGTTGTTGTGACCGGATAGAAGTTACAGAGTTTAGCGACTTGATGGAGGTTGCTTGTTGAGTTGATGTGGTATCTGGATAGAGTTTACACATGTTTTGTGACGAGATGGATGTCACAGATGTATTAAGAGCCTTTGCAGTATTATTGCATTTGATTGAGGTCGTTTAAATCTGATATTTTTATTATCGGGTTTGTGTTCGATAACTGAGCAACTGACGAAGTAGATATTCATGGTCCTCGTCGAAATCGGGGAAATCGTTGAAAGTTTTGTGTTGTTGAGGGATTGAGTACCATTAAAGTTAGATAGCTAAGATTATGAGAAGTTTTAAAACTGGAAGTGAGATTCTGAGTTTCATTTTACTATGTTGTAATTGAGGTTATGTTATGTTTGGGTCTTGGAGAGGCCATGAAGTCATGGAATTGACTTGTTGAGTCCAGGAGATGGACATTGGGTGTGGCTATGTGATAGCCGTAGACCGCGAATAAGATACCTCATGTTTGACTTTTAAATTGTTTACTGTTTACGACTAGTGATGTCACGGTGATTGTGACTGTAATGGTACTTAAAAGCTTACCTTAACTGAATCTGTGTGACAACAACCTGTCTGTGTGACAACCTGTCTGTGTGACAACCTGTCTGTGTGACAACCTGTCTGTGTGACAACCTGTCTGTGTGACAACCTGTCTGTGTGACACCCTGTCTGTGTGACAACCTGTCTGTGTGACACCCTGTCTGTGTGACACCCCGTCTGTGTGACACCCCGTCTGTGTGACACCCCGTCTGTGTGACACCCTGTCTGTGTGACACCCTGTCTGTGTGACACCCTGTCTGTGTGACGCCCTGTCTGTGTGACGCCCTGTCTGTGTGACGCCCTGTCTGTGTGACGCCCTGTCTGTGTGACGCCCTGTCTGTGTGACACCCTGTCTGTGTGACACCCTGCCTGTGTGGCAAAAGATGGCCTGTGTGGCAAACGATGGCCTGTGTGGCAAACGATGGCCTGTGTGGCATGATCAGATTGTCCAAATGTGGTCAGGAATAGCCGAGCGGTATTAAGTATTGCTTTAATTGGTTTCGAATCGGACACACGAGGACGTGTGTCAGCGCAGGATGGCCGTGTCGGAGATTGAAGCCAGATTGATCGTTTAAATCGATTGTAAACATCGATGACAGTTTTTATTTTACTTTCTCGAGTATCAGAGGGTAGAATCGATATAGTTGACCGGTGTGAAGTTGGCGCGGTGACGTTTGACAGGAGGCCCTACTACCGGGAGTGGAACCGGGTGGTTCACTCACATAAATAGCGCTGCTCAGGGCGGGCGAGCCCTTTTGGTAGATCTGCAGCCGCGTTGATAACTTTGTGTGTCAGGGATATGTTGCGATTCTGGTGGACGTACTAGTCCGGTGTGTTTTGTGATGTGTGATTCGATGTGAGATCGGGTTGTATGTTGAAATAATAGTTGTTGG
This sequence comes from Teleiodes luculella, assembly GCA_948473455.1. Lineage (NCBI taxonomy): Eukaryota > Metazoa > Arthropoda > Insecta > Lepidoptera > Gelechiidae > Teleiodes > Teleiodes luculella. The sequence goes on along the minus strand of OX419601.1, from coordinate 12,776,068 downwards.
AATATTGTTTGTACCACAGTCCAGTGGTGTCTGTAAACCGTGAGTAAAGTTATCTAATTATCGTGTCCCTAGCAAGGTTGGCTAGGTTATGTGATATTCGTATGGTGTTAGCTATGGCATTGTTATCATGACCGCGGGTAGAGTAACTGTAATATGGTCGAGTTACATAAGGTCCGGGCGGGGAGGCGCCTTGGTTGGCCAGTTTGTAATTGTTCAGTGTTTTCCATGCCAGTTTCCCCTTATGGCATTTTGATGGTGCTCGGATCTACCTAAACCCCTTTTAGGGATTGATTAGGTCCCGATCGTTCATGATAACAAGCAACCGAGTCTATGTTGGTATAGTGTGTTCCACTTGAGATGGAATTCGATATAGTTGGTAAAGTCTGTTTCAATAGTGATGACAAATTGGGGTAGTCCTGACAAAGATAGTGTACGATGTTCCCTAAAGTTATTGTAGCATACGCCCATGCTTAACGTATTTCCGAGTGTAGCCCTTTTCGGGTTTTCTTTATTTATTTGCTTTCCCCACCACTGTTTTGTCTCTATTTCCGACATATTTATATGTTACAATATTAAATAATTAATCTTAAAGATAGAGACCACTTTTCGGGACTCAATTAATTTTAAAAGTCCTAATTTACCGCTTAAAATCCATGGCCTAGCTATCACGTCGAAAATTCATTATTTGAAAAAAAAAATCGTTGTCTTAGTTAAAATCTTGATTGTTTTTCAGGTGGAGGCCCATGCCCGATAAGCAGGGGCGGCGCCTGCGACTGTCTTATGTCTCTTTTTGCTATTATTGTCCTTTTCTTCATATTCCGAGCCACCGGCGTTCTCGACAAAATCTTCTTCAGCATCGGGTACGCTAAAGCCACTACTTACATCGTCCGCTTTGTCCCAACAACTGGTTCCATCACGGAATGTTCCAGAAATGACACGGACACCGAGTATGTCTTCTATCCCATAGATACCACTGCGCCTATTTTGCAATACTTTTACGTAGATCCCTCTACTACTGAAGAACCTAAGCCGCGCTTAAGAATAGGGGAAGGAAATGAACAAGAGATTAAAGATATTATTATTGGTAAACATAAGTTACGTATGAGATTAGGTAAGAAGGAAAATGATAAAGTGAACAATAATTTTCATGCTAGTATAAATAGACTACACCCTAGAATAGAATATAAAGAATATGAACAAGGGAAAAAAAGGATTAATTCTTTAAAAGAAAATGATTACGACGATGTTAAAGAAATAACAATGATTCTATACGAAGAAAAACCAACTACGGACTTGATTAAGAATGGAACCAATGCACTGTACTATTTGATGACATTTTATGAATAAAGTAATTTTTACACTGAAACTGCTTATTATTTTTTTAACAGAAAGTACGTGCGCAGTCAATAGAGTCCGTAACTTTATTTCAAACTTGCTTTCCGCCGCGGATATGCCCGCGTTAACGGTTTTTCCCGTGCGAATGAGGCATTTTCCCGCGGTAAAAGGTAACCTATGTTACTCAGGGTGAATGTAGGTGGTTTCTAATTTTAAAAGAATTTTTAAAATCGGCATTGTGAATTTATTCATTACAAACATACACACACAAAAATACAAATCTTTAATCTTTATAATATTAGTATTTTTTAGTTTATTTTAAATTTTATTATTTTGTATTTTAATATTAGTATTAGTATTTATTTCTATCGACTGTATTTTTTAGCTAAGCAACATTGTATGGAACAATTTGCATACGGCGGCTTCCTGCAACCTTGAGTCCTGATTGAAGTAAGTAAAGAAAGATATAGTAAAACTCAGGAGATGTGTACTATCTAGTAGCATTATATTACCTACAGATGATACATCTAACCGGCCACCGCCTTTGAAGATGATTATATCAACCTATCAGCTTTTCGTTTTAAGAATGATGGAAAAAATGAATCAAAGTAAACGAAAAATTCTCTAACACAAACTGTTTTATAGTCAAAAGTACCTCCCAAGCGGAATACAAAACAAAAACAGCATAAAATAATAGTCATTTAACAGCAATTTTCCAAAGCAATAAACAGCCCATATATTCAATTACTTAATGCAAAAATTGATTTACGACAAGCGTTGGTGGGCTGAATAAAATCGCATAGCGCGACCGGGGCCGGCGGACTGCCAAAAATCTCCACTGTGTACAAAAAATACCCACCATTCGTAATTTTAATGGGTAAAAATAATAAGCTTCTGTCATATATCACAGGCTGGCACCGACTTCTGTTTGCTGGTGCGCTGGACTGAATACGCGAAACTATTTAGAATTAAATTTTACTTTACCTGCTTGTTATTGAAAACGGAATATTTACCGTTCAGTCGTCCGAGATCGTGGTACATTCAACTACACTGAAAGCCTAAGAATAAATAAGATCACTATGCAATAACCCACTGATATTTGTGGAACCTTTAGTGTATAGGAACTGTTGAACTGAAATATAGGGCACTTACACAGTACCCCTGGTTGCCTGCTAGAAATTGCTACCTTAGCAATAAGGCCGCCTTTTGACTCTTCTGTTTTGTTCTGTTTTTCTGGATATGTGCTGTATTTTTGTTTGGTGTCAATAAAGTAAATGTTTTGTATTCTTTTGTACCGCGGTAAATATCCCGTTTTAAATCATATTATTGAAAAAACAACCGTAAAGGCTTTACAAAATAAACTAAATACGCTTTTCTAAATATAAGGAGCATAGCTCACTAACACACAGCTGATTGATCTGGAACAGCAGAGTCGGTCTACATATAAGCTAAACGTCTCACTACTTCTACTAACATTTGGTTAATTTATACCATAGCAACTATCTCAAATAGAAGGTGTTGCCATAATCCGTGCTTGGAGGCAGGTTGTTTATCACAGGAAATGATAATTGAAATCTGTCATCTTTTTTCTTTATAGTTAGCACTTTTATGATTCGTTAACAGCTCATATAATATATCCCCACCGAGGGGCTCGAGTCTACCCCAGCCTTTTATGATTACCACTCTTCAAATTATCTCGAAAAATATTACTGTCTCTAGAAAAAAATATCAAGGCGTCAATGTTTAGTCTAGTGTGTTATACTATACTTAGGTCCATGCTGTGGGTACAACGCAGCTCTGCATTTGATTTTTCATATGTTTTGGCTTTAAACCTGTACGCCATTGCCAAAACTCGGCAAGATTTAGTAGAGATGGGTGGATATTGAATTATAACCGCATCTTTTAAACTTTGTTTTATGTTTGTTTGGAAAATGATGTATCGTTCTGGTTAATTCGTCTTTGAAGAAGAATGAGAACTGTTTCACGTCATTCTACAGTCTATTACAGTGGCGACAAGTGCAGTTCGTCTGTTAGCACCCTTATACATCTTTGAAAGGTAGGTATTGCTATGTCGGGGTGTGGGGTGGGTTAGGGATTGCAGTAAAGTTGTTACAACATCAACGGTTGACGACGGCCTCGTAGTTTGTTCTTTTTAGTCATCCTAATTTAGATTGATTGATTTTTGATTGATTTTTTGATGATTGTGATCTTAAGATCACATATTTGACAGCTGTCAAATTTATACTAAATAATAATAACAATATTAATAAATATGTTGGACATCTCACACACGGCCAATTGACCCCAAACTAGGCAGAGCCTGTAATGTGGGTTTGCCTACTGAGCACAGGGTCGCGGGTTCGAATCCCGTCCAGGGCAAACATTCGTATGATGAGCACTTGTGTTTGCCTTGTGTCTTGGATGTTGTATATTTATATATGTTTATATAGCAGCTGTCTGACACCCATAGTACAGGCTCTGCCTAGTTTGGGGTCAGATGGCCGTGTGTGAGATGTGCCACATATTTATTAATTGTTTATTTATCAACAGTAAAACAATGCGAGCAAAATTTTAATTCCTTTACATTGGTAATAGAACTGTGAAATTAATTTCGAAATAGTTTAACAGTAATGGTAGCAGAAAAGCAATCTAATAGGTCACTCAAAATGACAGCTAACTGAATGTTGGCGTGTACGGCTGACAGTCGGCAAATTTCTGCTATCCATACCATACAACAATCTAGGGGTGACAAACTACTGTAACTTCAGTTTCTACATAGTTAATCATCAAAATCATATTTTACAATACCTAAGCTAAACTGTCCGCTTTTAAATTGTAAGGCTACTCATGTAACTAGTTCTAGCACAGGCCTCGGCCTTTTTTGAACTGTTACTGCACACCTTTATATGTAAGCCTTTAGCTAATAAGGATTAATGTTTGTTTGTGTAAATTTGTAATTTAAATTTGCATGATTGTAATAAATAAATAAAAAAAAATCGAAAATGAGAAATTAAAAAAACACACTGTGCATTTGTTTCTTTTTATTTCTCCTTATCCGTGGGTTATCCTTAAGTATATTATGCATGTTTTATACATCTTGAATCACTCTAACTAATAAAAAAACCGCATCAAAATCCGTTGCGTAGTTTTAAAGATTTAAGCATACATAGGGGACATAGGGACAGAGAAAGCGACTTTGTTTTATACTATGTACTGATTATTATTATTTTCTTATTATTATTAGTTTGGCACCCCTGACTCCACTATGCAACGAGTCATCGCCCAGGTCACTCACCGTCGGCGCTATTATCTGCAATCTGCATACATGCGGCAATAATAAAATTAATGGGGAAAACTTTATGTCGTTTAGGTACTGCGAAGTTTTAAAACGAAGTTTTATGTTGGCACTAGCACGGTGTATAACATTAATATCCTTGATGTCTCGTAAAAGGTTAAATTCATAATGTACTTTAGTTTTTAATTGCTGCATTCGTTTCTGTTATCTATGTTAAAATTGTCGGTTATCTACCATATTTTCCATACCAATAGCATAATATAATACCCATAACCCACCCCCAAATGTTGGTGAATAATATAATTTTAACATTATTATCCTATCCTATCCTAATCACTACATAGTATAAAACAAAGTCGCTTTCTCTGTCCCTATGTCCCTCCCTATGTCCCTTTGTACGCTTAAATCTTGAAAACTACGCAACGGATTTTGATGCGGTTTTTTTAATAGATTGAGTGATTCAAGAGGAAGGTTTATATCTATAATACATGCGTAATATACTCTAGAATAACCCACAGTAACCATTTTCCCGTGCGGAGCCGGGGCGGGTCGCTAGTAATATTATAAACGCGAAAGTTTGTGAGAATGGATGGATGTTTGTTACTCTTTCACGAAAAACGACTGATTGGATTTTAATGAAACTTTACAACCTTTTCTGCGGGATAATCCCTCATTGCTACGGGAAATACTATTACCACGGGCGGAGCCACAGGGCGTAAAGCTAGTTACGGGAATTATCTACTCGAAAAACTGTAAGTAGTTTAATACAATCTTTCTCAATTACTACAAATAAATCATCCAAAGCATCAATAACATAACAGGTATAAATATAAATAAAATTATTCATATTATCCCCGAGGCAGGTCAATCACCGCAGCGGCTAGACAGACTATTATACGCCTAGGTATGCGGGCTGTACCTATAGGTCATACTTCAGTGTTCAATTTTCGTTGTATTGATTAATTGAAAGTCTCAAAAGCCTTTAATATGTCTCCACCGAGGAGCTTTTAACTTGTAACGGGGTGCTTTGCGAACTCATTTTCCATTTCTTTCTTGTCTAAATTTAAACATTCAATTTTGGAATTCCTTCGTTTTTCATACGTCATCTTCGTCCATTTTTCTTGAGTCTTCCCTTCATGGACCTCCTGCATAGTCATACTGGACAATATAAGGGTATTATAGGGACCCCCTGCATACTTCTGCATTTAATTCTGGACAATGTAAGGTCCATGTTTCCCTCTAACTTCCGGCCGTGACGGTTTATACCTATTTCGTTTTCCATGTAAATAAATGTTGATAAACCAGTGTCAGTCTGTTTAGCGTTCTTATTCCACCACAAGTTGGATTCGTAATTTATAGTCTCTTAAAATGATACAAAATAAATAAATAAAATAAAAAGTGTAACTTTGCGCCAAAAAGAAAGATAATATATAAAAATACAGCGTTATCAGAATTAATGTTTTGCAAAACCGTAATTTGCCTGGACTATAGTGCGAAAACTACAATCTTCAGCCGCACCTGTCGGCTTGCCAAGGGTGACAAGCTTACCCTGAATCAGGGGTAAATACGCTACGATGGCCCAGTGCGGATTGGTCAATTTCCTTGCAGGTGTGTGAAGGTTTCCTCACGATGTTTTCCTTCACTGTTAAGAGTGTCGAATAAACGTACACCATTATTTATGTACCTTTTTATGTATTTTAAGCACCTATAAATCATTTATAGCTGATGTTGGTTAACCGACCCGCGCTATTTAGTATTTTTCGTAATTTCCAGCTTCAAAAAGTTCTAAAAAGTTGCCTGGTAGAGATTAGTACTTTAGGAATAAGGCTGCTTATAGTCTCCTAGTTTCACGTTAGAAAAATTAAACTGGCGTCAAAATCAGAAAAAAAAGATATAATAAACTCTCTTTTATTACCTGTGTCAATAAAGGGTATCAGAATTAGTATTTGTATTTATTTTACGATGCGGTGCTTAAAAGCTCCTGAAATTTCATAGGGCATTAGTCGGACAAATCGACGCAGGTTACGACCAGCCAACGAACTCATCAAAATCAGCTCAGACATACTTTTTACTGGACATGACACGTTAATAATAACCACGTGTCGTGTGGCTAATGGAAACGAACCACAGTCTGATGTTGTCGGACGGAATTTGTTATAAGGTTAAGGAAGGTTTTATATGGGATTTTCAATTCCCGTATCGAAGCTAGCTACAAAATCTGCCTACGACGTGGGCCGAAGGGAATTTGACGATAATAGAAATGTGTATGTCTGTTAGTCATAGAGAGAGATATATATAGCTATTTGAATTGTTCTTAGTATATACACCCGCTACAATGACGATTTCCGTGTTTGTGGAGAAATACTAAAAAATATAATGTATAGCCTCTTTTACAAAAGGCAACACCTAAAAGTGGCGACGACTTTGATTCATAAATTTGAGAAAAAATAAAATAAAAGTGATATAGGCACACTTGAGGTTCGACTTCTTGTAAATAACAAAAGTTTTAGACACAAGTGTGAGTCAATTCAAAAAAGAAAAGAAAAAACATTAAATGAGTGGTTTGGCCTAATTCTAAGCCAAAACCCCACACGGTACTCTCTCTTATTGCCACTTATTTTGTCTCTAAGCGATTCAATTTAGGCATAACTTTTTAAAATCGGATCAGCAAGTTGCCTGTTCTGATCACCTGACAAGATCGCATCATGTGATCATGTTTACTAACACGGCGTGTTGTTCAATCATTAATCTTGCGCGGGTGGCTACCACCCGAATTAATTTCACATAAAAATGCCACCACAACCTGCTAACCTAGCATAATTACAACCTCCCTCTAATTCTCTTGTCGGGTGATTTGTCGCCGAAAGATTGGAGTCGGGTTAAAAGTTTTAAAAATATTTTTACCTTAGAAAATAATATAATATTGAGGTTAACCTACCTACTTCGTTACGAAATATAAACTATTGTGTTTGTGGTTAGGTCACTACACTAATATACGTACATATTATAACTATTATCCAAGTTTGTCCACATTTTTTGTGTGAAATAGGAAAACCCTAAGTTAAAATAAAACCAAACTTTTGCGTTAACTAAGACGTACCTATTAATAAGTTGAGTGAGATACCGTTTAGGTTCGTGTGTAGTCTGATAATAAAGTTTTAACTCTGTGTTACCTCCTAAATCCCCACACTTGGCAGGTGGTTTAGGGTTCGCAGTTGTTACTGGTAACATAGATCAAGTGACGGTCCTACTGCTTAACTAAGAATCACATAGTTTTTTCACAAGGAGCTAGGAATGTCTGCGCGCTTCGCTCTTCAATAGTCTGAGGTACGAGTATTTTCTTATGTATATGTAGAGAAAATGAAATAAAGCATTTTTTTTTATTGATCTATGCTTGAGTCGAAAAAGTACGACGAATAGGTCTTGCAACCAGGCCATAAAAAAAAAAAAGCGTCACCGGACTTGACATAAAATAAAGCTAAATTTAAAAAAGGGACGATGACATATTTTGTTGATCTGACAATGCTAAGAAGATCCAGGTTCGAGTTCTATCTGGGATGGACTTTTTATTCATTTAAAGAGTACTATTTAATACTGTCGTATTTTAATTCGGGTCTGTACAATACTAACCAGTTCATATGGATTTTATGACCTGTAAACTGAGTTTTATTTTGTCAGCACGTCCATAACAGGCCATAACTCAATGCTCGCTCCAATAAGGCTATTGTTGCTCTATGACAGGCAGCCATATTGTAAATTATATAAAATTGCAAATGGCGTCCTGTACGTATTTCAGTGGCTTTTGAAATAAATTTATTGAAGGTACTTTTCAGTGGTAATATGTCTGAAGCTATATTAAGTTTGTTCACCTTATTTATTATCAAAGGCAGAGACCAAAAAGTTTGTAGTTATGAACCTTAGATAAATACATTATAGTGCTATCATAGCACTCAGTCTAAATAATAAGAAATATGTTACTTAGGTAGTATGCATTATAAATAAATAAATTGAGTACTTTTCACGATTAAAAGCAAGTCAAGCTATACATGCTTACCGTATACAGGAAGGGTATGAATCGCAAAAAAAAAATCAAACTCTATTCTATGGTATTCAGATTGACTATTATTCTCTTGACTAAACATCTAACTCCCATTCCTAGAGAGGTTGGAAAACTCGCTAGGTATATTCCGACTTCTCTGCCCATTCCGAAGGTCTTAGGTTTGAAATAGAGTAAGGACTCTGACCAACTAGTTAAAAGCTCATACACGTCCCCACCGAGGGGCTCGAGCCAGGGTGAATAGGAGTTGGTCGACCACGCTGGCCCAGTGCGGGTTGGTCAACTTCATACACAACCCTTAAATTACTTCGCAGGTGTGGGCAAGTTTCTTCACGATGTTTTCCTCGATCGTCTTACGTCTTACGACCTTTTATTTACAGCATTAAGTACTTTATAAATACTAGGTTTCCTCCTTGCGGCTTCGCCTGCTTTAACAGTTTTTCCCGCGGTAAAAGATAGCGATATAAGAAGTTTGTATTATTTAAATGTATGAGGTATATTTATTGTAAAGTTTCATAAAAACCATAAAGTAGTTTTTACCTTCAGGTAACAACGCCCGTACCCGCCGGCGGGGGCACGGCCATAACCAAAATCAAAATTAATAATCAGAGACGGAGCCCCTCAGGCGTCGTCTCCTTCACGATGCTTTTCAGTATCAGCGCGCTAGGCCGTGGTCCGAGGCTCCCTCGAGCCGCCCCTATATAGTCGCGTTGGTATATGACTTTTTTTTTGGGTAGAGTCTTCCGTTCTCCGCAAGTCCGGTGAAGCTAGATTGGTCGTACTTTTTTCGACAAAAGCATAGGTCAATAAAAAAAAAAGTAGTTAGTATATTAGTAGTAGAAAAACAAACATCTATCCATCCATCCATCACAAACTTTTGCTTTTAAAATATTAGTAGGATAAAGGTACGTATTCATTATCAACATCATTGCCCGCAACCCATAAAATGTTTGGTTCAAACCGAACTCTATCTCCATAGAATACGGCCCGTACATAAACACAAACAAAACAAAACAATAGCCCACACGAATACAGCGTTAAGTCATAAAAGCACCAAAACGAGCTATCAAATATTTTGCACCTTTCCCAACGACCGCACCTACTATAAAAACTTCTCATATCACTTGATGTACTACTAGAAAATACGATTCGGGATCCCGTTTTATTTTATTCCCGATTTTTCCACTATATTTTATTTCAAAATTTAGAAAAATAAAAGCTTAGAAAAATAAAATTGTAAAAAGGAGCATACCTTGCTTTCAACTGTATTTTTGTCCTGTGGGAATCAGCTGCATGTATATTCTTTATTTCCTTCCATCCTGTTTTCATCACAATCAGCAATTTTATAAAAAAAAATAAACGTTGTGTCTTATCTTCATCTTACTTAAAGACTAATTTTGGTAAAATGTTTGCTTTCGAAGCGCAGAATTGCGCATTCGAATCCTGTCTACAACTTACATAACTATTTGAGATTCATTATACTGTCTTCATTTTACCCTTACAGACAAAAACTAAATTACTTAAATACCCCCGCCACAAAACCGTTACTTGATCCTTTCAACAACTAGAAAAGAGCTAATAATTTCAAATGGCTGAAGACATTTTCTTGGATCATAGCTAAGAACACTCTCAATTGTAACACCTTGCAAACATAAAAAACTAGATCAAAATCGGCGCATCCGTTTAGGAGCTACGCTGCCACAGATAGACAGACAGACACACACGTCAAACTAAAGTCGGGGGTAAAAAAAAATCCGGGATTTTAATTTTGGCTAGTATTGAATTCCCTAAACACAACCCTATATTAGACACCTTCATTGACGCTTTATCTCAAATTTAAATTCAGGAAGCTGGGAATAAACCCGCGATGGACGTTTTATGTCATTAGTGATGTATGCGCGTCCGAAGGGACTGGTTTTATTAGGGACGTTTTATAGTTCCTCCGACCAGTGGCAAGAGCTAGTTGCAAGTTTTAGGAAATGAGGTTAGGCTAGAGAAACGGCGGATTTGGATGAACATCAGGCACTCACAGAAACATTAGATGGTAACCTAAATTGTAAAACTGTGAGAGCTGAAATTTGTTAAGAATTAAACATGTCATTTAGTTACTTTTTTATTTCATTAACACACAAAAGACGCGTTCGCGGTCAAACATCTAGTGAGGGGACATCATCTCGAGCGTAATAAATATGTTTTTTTTTTCTTAAATAAAAAACTACGTAACCACATCGCCCCGTGTTCTTGGTAATGCCACAAGTTACAAAAAGAAGTGATGTATTTAACAGCTTAGCAAAAACTGAAAAGACATGCTTAGTCAATAGATCTAATGAAAAATTTACTTTTCCACACAAAGTGTCAAAATTACTTATTCTGTAGAGTAGTAACGAATTTCGTATAAAACAGCGTTGATGTCTGTGCGCTATAAAAATGTGCTATGAATCAAAGGTATATTTTCTCTTTGCCTGCCAGTTGGATGATATTTCACAAGAGATAAGCTGTGCCTGTTGTGTCTACTTTTTTAATACCTATATTTTTAAAATGTTTGAGTAAATAAAAAAAAATAAAAAAGTATGTACGAGTATATAAGATAAAAAATATTTAACAACATTAAATTCAAAATGGTGCTTATTTTAATAATTCATTTTTTTATTACATAGTATAAAATTACAAAAACAAAAAATTGTCCTAAAATAGTCCTAATTAACTTTAAAAAGATTTCAAAACTACGCCATCGATGTTGAATCATTTCATCAGCATCTATTTCCACATTAGGATACTTATACCACAAATTATCGCACTAATGACGCATATATCTGTTTTTCTCCTTCCACAAAACGTTGGTTTTCGAGCCCTACATCCGGTGTCCATGCCCTAATCCAACTGTTTTACGACCGTCTTTTGTCGCCCGCGCAGAATGACCACCTACCCACCGTTTTCATTTATCGTGCCAGCCAGTGCCACCTCGCATTCAACTATTTGATTTTGAATGTGGAATACGACTGAATTCCGTTTTTGCCAGTTGCTTTGGCCAGTTGATTAATCTTGGCGTTATTTTGTTCGTCTTTAAATAGAGTAAAAGTCAAAATGCACTTGTAACATAAATAAGATAATAATTTGCAACTTATTATTAGAATTTTAAACTTGTAACTGACTTGTAGTACGGCTTGTTAACCTGAATTACGGTCCCATCTGGCAGAAAGCATGAAACTTAGCATACATGTAGCTTTTATATATGTGCTTCAATGTCGATATGGAAACACGCTGAGAAATGATAACCCCCTCCTTTTTCCCTCATTTTACCTCCCTCATTTTGTTTTTTTTTTCATTTTCTACAAAAACGGTAGGACTGATGAGTTTACTTTTCAAGAACCAAATAGTTGTCGATAAATTACCTACAAAATGATACTACATTTTATAGTGCTAAGATTAATATATTTCTATATACAGCCATCAACGTATTATGAAATTTTAAAAACAGGCACACTTTTTTCTTCCTTACTTCATTTATAGGAAAACGACAAGAGTGGTGATAAAATGGACTAAAGAAGTCAACTACCTTATACATTAAGCTAAAAAATGACATTTATTTCATAGTCGTAAAGGCATTACTTCTAGAGTTACAGCTCACCGCGTCTGACTCAAGTACTCTTTTTTTTACCTTTTTAGAATACATCTTTCTGTTAACTTTGTTTAGCGTAGATTAGATTCAGATTTTCCAATTAGAAATAAAACAGTCCATGTACTAACCCAGGCCACAGTCTATTTACATGTAAAACTAGCTGTCTGCCCGCGGCTACGCTTGCGTTGTGTTTCGACATTTCCGTATTAATTTTTAACTATCCCACTTTTTTCCGTGATTTTAAAGTATCCAACATGTTGACCGAGTATATAAGGTACCACCATGCAAAATTTCGTTTCAATCGGTTTAACAGTTTCGGAGATAAGCCCGTAGAATATACTGCGCCGTATGAGTTACTAAAGTTTTTTAACTATCCCACGGGAACATTTTAATTTTCTGGGATTAAAAGTATCTAAGATGTTGACCGGGATATAAGGTACCACTATACAAAATTTCATTCAAATCGGTCGAATAGTTTCGGAGATTAGCCCGTGCAAAGAAAAACAAAAAAAAATCTATAAAATCTGTACATAGAAAAAAAATGCTATAAACCTATTCAAGGGGATGTAAGAAGCGATATAGTACATACCCAGTTTTTTTTTTAATATTTTCGTTTCTCTGTTTGTCTGTTTGTACGGGCTAATCTCCGAAACTATTCGACCGATTTCAATGAAATTTTGTATAGTGGTACCTTATATCCCGGTCAACATCTTAGATACTTTTAATCCCAGAAAATTAAAAAGTTCCCGTGGGATAGTTAAAAAACTTTAGTAACTCATACGGCGCAGTACATTCTACGGGCTTATCTCCGAAACTGTTAGACCGATTGAAACGAAATTTTGCATGGTGGTACCTTATATACTCGGTCAACATGTTGGATACTTTAAAATCACGGAAAAAAGTGGGATAGTTAAAAATTAATACGGAAATGTCGAAACATAACGCAAGCGTAGCCGCGGGCAGAAAGCTAGTTTTACATGTAAATAGACCGTGGCCTGGATTAGTACATGGACTGTTTTATTTCTAATTGGAAAATCTGAATCTAATCTACGCTAAACAAAGTTAACAGAAAGATGTATTCTAAAAAGGTAAAAAAAAGAGTACTTGAGTCAGACGCGGTGAGCTGTAACTCTAGAAGTAATGCCTTTACGACTATGAAGTAAATGTCATTTTTTAGCTTAATGTATAAGGTAGTTGACTTCTTTAGTCCATTTTATCACCACTCTTGTCGTTTTCCTATAAATGAAGTAAGGAAGAAAAAAGTGTGCCTGTTTTTAAAATTTCATAAAACGTTGATGGCTGTATATAGAAATATATTAATCTTAGCACTATAAAATGTAGTATCGTTTTGTAGGCAATTTATCGACGATGATTTGATCTCTGAAAAGTAAACTCCTCAGACGTACTGTTTTAGTATAAAATTCAAAAAACCAGAATGAGGGAGATAAAAGGGGGGGGGAAAGGGGGGAAACAATAATTTATCGAAGTGTTTCCATATCGATATTGAAGCACATATATGACAGCTACATTCATGCCAAGTTTCGTACTTTCTGCCAGATGGGACCGATATCCTTATATTTTTTAGCTAGCAAGCCGTACTATTGAAAGTTTTTATATAACAGACTAGCTTTCCGCCGCGGCTCCGCCCGCGTTAACAGCTTTTCCCGTGGGAATGAGGCATTTTCCCGCGCTGAAAGGTAGCCTATGTTACTCAGGGTAAATGTGACTTCCTAATGGTGAAAGATTTTTGAAATCGGCACAGCAATTTTTGAGTTTATTCATTACAAACATACACACAAAAATACATATCTTTCTTCTTTATAATATTAGTAGTATGAGTAACTATGATATCGTTATAGGTAGGTATTCCGCTCGTAAAATGTTCAATGAAGATTTGATAAAACAAACTGGATAACTTTTGAAACATACTAATTGTGTCTCTAACAATCAACTGCAATCCCCAAACCCCTGCTAAGTGAAAATGGGGACAGCAGTATTTAGCGGTTGTTAACTACATTTTGAAGCTAAATATTTATATAATACAATGTACATAGAAAATAAAATGCTGAAAACCGAGTTAAGGGTTATAAGAAGAGAAATACGTAGTTATAATAAGAGGACTAAATATGACTTAAGATTGATGATTGTTTACTAAATTTTTATACCTACATAGTTTAACATTTATAATTTTGCACGCTGTATTACGACAGTGGCTTCTATAATATTTTAATATCAACTTATCAACCATGTTTCAAGCCAATAAATGATTTATATTTCTATTTCATTGCCAATATAGCCGTGAAATTTATGTTCATTTTCAATACACATTCAATGAGTTTCGGTATTATTGGTTCATGTCATCATTACCGGCATTTCAGTTGGCCTTTTGTGTCACATAATCATTCTACTGAATCACTTCTCATTAAGCTAAATATTACCGATGGCTCAAAGGGACTCATTTGATAATTCAACCAGCTTTCTGCCGGCGTTTCATTCATATTTTTAGAGGTATTTTCTCTTTGTAAAATTAGCCTATGTTACTATTTGATTATGTAGTATTTTTTTCCAAATCGGTTACGTAGTTTTTGAGTTCATTTGTTACAAACAAACTTTCAGAAAACAAAAATGTTTCTTGTGTAGTATCACAGAAGAAAATAAAAGTGTAGTATGGACAATCTGCTCGTTGGTATTAATTTACGAGTAGCTTTGACATCGAAAAATGGTTTTGTAATATTTTACTTAGAATAAAAACCTTTTGAATTTTGTATAGATGTAGATGGCCTAATAGTATTTCGACCGGAGGCCCCGATTACGTCACAAATAAATTAATAAAAAAACATTTTTTTTCTATTGTCAAGTAGGTACCTACTCGTATGTCTTCTCTCAAGATGCCATATTAATCGCAATCCGTTCTGACATAATAGAAAAACAAAAACAAATAGCGAATAAAAAAAATAAAAAACAAAACAACATCAAATCTCATCTAATATTATTACTTAAAAAGAAAATCGTAGAACTTTCGAGAAAAAAAATACGATTTGCCATAACGAAGAGCGAAGTAGCAATTTACTTCCGGGCGGGATAGGCGGGAAGTCAGGTGCTTCAGATAATTTCCTCACAGTCCACTTGCTTTTTCCTGTTACGATTTTAGATGTTATGTTGCCGTGAAACCGAAATATCTATTATTTCAAAAAACACCTGACTATGTAAAAATACTTCGTTATACGTTATACTGACTTACTCATCCAAATTTAATTAAATTTATGTCATATATTATTTTAACATTTACCTAAAGCCTTTGTTTTGATATCCCATTCGATAGGCATTAAATAAAAATATATTTCAAGATACATAAATTTAGAGCCAGAAATCTACCATTCTGATTTTTATTAATTTTTATAGTACCCTGTGTTGCTCGCACTATTACGACGAATATAACGGTACCTCTAAAGTCAAAATCAAGTTCTCAGGTTCAAGCCTTAACAATATGCCACCAATGTGTTTTCGATTTTCAAATCTTATGTACCTACGTTTAGTCGACGATCTTACGGTGAAGGAAAACCTGCACACACCTGCAAAGTAATTCTAACATTTTGTGTGAAGTTTACCAACCCGTATTGGGCTAGCGTAGTTGATTAAGGCCTATTCACTTTGATTTTAGGGTAGGCTCGAGCCCCTCGCCTCGGTGAGGAAATAGAACCGTTAACGAACACTTATAGAGATATTTGAGACATATTCAATTTTAACAATTTATCTCAATTTACCTGCAACATCTGCAACAAACTATAGTTTGGAGGCCGGGAATGGAGGCCTAGGGGCGGAGGCTCTCTCGTTCCAGTGACAATCAAAACGTTGAATTTCCGTCCGTAAGTTGAAAACATTTCTCGAACCTTCGGCCCTCCCATCAACTAATACGTTCAGTGGTGTAAATATAAAGCGAATAGCGTTTTCATTATGTAACATTTCTAATCGTTAACAGCTTTTATAATATGTTGTTATGTCCCCACCGAGGGGCTGGAGCCTATCCTGAAATCAGGGTGAATAGGTCTTGGTCGACCACGCTGGCTCAGTGCGAGTTGGTCAACTTTACGCACAAACTTTAAATTAATTCGCAGGTGTGTGCAGGTTACCTCACGATGTTTTCCTTCAACGTTAGAGCGTTGAATAAACGTAAAAACGTAATAATATTTCGATTTTCCAACTCATATGTGAACCCGTGAACTTCCGAAAGTAAGTCTACGTCCCTAGCCACTTAGCCACCGACGCACACTGGGACCCCTTCATACAAGGTAGTGATCATTACTAGATTTTTGAAATGTCGGTATTTAGGAAAAATGCATCGTAAATCATAATAGAGGGTACACTAAACTTAAAATTACAAACATCCAGTCTAGATCAGCTATCAGTGCAGTGACAGAGCTTAACAAAGATGAGAAAAATTAAATTTGAATTAAATTGCATACTGAACAGAGAGCGGTATATTTTAGATTTTTTAAAAGTAATTAGTTTTAACAGAAAAATAATAAATGTTTCAACTTGATGAAGGTAGTCCTATTTACCTCTGTATATAGTGTAAAAACATCACAATAACACAGAGAAAAGTCCCAATAGCAACTACGACACAACTACAACATTTCAAAATTTTCTGTTAAAACTAATTACTTTTAAAAAATCTAAAAAATACCGCTCTCTGTTCAGTATGCAATTTAATTCAAATTTAATTTTTCTAATCTTTGTTAAGCTCTGTCACTGCACTGATAGCTGATCTAGACTGGATGTTTGTAATATTAAGTTCAGTATACCCTCTATTATGATTTACGATGCATTTTTTCTTTTAAATACGGACATTTCGAAAATCTAGTTATGATCACTACCTTGTATGAAGGGGTCCCAATGTGCGACGCTTAGCCAGATATTTAAGTAGGAACATTACAGACTTTTCTTGTAGTGTTCCTGCACAAATATTACAAAGAGGAAAAATTTGATTGTTTGTTTGCATCGAATAGGCTCCGAAACTACAGAACTGATTTCAAAAATTATTTCACTGTTGAGAAGCTACATTATCCCTGAGTAAAAAATACTAGGTATATTTTACTTTGGATCCTTACCAAAACCACACCAAAACTTCAATAATGTATACCAAGGTATAAAAATAGTTCCTAATAATAGTTTTCGAAACTACTAAACCAATTTTAGTGAAACTTGGCATAAAGATAGAATAGATTTTGGGAAAGAACTAAGGCTACGATTTATCGCGGGAAAATTTCTCATTCCCACAAGAAAATTTGTTAATGAGAGCGGAGTTGGCATAAAGATAAAATAGACCTTGTGAAAGGACATGGGCTAATTTTTAGTGTGGGAAAATTTCTCTTTCCCACGGGAAAACTATTAAGCGGCGCTGCGGCGGGAAGCTAGTATGGAACATAAATTGCGCTTTGATATAGGTACTTTCAATCGAGATGTGGTTTAGATCAAGCGAATTCACATAGAAAAGGCTAAATAAGTAGCTGTCTTCCAAAACACATAATTCTATCATAGTAACTCAATATTTGGGAAATATTTGGGTTGGATCATTTACGTGTAACTAAAAAATTCAAAAATTCAAAATTCGAAATGTGTTTATTCGAAGTAAGATTTAACATATCACTTTTCGACGTCGAGGCGAGTTCACAATTTGGCTGTCTTCTGTGGAGAAGAACACGCCGGAAGAAACTCCACAGGCGTTGCATCTTTTCTACTTAACTACGTCCAAATTTCTTTGGATTTTTACTAGTTTTAACCGCTTCAATCCGGTTTTTGCACCATATCGGGAGGAGGGATTCCCTCTCTCTAATGGTCCGCGGTTGCGAGCGAGTGTTTACTTTTATTGTCAAGATAAATCTGTCTTAACTGTCCCGATAATCGCTACTAACTGCTGCTGTAAGTACGCCCTATGCTCTACTGGCGAGCCTGTGTAAGGCGCAAGAAATATGGACGGTTTTATTAACAAAAACTGTAAGAGATTGATGATTGTTATGAGAGTGTCGGTGGCCAAGTGGCTGGTGCCGTTGACTTCCATTCGGAAGTTCGCTGGTTCAATCCTCGGCACGTAGGTATCAATGTGTTTTCGATTTTCGAATTCAATGTACCTTCGTATATTCGATGCTTTTACGGTGGATAATATTGGCAAAGAGTTCTATTTTCAAAATTTAATTTTTTTTTAAATTAGTTTGTTTACAAGTGGCCAGTCTAACAACTTTCAGTTAGACCCGCGTTCGTAAGTGTAATTAAATTACTGATGCTTTGGTATTGTGTACGGTTAGAGTAAGGTACAGAAGCCAGCGCATGCGGTTACACATTCTCACTACGAAATTGTTCCCTACCGCTACGCAATAAGGGCTTTTTAGGGTCAACATGTCCAGCCACATGTATTTGCTACTGTACATGAAATATTGATACTCGCTAATTTAAAACAAGTAGTATTTTTGTCTAAGTCAAAGTCAAAGTAAAAAAGTTTTTATTCGAAGTAAGATTTTACAAATCACTTTTTGTAGTTTCTTTCATTGCACTTTTATGAAATCAAATGTTTTTCAGAATGTATTAAAGCATAATTTTAAAAAATCTGGAACTATTTAGCAAACTAACAGACTATGTTACCTATGTCTACAGAGTCTAGTAATCTATATTATTCTATAACATCAGTATAGCGATTCAGTAACATACTATGCTAATAGACCTAGCTAATTCAAAGCAAATAGACAAACACCAAACACTACATTGTGGTGAGGAATTGTGTGATTATTACGGTCTAGTTAATATGTTAGGTTATGCCCAAAGAGATATGCCTTTGTATTCCGTATCAATCTTATTTAGCTTATACATCAGAAGTAAGTCTGTTTGTTACGCTTTCACACAAAAACCACTGAACCGATTTTGATAATATTTAGTACAGAGATAGGAAAGACCATGGCGAAGGACATAGGCTACCTTTTACCGCGAGAAAATACGCCATTCCCACGGGAAAAACTGACTACACTCAGGGTCACGGCAGATAAAAAACTAGCAACATTGTTGTTGTCACGTCAGTCGTCACGCACTTTGTTGTGTTATGTTTCGTTTCGTATTTTTTCGTGCTGAGTTGCGTTAAAATTTTTGATTCGTTTTAACAGTGACCTTTGCAACTTGTTGTGACTATTTTCTACCTTCAAGCACGTCTATTTTATTTGACGTAAGAGTTCAGTGCAGCGCCATCTCTTATGACCATAATGAAACCTTTTTTTTGTTTTTAGAACTGTCAAAATGAAAATCCTTCATTGCAGTGACTACACGCTAAATGTGACTAAGGCTTAAGAACTCAACTCCCTTGGCTGTAAAATGGCGTACTCTACTCCTCTCATCCCTCAGGAATTATTACCAAACCGCGTCGTAAACTGACTGAGCACCGTGGACCTCATTAAAACCCCGATATATTAAGCAATTTGAACGCAACGTGATTACGTGAACTTGTAAGATGTTAATGTAAACTTATGATAAGACTAGCGACCCGCCCCGGCTCCGCACGGGAAAATGGTTATTGTGGGTAATCCTTAAGTATATTACGCATGTTTTATACATACAAACCTTTCTCTTGAATTACTCTATCAAAGAAACCGCATCAAAATCCGTTGCGTAGTTTTAAAGATTTAAGCATACATAGGGACATAGGGACAGAGAAAGCGACTTTGTTTTATACTATGTAGTGATGTGATACGTAGGTATACAGCGTAATGCGACGTTTTTGCTAGTGTGAATATTCATAAAGTCAACGAGACAATTTAGTCAATTTAAAAAAATAAGCCTCAATGGCCCAGTTGGTAAAACTTCTCACGTTACGGAGGTTCCGGTTTCGAATCCCGGTCGGTCACTTATCAAACAAAAAAAAAATCGCTTTATAAGATTTTTCCCAGTTTGGTTAGGAAGTTGCAAGTCCAGTCATCTAATTGTCCTGAAACACATTGTAATTGAAATTTACTTCAATAATATAAGCAGCTATACATACAGTAATATCGTTATTTTTGTATACACCGTGACATTTTACCGGTTTTTTATCCGTAACATAGTGGTAGTGCTCATGAAACCGAACAACTTTCTGTAAGAAACATAGGTTGAAACAAAGAGGTTGGAAGAGCCAGCTTCGAAGCGGCGGCTCTTCAAACCTCTTTGGGTTGAAATCTCAAAATAAAATTCAATTTGTCATTCAAAGTGACCGGTCACGTGACTGAAGTTTGTGTTCCTAAGGAAAGTTGTTCAGTTTCATTAGTACCACTGTGTTGCGGATAAAAAACCAGTTTTTCACGGTGTATAGTAATGTCGTCACACACCGTTTACAATCTAACGTAAATCGGTTAAAAAATACTATAAACGGATAGATTTTTTTTTTTTTTTTTTTTTTTTTTTTTTTTTAATTGACCTATGCTTGTGTCGAAAAGGTACGACAAATCAAGCTTCACCGGACTTGGATAAACGGATAGATGGATACGAAAGCATTATTGCTTAAGCTAAATAGTAAAAGCTTCGCCTCAATCGTTGTTGTTAAAAACGAATGCCTTTAATTTTAACCCCCGACGAAAAAGAGGGGTGTGTGTGTCTGTCTGTCCGTGGTATTGTAGCTCCTAAACGGTTGCGCCGATTTAGATCTAATTTTTTTTTGCAAGGTATCACAATCGAGAGTGTTCTTAGCTATGATCCAGGAATATATTTTCAGCCATATTAAGATTATCAGCTCCTTTCTAGTCAGTTGTTGAAAGGATCAAGTAACGGGGGTTTTTTTTTTATTTTTTTTATACTACTGGTCACTGTAAATTGTAAGTAAAACCATCGCCATGTGAAACCGCTCTTAGGGTTGATCCACACGAACGTATTGTGCATATTACGGCGAGTAAACTGTAAAACTGTGATATAGTTTACGGTTCAGTTTGCATGCGCCCTAAACACCGGGCGAAGTAATAAACCGAAACTTGAGCGGTTAAAATTTAACCGGTGGGAGTTAGGATCGAGTAATGTCTTTGGCTATAGAATGGAGATCAAGTGGAAGTGTCTTCAATCAAAGATAAGAAAAGAATGCATCGCCTCTTTAATATTTTAATAGTTTGATCTTCATTAGTGTGAGACGAGAGAGAGCCTGCCTTGGTTTGCGCAAATCAAAACATAGTAACTTCATTAAAATTTGACGTCGAAAAGTGATTAGTAAAATCTTACTTCGAATAAAAAAAGTTTGTCTTTTTGACTTTGAATGTCTAATTTCACTTGTCTATTAGTAATATTAATATTGTAAAGACAAAAATTTGTGAGTGTGTAAGTTTGTTACTTATTTACGTCTAAACGACAGCAGCGGTTTTAATAAAATTTTGTATGTAGTTAGCTGACACTCTGGATTAACACATAAGCTACCTTTTACCGCGGGAAAATACCTCATTCCCACGGGAAAAACTGTTAACGCGGGCGGCGCCGCGGCGGAAAACTAGTTTGGTATAAATATATGTCCCCACTGAGGGGCTCGAATCTACCCAAAGGAGGATAAATATCTTCGGCATTGCCATTTCTCTTTGCTTTTGCTCATATTTCTGTGCTGTGTGACTGTGAAATTTGGAGGTGCAGAATGGTCGACGCGAGTGGCATGTGTGATACGGCCTCGCCCACTTTATGTTATTACGAAACGTTCCATCTTGCTAGAATCGCATACTATTATAACTCCTATTTTAACAAGAATCGGCAGATGTTGAATGGTTGGAAATATATTAACAAACAATCAGGAAGATACGTACAAAAATAATTAGGCGACGTCTTCTTTATGATGTACTAGCGACCCGCCCCGGCTCCGCACGGGAAAATGGTTATTGTGGGTTATCCTTAAGTATATTATGCATGCATTATACATATAAACCTTCCTCTTAAATCACTCTATCTATTAAAAAAACCGCATCAAAATCCGTTGCGTAGTTTTAAAGATTTAAGCATACATAGGGATATAGGGTCATAGGGACATAGGGACAGAAAGCGACTTTGTTGTATACTATGGAGTGATTCCGTATCAAGGTCGTGGGCCGAGGTCTCTCTCTCCCCCCACTAGAAACACTGATATAAGAGACGTAATACATGCAAAGCTTAAACTACTATGGGTGTCAGACAGCTGATATACATACATATATAAATATACAACATCCAGACACAAGGCAAACACAAGTGCTCATCACACGAATTTTTGCCCTGGGCGTCATTCGAACCCGCGACCCTGTGCTCAGTAGGCAGACGTACTACCAACTAGGCTACGAAGCCGTAAAAGATGATGATGATCAAATATTTATTGTATTCAGTTTACACATAAATTATGGTTGATGATTTTAGGTCAAAGATAAAAAAATATATAAATAACAATGAAGGTTGTATAAAAACTCGACCCGCCATCAACACCTCATTAAAGTGTGCCTGTAACATTATTTGCAAGGTATATTGAAGGTGCACGTTTTTGCAATTTGCACGCACGAATGCAAGTCTTTTGGTGACGCATAAATGCACTTGGTGCTGGTATGTGGTAAAAATATGTCAAGATTTCGGAAGTGCAATTTATAGCTTTTTAAATTTTCTTTTCTTAAACGCACTCACACACACACATCACGATTTTTGCGTTGACTTACGGAAGCTGATGGCTTTAACCCCAAAAGATTAGTCTTTTTTTTTCTTTATTATCTCTTACTAGCGACCCGCCCCGGCTCCGCGCGGGAAAATGGTTATTGTGGGTTATCCTTCAGTATATTATGCATGTATTATACATATAAACCTTCCTCTTGAATCACTCTATCTATTAAAAAAAACCGCATCAAAATCCGTTGCGTAGTTTTAAAGATTTAAGCGTACAAAGGGACATAGGGACATAGGGACATAGGGACAGAGAAAGCGACTTTATTTTATACTATGTAGTGATATGTCCACACCGAGGGTTCATATTATAATAATAATAATAATAATCACTTTATTTCAGAATCAAGTTCCATAGTTTGTTAGTAACAATTATCAACTTAAAACTATATTAGTACCAAATTAGTACCAAATCATATAGGAGAACATATTTTTTTTTTTTTTTTTATACTCCGTGAAAATTAACTGGTTGTTTAACCGCAACATAGTGGTACTCATGTAACTGAACAAGTTTCTTTAAAGAACAAAGGTTAAAATCTCAAAAATAATTTTCAACGTCATCGGTCAGGTGGATGTACCTAAGAAGTGATATTATTATAAAACATAATTATATACATATTTTTTTCAAAATTTTTGTTTCTCTGTTTGGCCAAGTCCGGTGAAGCTTGATTGGTCGTACCTTTTCGACACAAGCATAGGTCAATTAAAAAAAAAATCTCTGTTTGTTTGTGCGGGCTAATCTCCGAAACTGTTAAACTGATTTGAATTAAATTTTGCATAGTGGTATCTTATATCCCCGGTCAACATCTTTGACAGTTTTAACTGCGGGAAAATATCTTATTCCTATGGGAAACTGCACGTGCGTAGCCGCAGGCGAACAGCTAGTTAGTAAATAGATTCTCTTAATTAGATACTCAAACAAAATCTCTATGACTGAATTACAAATTATACCTCAATAGGTATTTGATGTTATTACAAGTAATGTTACTCGAAACTCTATTAATACCCATTGCACGTTACTATCAACACTCTAAACCATTATAAAAATTTGATCGTTTTTATAATCGCTCGCGCAGATCGCAGCAAGAGCAAGTAACCGAGACGCGATGAGTCAGCAATATTCAAATTGGAGTGCGCAGTCCCTCAGTGATATATTGGGTGACTTTGTAGATGTTTTAATTACGTATTTTCGCAGGTCTTTTAATACATGTCATTACATTATCAACTAATATATGTCCCACCGAGGGGCTCAAGCCTACCCTGAAATCAGGCTACCCTGGCTCAGTTCCGGATAGTCAACCTCACATACACCTTTGAATTACATCGCAGCGCAGGTGTGTGCAGGTTTCCTCACGATTGTTTTCTTTCAATGAAGAGCGTTGAATATAAAAAGATAATTAAAAAAATATATAAAACCGCCTTCAAAGTCCTAACCTACACTAAAAAGTTACAAATAAAATATAAATCTAGCTGAAAGCATAGCAATTTAATATGGCTATTAATATTCCTTATTTACATAAATTGTAACATCATATAAACATGTGTAGAAATTGTTATACTCTTCACCTTGGAGTCGGTGCCAGTTGAGGCTAGCTATTTAATCGGAACAAAGTTCAGATCGTTGATTATAAAAATTTTAAAGAACGCGGTCAGAGTACTAGGTACTGAGCCCACTTTAGATGACTGCTAGCAGTAGAAGTCTTTTGGTCGAAATGATGGTGATTAGCTGGCACCGACTCCAAGATAAAGTGTATAACAATTTCTACACATGTTTATATGATGTTACAATTTATGTAAATAAGGAATATTAATAGCCATATTAAATTGCTATGCTTTCAGCTAGATTTATATTTTATTTGTAACTTTTTAGTGTAGGTTAGGACTTTGAAGGCGGTTTTATATATTTTTTTAATTATCTTTTTATTTTACCCTTTTTAGTGGAAATTTACCATGACAAGTTAGGTACTCACAAAACTTTAATTTGTTTTGTTTGTTTTGTACATAAATGCAGATTTTCTCACTATGTTTCCTTGACAGTATTACGTTTGATTTTTAAATTCTAAATCATTGCTATACTTGATTGGACTTTAACCTAAGTTTTCCGAATGGCGAACAACTGACCAAAACCACTACGATACCGACGACGACGCTCGCCCGTTGAGTCCACGGAAAAATTCTTAAGTTGTTATCTTCACTTGGGGTTTTCAAATCTTTAATCTATGACTAGTTTACAGAATATATGAACCAAAACCGCATATTTCTTGTTATTTCAATTATAACAATAGCAACGCAATGAGTGTGCTGTTGTTTATTGAAGAGTTTTCGTTTTAATTATGAAGGAAGAAAAATTTTTACGCGGGTATTAAGCAACACTTCTGATAGTATACTGCTTAGTTGACGGATCAGGGATCGCAGTTGTTGCTATTGACTACCCCGGTAATAAGGTATGATGGACGCCGCCTTGTGGTTCCCGGCGACTTACCAAAAACAATTGCGCCTCGCTAGCGTAAGGGTTGTGGGATGTGATAATAAACAACCTAACATCCATCCATCCGTCCACTGCGCGTTTGCTTGCTTGCTTATATTTAAATAAAATTGACGAATGTATAGTTCCCGGCGCGTAACCTACAACCACTGTGAACCCCATTTCAATTGCCAAGCAGTGATGGAAACAAACAGCCTGAAACAGTCCCGCTGCTGAACTAAGGTTTTTTCAGGAGGCTTTTGGAAAAATCTTTACGGTTAGAAGGCGGGTTGTCGTTAGTTGTCCATTCTCACAGTAAGACACCCGCCAGAAGAGTTTGGTTGATGCTTATTTAAGCGGCTATAAATAATGACGAATTAAATAAACAATGCAATACAAATATACACAATAAATAATACAAAAAAAAGCTAAATAACACACTTGATTTTATTATGTTACACTCTAACTTTTGTATCGAATGGTAAAAGCTTTCAGGTTTCCCACCAAATTATGAAAAAAAAAGAACTCTACATTACTGGCACGGTTTTGACTGTATTTTTATTTGTCTATCCTCATGCCTCTCTAGGTAGTTCGCTGCTCTCTAGGAAATAAAAGATATACCTAATATATGTATGGAAAAGCAAAAATACTAAATACTAAATGCCCAAAGAAGTAAGCAATTCCCAATATTATTGCAAGTTGCAAGTTGATCACCATTGTATATGAGA
Organism: Teleiodes luculella; assembly: GCA_948473455.1. Classification (NCBI taxonomy): domain Eukaryota; kingdom Metazoa; phylum Arthropoda; class Insecta; order Lepidoptera; family Gelechiidae; genus Teleiodes; species Teleiodes luculella. The sequence continues at coordinate 12,749,917 of OX419601.1, read as the reverse complement.
AGTTCGATAAATAAGTCCAGTAGCCATATGATAAAATGTACGAAAATAATCGATAAATATACGTTACGCTTCATATCACATCACATCACTATTTTCAAATTCAGTAACCATTAAGTTTATTGTTTTTTACATGCCAAATAAAGACAAATAAATGTCGTACTTTATTGATATTTTGTTTTTAGTTGGGCATGTCATAACATGAATGTATCTATCTTTTTCTAACGTACCGTATCCAAAGATGTGTGAGAGAGTAAAAAGACAAACCCCGTCTCCCGCTTCCCCCTACCCTCCCACCCCTCTGAGCGACCGCATTGGTTTCGATACAAAATAGGCATGATTACTACTCCATATGGGCGGGCGCGTAAAATTTTTTCTTCGTTCATGGTTTTAGTCTTCTACTCCGCCATCAGATATAATCCAAATTTATATGAAACCATTTTGTGTACATCTTCTATCTATAAAACAAAAAAATATTGAAATCGATTGATAAGAAGCCGAGATATTGCCAAAATAATTTACCGATCGGGTTAACGGCATCGTCAATTGAGGAGTGATTTCCTCATATCTTCAAATTTAATCATCCGATCTTAGCGAAATTTTTATGGGACCACCCTGCAAGTAAACCTGGTCGATTAAAAAAAGAATTTTGAAAATCGGTTCACAATTGGCGGAGATATCTTATAACAAACACACAAAAAAAAAAAAAAAAAAAAAAAAAACATACGCGTCGAATTGAGAACCTCCTCCTTTTTTGAAGTCGGTTAAAAAGTACGCATGATTTCGAAAATCAAAAACACATTATACGTTCCGAGGCTCGAACCCGCGAACTCCCGAATGGAATAGTCAACGACCATATCAATGACTTAAAATTTGATAAAAGGCTGATAAGCATGCTCTTCATTTCAAAATCATTACATACGAAACATAATTTGCGTATTATGATGTATATTAGAAACACTTCCACCTATAATAAAATTAAACACGAATTTTAAACTCCCAAACTAGGTCGGCTAATAAAGCAGGGGGGGTAGCAAAGTTCGCGGCATAATAGCAAATTAATGACATAGATTAGTGCACCGCTGGGACGCATAGACTTTGAACCCCCATTAAACAGACATTCGGGTAAATGTCAATACTATGCCAACTGCGACTATTTTGGGGTTGAAATGACAACGTAAAATAAGTTTTTTTATTTAAGCACCTTTTCGGTCGTCATTAGCCTCTGATTTAATAATATAAAGATCTATTCGGAAGACGCGCCGGTTTTTTTTTACGTGGGAACATGTCACCCACTGCCATTTGACCCTAAACTACTGTACTTACTATGGGTGTCAGACAGCTGATATACATAAAAAAATGTATTTATTTCCAGACGACAAGAAAACAGTTGATTTTATACATATTATTATCCAAGTTATTAAAGTATTATTTTACGTTATGTGTGCATTGAATACGAATACTATTCAAGTTTATTTGATCCTTGCTTAACATAAAATATTTACAAAGTCGCAGACTGAATCTCGAGTCAATTTGCATTATGATGAATAAGTTAAAATGATATTGCTAAGTCAAACATGATAATTTTACTACATTATTTATATATGCTGTTATAAAATAAACAGCGATGTTATAATCTAAGTATAATCTATAAGGTTTCATAGAAACAAACAAACGACTGAACCCAAACAATAAATAGGCAAGGCGGGATTTGAACCCGAGACTGTGCTTCGTCGTCTATCTTTAAATAAATAATAAAATGAATATGTGGGACATCTCACACACGGCCATCTGACCCTAAACTAGGCAGAGCCTGTACTATGGGTGTCAGATAGCTGATATACATACAAATATAAATATACAACATCCAGACACAAGGCAAACCCAAGTGCTCATCACACGAATGTTTGCCCTGGGCGGGATTCGAACCCGCGACCTTGTGCTTCGTAGGCAGACGTACTACCAACTAGGCTACGAAGCCGACTAAATGAAAAAAAAAACTTTAAACTTACTTTCAATGGTTTTATAGAAACAATATTGACATTTTTGTTTCATTTTAGCTATTTCTTCTTCTTCATACAAATTATAACTTCGTCAAGTCTTCTAATAATAACTTATTTTTTGTAATAACATGTAAATTTAGGATTACAAATATACCTAAATATCTATAAAAAAAAAAGAGTTGCAACTAAAATTCTACAACACGAAATCAAAACAAGATATTACCCTAAAAAATAACTTTCCACGAAAGTACAGTCTAGACGAATAAAAGCATACGCTGGCTAGAGGGAGAGCGTGCCAAAACAGCGGATATAGGTCCGATACCTCCTATCTTAATAGCCCAAACTTCCTTGTAATATAATACTTCGCACGGCGATATGGTGGCAGCACTGTCGAGTAAATTCGGCGGTTGGCGCTGACCGCTTCCTGGCTCGCCGCGGACTTTTTTGCCGGACACAAAGTTTTATTTTTGCCAACTGTATTTTGTCGGGATTTTTTTAGAAGGTGGAATAGAATTTATACGATTTTACCCCAAATTTGCCGCTTTTGGATTCTATTGAATATTAAAACCGTGCTTAAAAATAATAATTTGTAATGTACAGTAGCCAGCAGACGCAACTTGACACTCTGTTATTCCGTATTGTATTTGGCGCTGTTTATTTATTTATTTTATTTTTTATGCTGCAAGATTTTCTGGCTACTGCACTTTGGATATCGTACGGTAAAGTACAAGATAAAGTAAACACGCACTACGCGATTCCGTTACTTATTCTATGGACTGAGAGGTTGAAACTCCAAATTGTTCAGTTTAGTCTGCTTTTGACTGTACATAACGAATAGAACAACTGCGATAAGAGGTTGTGTTGTGTTCTAAGATTATTATGTCTTAGTAACTGTTAAATTAGCTCTCTTTTATAACCTAAATATTCCATTTCATACGAAAAGCAGTTATGTTATTGTTAAATACTGTCCTTGTCTAGCTAGACGGGAATACTAGGATTTAAAATAATACAAAATATGTACTGTTCTGAAGCTGTATTCAAAAAATAAAAATTATAACAAATGCCTTATACTTAAACAAACGACACTTTACCATCGAGTTGTAAAAACCTGCCAGCGCCATCTATCGGCTGTCTGGTGAACTAAATTTACACAATAGTTTGAGTTTGGTTTGAATCTTGAACATACTGCCCGCCAAAGCCATTTAGTGATAGAAATGGCTTTCAAACAACTAACTTTAAAAAATAAAACTTAATAAATAAGATGCTAACTGTTAGTAGCATTGTATGTAAAAAAGAATCGCTTAAATATACTTCGATTGCAAACCAACTACGTAAGACTTAAATTAACAAAATAAAACTTAGGGCTTATTATTGTCAGCAACTGGTAGAATACAAATTTTTGAGATAGCTCGTTTTATGGTAGAAGACCTGGTTTTTAACGTGACTACACGGGTTATATTATCCGTACCGGGGTGTTTTTCGACGATACGACCCAGCAACCATCGACTAGGGGGTAAATTGTCCTCTTTAATCAAAACCACATCGCCTATCTTCGGCTCTGGATTATGAGAAGACCATTTATATCTATTCATTAATGTAGCTAAATATTCGCGAGACCAACGTCTCCAGAAGGTTTGTAACATTCTCTGAACTAATTGCCATCTTGTTAAACAATTTATGTTTGAATCTTCATAGTTATTTTCAGGGATACTCAAAATAGGCCCCCCAATTAAGAAATGGCCCGGAGTTAAAGGCAATGGTTCCCTAGGATCCGAATCGTATATTACGCTCATAGGTCTCGAATTGAGGCAAGCTTCCACTTGGCAGAGAAGAGTGCTCATCTCCTCATATGTGAGTGTGGAATCGCCAATAATCCTTTTGAGGTGGAACTTAGTGGATTTGATTCCGGCTTCCCAAAGACCACCAAAATTGGGAGCATGAGGTGGTATGAAATGCCACTCTGTTCCTGTTGCTTCTAAGTGCTGCGCTATCGACTCTTGTCCCGATATAATTTGTTGCAATTCTTTAGATGCTCCCACAAACGTGGTGCCATTGTCGCTCCATAAATGAGCACAATGTCCTCGTCTTGAGACAAATCTCCTAAATGAAGCAAGGAAAGCTTGGGTTGACATGTCACTCACGACCTCTAAATGTATGGCTCGAGTAACCATGCATATGAATAAACATATGTAGCCCTTATGCGAATGATGTCCTCTGCCTTTCGTAGTTCTAATTTGAATGGGCCCAGCATAATCAACTCCGCTATTAAGAAACGGTCTAGCTGGTGAGCACCGAACTGAAGGAAGCGCACCCATCAGTTGACTTTTAATTTGTGCGCTCTGCCTAGCACACGTGACACATTTGTTAACATGTCGTTTGACCAAATAACGAATTCCTAAAATCCAATATCCTGTTCTCAAATAATTTACCATCAGGGCTTGACCTCCGTGTAAAGTTTTTGCATGAGCATCTGCCACCACTAACCCAGTAAAGTGAGCTTCCTTAGGCAGAACTACAGGATGCTTCATTGATTCTTCCAGCTGTGATTTCTGGATTCTTCCGCTGACACGAATTATATCATTTTCATCGAGATATGGACAAAGTGATTTCAGTTTGGAGTTATTTGGCACACATTTCTTTTGTTTTAAGCTTTGATACTCTTCGGGGAATGCCGTTCTTTGAGTCATCTTTATACAGCATTGCAAAGCATCAGCTATTTCCTTTTTCTTCAAATGACCTCCCTTCTTACTCAAAAATCTTCTACAATACGCTACAACATGCAACAGTTTCTGTAATGAAGAAAACCGATCCAATATTGATATTTCTGGAGTAGCTATGTGATGTGTTTTTATATTCTCCTCCAACTTCACATCAAAACTCTTTGGTTTCGTGTAATTAATGTGTTTTTGTTTGAGAAATAGTGGACCCGAAAACCAAATAGGATTCTGCACTAACGCACTTGGCAACTCACCACGAGATGCACAGTCGGCGGGATTCTCCTTTGTGGAAACATGAAACCATTGTGCCGAGTTGAACGCTGTCAAAATCTCGGACACTCGATTTCCGACGAAAGTCTTCCAGCGGCTTGGGTGGCTATTGATCCAAGCTAGTACCACCGTAGAATCGGTCCAGGCCCTAATTTTGTCCTTTGAGATATCTAAAACTTCAGCTACTTCCACCAATAATTTAGACAAGAGTACAGCTCCGCATAATTCCAATCGCGGGATGCTCACCTGCTTTATTGGCGCTACTCTTGTTTTTGATGACAGCAGCGAGACGTGTACTACACCTGAAGCATCGACTATTCGGACATACACTGCAGCAGCATAAGCAGATTTAGATGCGTCACTGAAACCATGTAGTTCAGTGACAATGTCATCTGATCTCATATTAAGCCAACGTGGGATTCTTATCTTCGTTAAAGCCACCAAATCTGTGCGGTAAGTTTTCCATTCCTTGATAGTTTCGTCGCTTAATACGTCATCCCATCCAAGACCAGTGAGCCATAACTTTTGAATGAAAACTTTGGCTAGTACAATGCTAGGAGAGATCCAACCTAAAGGATCGAAAAGCTTTGCTATATCTGATATTATACTTCTTTTAGTTACAGGTGCAGTTGCTGCCGACGGTAAGTTGACCATGTATTGAAATTTGTCCTGCTTCGGGTTCCAGGTAAGTCCTAGAATTTTAATATGCTCATCTAATTTAATTTCTTTTTCAGGTTGTATGCTGATCTGCGACTTCTGTGCTGGTATACCTTTCTTTTCTATAGTACTTTTCTTTTGAAACGAATCTTCTAATTCTTGTCCATACTTTAACAGTTCTTCGTTACTGCTGTTCCATTTTTGCAGCTGAAAACCGCCCTTTTTCAGCAGCTCTGTCATCTGTTTTATTACTTGTTTTCCTTCTGCCACATTGGAACATCCAGTCATCAAGTCATCCATGTAGAAGCTATGTAGGACTTTATCTGCTGCGAGTGGGTATTCCGAGCCTTCATCGTAAGACACTTGATGTAGAGCTCTGACAGCTAAATACGGAGCTGACGCAGTACCGAAAGTAACCGTTAAGAGCTCATAGTCCTGAATTACATGTTCTGGATTATCTCGCCACACGATTCGCTGGAATCTAGTGTCTTCATCAGCAACTCGAACTTGCCGATACATCTTGACGATATCTGCTACGAGACTAATGTAGTGAACTCTCCATCTTAATACAGTGTGGCGTAAATCAGCTTGCAAGGTAGGACCTACCATTAATGTATTATTTAACGATACACCCTTCTTATTTTTGGCGGAAGCGTTAAACACCACGCGCACCTTTGTCGTTGTTTTATCGTTACGAATAACAGCGTGATGGGGCAGATAAACTGCTTCTTCTCTTTCTGCATCGTCGTCTTTTACTAGTCGCATGTGATCTAACTCCAAATATTCATGAATAACTTCCTTGTATTTTTGTTTCAGGTCCTCATCCTTAGCCAATCTTTTTTCTAAAGATTTAAAGTTTGACTCTGCAATTTGACGTGATTGACCGCCCTTGCATGGGGGGTCCTCCATTTTAAATGGCAACTTGACCTTATAACGACCACACTCTGTCCTTATAGTTGTGCTTTTAAAAATATCTTCGCATTTTTGCTCTTCATCCGTGAAAATCCTTTTGCCCTTATCGCCTTGTTCTTCTATCTCCCAAAATCTTCGGAGACTGTCATCAAGATTGACCTGTGTATGCATAACACTAACGTTAATAGTATTGCATGTTGAACTAGTTTCTTTTGAAGAGTAGGCTGGATGAACAGTACCTGAAAGAATCCACCCCAAGGTGGTGCACTGAGCCATGAGAGTCCCCGCTGGACTCTTCATCATACCTACTTTCATAATGCAACTATAAACATCAGCACCTAACAGTATATCTATTTTGTTGGGCATATAGTACTGTGGATCTGCTAGTTGCAACTTTTCCAGTTCCATCCATTTGGTTGACCTTATACGGTTTTCTGGCAAATGTGAAGTGATTTTATTCATCACATAAGCACTAATCTGCGTTTTGAAATTGGGATCAATTCGCGATTGAACTAAAAACGTAACCATGTGTTTTATTGTGAATGATTTGTTCTGACCTAAACCGGATACAACTCCGTGAACCGGCAACTTCTTAAGTCGCAAGAGCTGAACCGTAGCTTCGGTTATGAAGCAAGCCTGCGAACCTTGATCAAGCAGTGCGCGGATCATTTGGAGGCTACCATTACTTGACTGGGCTTTTACTAGCGCAGTGGCTAATAAAACCTGCTTTTTCAAAGTAACCTTTTCAGTAGATAAACATGAGACGACAGACGGTTCGCTATCTGGCGAGCCAGCGTTCTCGTTCTTTTTATCCGTTGATGAGTCATTTTCCGTTGAATCCGGGTGTAATAAAGAATGATGCCGTTTTTTACATACCCTACAAGTAGTAGGCTTTTTGCATTCGTATACTGTATGGTTACCACCCAAACAATTGAAACAAATTCCATTCTTGGCAACAAATTGACGTCTGTCCTTAACAGATTGTTTAACGAATCCCTTGCAAAAGCATAGTTTGTGGCTATCGGAACAAAACTCACATTTGATAGCGTGAGTAGTACCTATGAACGCCTTTGAATTGTTTTGAGGAACCATTGACCTTTTTGGCTCGATACATTCTAAAGCCCGGAATCTACTTTCTATAAAAGTTTTAAACTGATCTAAAGATGGCAATTCATTCGAATCGTTCTCTGTAATATGTAATTCCCATTGTTTACGTGTTTCCGCATCTAACCTGTATGAAACTACGTGAATTACTATTATATCCCATGTACTTACGTTAATACCGAGATTATTAAGAGAGTTCAAGCAGTCCGAGGTGGTGTCTAAAAGTTCTTTAAGAGCCGACGCTGATTCAATAGTAGAGCGCCTCTGACCAAATAATCGTTTAAGAGCACAATTAGCTAAATAACGCTTATTGTTATAGCGCTTCTCTAGTTGAGACCAACATTGAGTATAATTGTTACCAGTTATTGGAGTATGTCTTAAAAGTTGCTCAGCTTCACCAGTGAGGTGACTCTTCAGGTAATGAAGCTTCTGAACATTGTCCAGCGCTTTATTATTGTGCACAAGGGATACAAACAAATCGCGGAATGATGGCCACTCGGAATACTTGCCTGAGAAAGTGGGAATAGATATTTTTGGCAACTTAACCATAGATGTACCACTGCTACTAGTGTTTTGATTTTCTTTGGATTTAGAATCCGATAACAATGCATTGAGTTTTACTTTCATAAGCGATTTGTAACTAATATAAGCTTCTTCCGTTTTATCATATATTTCTTCCTTTACATAGTCTGTTAGAAGAATATCTGCTATCTTATAACTCTCGTACAATTTACAATGATTTGTTCTGAACAGTAGCCAATCTCGTTCTAAATTTTCTAATCGTATTTCAACATACTCAAGTGTTAATCTTTCTTTTGGGCTCTTTTTAAAATTAACTTCACCTTTATTGATTGAACTTAAAATCTGACTTTGAAAACCAATTATCGTATCCATCGCGGTAAAATAACCAAAGTGAGAAGATATGAAATTAACTATTATCTAAACCCACTAAGTTAACATAAATTTTCTATGTTCAAAATATTCCGAAAATTTTCTAAGTGTTTGACACTTTGACAAAAATCGGGCATGGACTCCACGTTCCCCCGTTTTTCTCGAAATTATTCTAAGTTAGTAAGCATGCACATAATTATTAAAATTTTACAAGTTCAAAACACTCTGAAATATTTTTGCTAAAGTTAATGTCCTTAATATATAAACTCAAAATTTTACAAGTCCCAATCACTGCAATAATATTCTAAGTCCGAAAATCTTCGTATTTCCTCTGGATATAGAACTTTGTGAAACCACTCTTCAACTTTGTACAGTCGGTAAAACCTCTTTCCACGAACAAACAAAATGTACTCACGGTTTGCACTTCACTCAACTTTGTCCTTTTTGTACTACGTCGATGCTTCCGACGTCACGCGTTGATGTCACTGCACTAGTGGTGACCCTCCGGCGATGACGCGCTCTGCCCTCCTTGACCTTGACCGCGCTGCACCGCCTGCGCTGACTGCTCTGCTGCGTGTACTGACGCGCTAGCACCGGCGTCGTCACGTACCCTGTCGCAGCGATCCACTGCGAGTACGTGTTAGTGGTCCAAAAGACCACTTTGAACTTCCAAAAAAATCCGGCTCGAAGGACCAATGTTAAATACTGTCCTTGTCTAGCTAGACGGGAATACTAGGATTTAAAATAATACAAAATATGTACTGTTCTGAAGCTGTATTCAAAAAATAAAAATTATAACAAATGCCTTATACTTAAACAAACGACACTTTACCATCGAGTTGTAAAAACCTGCCAGCGCCATCTATCGGCTGTCTGGTGAACTAAATTTACACAATAGTTTGAGTTTGGTTTGAATCTTGAACAGTTATTTATTACATAGTGTCTTGAATAAATTTAGTTTATAAATATTTATTTAGATACTTCTGACCGAAATTCAATTTCATTTCTATGAATAAATACAAGAGAAATGTTATCGAAAATAAAGTTCGTTGGGTGACATTTGTACAAGGGTCGAACCGAACGTTTTGCTAGAATAACATTATCAGATTTAGACATTTAGATAGCACGGGTCTTTTGGGAAAATATACAATCATAATACTAAATAAAGTTTAACAGAATTCTAGTTCTTTCACAACTCTGTAGCCTAGTTGGATAACGCCTGCCTGCTAAGCGTAGAGGTGCGGGTTTGAATCCGACCCAGGGCAAATGACAAAAAACGAACGGCTTGAGATATCACAGGCGGATCTTTACCTTCAGTGGCCGAGTAGGAGCGTCGTCGGTGGCCAAGTGGGTAAGGCTGTTGACTTCTATTCGGAAGTCCGCGGTTTCAAGCCTCAGCAAGAACCTAATGTGTTTTCGATTTTCGCAAATCGGTCCGGTGATATACCATTCATCACTACATATCACTACATAGTATAAAACGATTGCCAGACCTTGTTTTCTAAGACCATGCATCCATCCAATTGCGTGTTACAAGTATTTATGTACAACATAAGTTTATTAAAACGAATCACCCGTTTAGGAGGAGAAGTAAAAACATGTATCTGAGTCAATTATGGCTGTTTACGTGTAAATAAATAACTATTCTCACCGGACCGATTTGCAAAAGCATTTTGAATGTCGTCACTACGCAATTTATAACTCGCGACCAACAACGGTTGTGGCCAAAATGGTTTTAGGGTTCCTCAAGCTTTATTTGTAAATTATTTTATTGGAGTAAAAAATTAAAAATTATTTGTAAATATATATATAAATGAACAAAGAAAAACCATAATGGAAAATATAATAAACTAGCTTCCCGCCGCGGCTCCGCCCGCGTTAATAGTTTTTCCCGTGGGAATGAGGTATTTTCCCGAAGTGAAAGTTAGCCTATATTCTTCCGCAAGGCCTATTCTATCTTTGTGCTAATTCCGCCCGCTTTAACATTTTTTCTCATGGGAATGAGAAATTTTCCCGCTGAAAATCGTAACCTATGTTCTTCTCCAAGGTCTATTCTATCTTTGTGCCAAGTTTTACCGAAATCGGTTCAGTAATTTCGGAGACTTTCCCCTTTCTAATATTATAATAAACAAAAATAAATATATAATAAAATTACACTATATATTTTTTATTGTTATTATTATCCTCTGGGTAAATATGTAACACTCTCATGCTAGGTTAAAAATATAACAGTTAGGCTTTTTTTTTGTTTTTAATTGCACTTGTTTTTTAAATTTAATTTAATTTAATTAGTCCAGCTGGAAGAGATTTCACGAGACAGCTGTGCCTGTTGTGTCTACTTTTTTAATACCTGTATTTGTAAAATGTTTGTGTGCAATGAAGAATTAGTAAAATTGGTCCAGGCGTTGTTGAGTTATGCGCTTACCAACACATTTTGCGATTCATTTTTATATTATAGATTGTTTAAATTACTTCATTAAACAAAATCTTCCAAGTCTTCAAAATGTTTATTTTCAGCATTTATCATAATTTTTGCCAGATCAAGAAATATAAACACTTCTCGGTCGAACTCGCACTTGGCCAGTTTATCGTTTTGCACATTTTATCATGTGGAGTATATCGAAACGGCTTGCTTAATGAGAATATATGACACCGATGACAAGGCAAAGTGTGCATTGTTTAATACCTACTGTTTAGTTAACCGACAACGCACAATTAAGGGGTAAAAAAATATTTGACATAGAATTTATTAGTGCCAGTGTACGGCCAATGTGGTAAGTAAGCTAAATACGCACATTGCAATTCTGTTCCTTCTTCAATAGACATTAGATCTTGCAAAGTCGAAAGTGTTCAGCTTTGCTTGCTATTGACTGTACTGTACTCCCTGGGCTGCACTTTGACCATAATACATACAATATTGAATAATATTATTTTTTCTGGTGAATGCTTGCTTGCTTGTAGTGTGGGTGAATTTTAGAACTAGTTATAGTATGTACAGTAGCCAGCACATACGGCTGGACATGTTGATTTCGTAGTGCAAATGTCCAACCGCATGTGTCGGCTTCTGTACAACGAATGAATAAGTAAAATTAGGAAAGGATAACTTGATATAACTAAATTAAATCATGTTAATTAATTAATTAGCTCTTAGAAATAAGTTGCACTTTTTTTATAATTGGTTAGCTAAGTACTAGGTGGTCCTGACCTGACTACGCAGAGAAATAGGTACATCGCTTTTTTCCTTGGAAGTGGGATCAGTAACATTTTAAAACGACACCGGCAGCGGCGGAAAAGCCTTAAGAAATCCATTAATAATTTTTCGTGCATTATTTTTCGGTCACATGAAATTGCAGTAGGGTTAAAATTTTAAAAAATAAAGTCGGTTAATTCCAAGTTCGTAAACAAGCTTTTTCAAAATTAAGATGTAACGAGGTTGTCCTGAGTAATGCAGTTTGTTGTATTTTCTTTTGTTGTTCTGTCATTAATTTTCACATTTCACATAAAGTTATTTGTGGTTCATATAAAGAAAAACATAAAGAATTGTCACGGAAATTAGGATTAACTGGGACAGTCTTTCACCGACTCTTAAAGGCTTTTCTACGTTTTTATGGCTGAATAGATTTTAAGAAAATATTATAATCCTGTTAAGGCACTAGATTTGTAGATAAACTATAATTGTACCTTGCCTCAATAATTAATTATTATGTCAGTGTCCATCATGACTTTATAACCCACAATGTAAGAAAAAGGGCGGTATTATTTTTCCAATACAATTATTGAGACGAATAGGTAAGCTAAACATAATATTATTATGCACCGCAATCCTCTCCCTTATTCAACGGACATAAAAATGGTGCAAATTCCAAAGTGTTCAGCTCAGTTTGCACTCAACTGTACCCCTCCTCTAGTCAATTTTAATATAAATTTTATTGCAATTAAATTTTACTTGAAATATTTAATATATCAAATATTTTTCCGATGACTTTCCTCACAATTCTACAGTAAAATTAATATATAATAGTTTAAAAAAATAAAAAACACGCTTCCTGTCCGCCATGTTGGGGAGGCCGCCATATTGGATTTGTAATGACGTTTCTTAGTTAATCATGTATCTGTCATCAGAACTTAGAGCGTGTGCTTAATTTCATCCTAATCGAAGACCGGGCAGTGGGTCAAATTAAGATTCCAAGATTTTCTTACATACATAGTTACAAGTGAAGCAAATAAAAGCGTGTTAAAAACAATTAATTCAAATTAGTATCAAAAAGCTACACGTTTAATTATAGCATAAACACTGACTCAAAAGGAAGATAAAGCAATACTCGTCTTCCAGACATCATTAAAAAGCTAACCACATCCATTCAGTGCCTTCAGAAGACGGTTTCTGTAGATACTGCGTTGTCATTGCAACAAGCTGCGAATGGCTCTCGTCTGCAAAACTTCGTACAAAGAGGTTTATACCATGTATCATCTCATCCAGTATTGATTAGTGAAGGCCTCAAGCTTGTACAGTGCAAACTACGTTTTAGGCAAATTTAAGAATTTCAGATTTATGCTTACCTTTCTAAATGATAATTTTGATGATGAAGATAATTATTTAAATGACTTAACTAAGTGATGTAACATCCAAAAGTTAAAAAATAAATTCTTTCTTTGAACTTTTATAGCAACGCTTTTCCTGTACCTACTTGTTTTTCTGTTTGTTTGTATACCTGCAAAGCTTTAATTAAAACTACTCGCACAAATTAAACGTTTGATGTCGAGATGATCGCTCTTATTTTCAACAATCTTCTATGTACCACAGCAACAAACAAACACAACTTGGAAAATTAGGTGCGAGTGTGGCTAATTGCCCTGGCTGCACCGAGCAATGTGTCTCTCAGACCGCATTATTTTACTAATTATTATATAATAATTATTTTAATTCTACTAGGTCTATTCTGGAAGACATTTCTTTAAAAATATGTACCTACTAGTACCTGCTGAGTCGTCGATCTTTATGTTTGTATTTTCGCAATTTTCTTGTGTGCAATAAATGTTAAATAAATAAATAAAAAACTCTTTCTTTCTCAGAATTTAATTAATAAAATATTATTGGTGACCTACCTAACTCTAATAAACTCTAATTAAGAATAAAAAAATTAAAAAAGCCTTTAAAGTTACGTTTCATAAAATCTGCTACATTTGCCTATCAACGGCAAAACAGACCTAGTTCAAAAAGGAGAAGAAAAACTGTAGTATAAATCTCTTTTCAGTGCACCAGGCTTGAAAGGCGCTTTTCAATTTGGTTGAAGCCGCGTGTCCTATTCAGAGGACCGGCCCGCTCGGCTGGCTCCTGAGTCGTGCCTTATCTGAGAACACGATATCTGCGAGGATCTTAAAGTGCTTGGAAAGGGTTGATTTTTTAGAAAATCTTGTATCTTAATTTTTGCATCAATCCTTAAAAGATTCTTTACAAAAATACTGATAGAGACATTCAATTTTAAAAAAATGCTCTTAGAAACAAAATTCAAAATTTTACTATAAATCACTGATCAGACTCACCCATTTGTTATAGTCAGCGGAACAGACGAAGTAGACAAATAAATAGCTTGAAAAAAATAAAGTAAAAAAGCTTGCACCCTTTCATTGCCGGCGGCCATCTTCCAATTCTTTCATTAAGCACAATAAGAGTTCTACAATCAATTTTCAGCCAGTTTTATCACCACTTTCCATTTGCACTCTCCTCAACCTTCCCTCTTTAACTTTAAAGTTGAAATCCCTCTATTAAACTACCTTCACAATTTCTGTTATATTCCACCTTTACAATTTTATTCGTTCGCTTCAAACCGCTTTTATTTTCAAGTTAATAAAGATGGTTTACGCGATGTCAGTAATTAAATGGTTTGGTAGATGGTAAGGGTTGTCCATTTATTAAAGCCAGCATGGATTGATGGTGGTAGGAGGTAGACCACTAGCTCAGTCGCGTTAGTACTAGCCATCAGTCAGGTCTAGGTCTTGAAGCCAGATTTTAACTTGAATTCATAGGACTTAATTTATTTCTAAAGCTTCTTACGGAAACGAATCGCATAGATAAGAAACGGATAATGGTTTCATCTTTTTCTAATACTTTTATCTGTGGCTAGTTTTGCGGCCAGTGGCTCCACTCGAATTAATTTAATCAATTTTACCGTTGGAAGAGGTATATCCCGCGGTAAATTGTAGCTTTTTGTGTAGGGTACAAACTATCTCTGTGGTCCATAAATAAATAATAACTAGCTTAAATAAACACTAACTAAGTCGCCACTTTATCCGACAAAGACACATTGAATTCGTTAATATTACTTTATAAGATGAACTTTGTTTTTTTTATTGATTTGAATCTTGCTTGTTTATCATAAATTATCATTTAGTTTTGTTTTATAAGTCCTTCATTTTGCCCATAACACAGGGATTGGGCACGTAAATTATTTTAATCCAATTGTTATGTTTAGTCTTGAATCATTATTTTGTAAAATATGTCTTTTGAAGTAAATTTTTATTATTATTATTACATACACCTACTTATGTCGTGGTCACAGAAAAAATATTTTATTACTAAGACTTCAAAAATGAATGGTCCCTTAAAAAAATCCTAGTAGGTAAGTATTATTTCTAGTAGTAGTAGTATTCTTTCTGGTAGTGTATTTTCTCTACCTATTGGCCTGTGAACGGTTAGAAATTGGCACTCTAGTGTCGGAACACATATGCCTCGAGTTAGGCAATTTTCACGACGTTGTTGATTGTACAATGCTGGCTTAAAAAGGTTCTTTTAGTACGGTCACGTTTATAAATGCAGCATATTATACGCACTTAAACTCTTTTTTTTTATCTAGCGTATTCTAGTTTTGATATTTGAACTTAATTATTAAACTTCCGTACTCTGTATTCGTAACAGAAATAAAATTGTTTAAAGAAAAAAAAGTAAGTTTAAATTACCTATACGTGATATTTATGACTATATAAGTTACTCACGGTATTAATGCAAAAAATACTTGTTTAAGATAATTCTGTATTTTATGATAACAGAATACAAAACATAATTGACCGAAATTTTAAATAGGTTCAGTAGGTGCCTAATAGATCACTTTGGTTAACATGATTTAAAAAAATGAAGTCCCATAGTTTAGAATCACAATGTTCCAGGAAAAAGTAGCTTATGTATGACCTTTTAAAACGACATCTAAGACTTGCAAATAAAACAACACCTCGTACGGCCCAACCTAATTTTAGGTCGGCTTAACTGAGAACCCAATGAACTAAAATTATGTCATAATTTTAGAACGCTGGGCCGCAAAACTATATTTAAGAAATCATATTGGGCTGGAAAAGCAAAGTGTTATTTTCTAAAATAGGACGCTTGGGTCTTACGAGGAAGAATATCAAAACTTAAAAGAGCCGTGTTTAAAATCAAACAACCGCTCGCAAATAATTACACTACACGTCAAGTACCATCAAACAAACTTGTGCAAAAGTTAGGACAAGCAGCAATGGACGGCGCACGCGGCGAAGTTATCACAACGGAACAACGCAAGTTAGAGCGGCTCGGCAGGCCAGCTAAACAATTCTCGTGCGGCCGCCGCTGCAACTATGCCAACTTGCAACTTTTCAGGGTTCCATAACCTGTAAATACAATACAATATTATTTTTAACAAAACCATTACTGGCAAACAAGTACATAGATAGATTAAAGTTTAATTGCATACACAACACATATCATAAACTAAGAACTAATGTGTTCTTAAAGTCAAACTTAATCTAAATACAATAAATACATAAAAAAATATTATTGTTTACAGACTTTTTTCAAATATTCCACCCCGGATCATACCTGGCCCAAAGGTACCTATCACACTAGCAGCGTTGCCGCGCTGTATGGCGATGGATAACCACTGGGCAAGATTATTTATTGACACCAAAATAAACAGTACACAAGAAACAAATTCTAAAGCAAACCAAGAGTCAGAAGGCTTATTGCTAAGGCAGCAATCTCTGCCAGGCAACCTTTAGGTGGGAAATAGCCCACGGAAAAGAGTGGGCGGGTAGAGGCAATTCAATAATGGAATTAAACTATAATATTGCCATAGTAATAATTCTAAAAGAAAGAATAAAGAATATACACAAATTTAACTGGTTGACTATCCGCAACATAGTGGTAGTACCTACTCATAAAACTGAACAACTTTTCCTAAGGACCATAGGTTGCAATCTCAAAAAAAAAGTGACTGAAGTTTATACGGAAAGTTAAGTATTTTTTCTAACAATATCATCAATTAGTAGAAATATCGGATAAATTTAATTTTACAATCTAAAATAAAAAAGCATATTAATTACAAAAACTAAAAATCTGACTGCTTAAAAAGCGAACTAAAAAGATGAAAACAAGATAGATGATGTAGGAACATAGTAGTATGTATAATTGAAATCCTCTTTTTCTATAAATTAAAATAGTTAATTTTTGTTTTCTTGAGCCTGCCAATTAATTGGAGATAGAAATCTGCAAAAAAAACATTCAATCAATATGTTACATTATTGTAGGCGTAGACTCAATTAATTTTGTGTGATTTCTACTGTTGAATATATTTAATTTCAACTTGTTATTCATGTTCTACCTTCATAATTATCTGTATAGGTAAGTGTCTTTGAGCAAAATACTCGTCATAGATCCTTCAAATGTAGAGTTCGATAAAAATATTTTTAATCGAATCACCAAGTTTGTATCACGAACCATTGCTATACCAACCTAAAATACCCTTGCCCAATTTTTTACTACACTAGACATTTCTACATCACCACTTTCAGAACTAACTCCTAAACTGCAGTCATACAGTCGAGGCGGTGTTGTAGCGAAGAAAAAAATAAAATGGCCAAGTAGTTTCGAAAGTGGACAGTGTTAATAGTTATTGTTTTTCGTTGTATTGTTATTGCATACTTTCAGTATTGCTGCCAAATTGTAGAATTCTACTTTTTTATTCGGAGTTCTTTTTTTAAACTATTTGATACTGGCACGAAAACTTGATTCTATGAAAATAAGAACTCGAAAATTTGGTTAATGAAAAATACCATAAAGTTAAAGGCTACTACTGTAGGAAAATAACAAGTAAATTGACTTCGTCGTGATTTGCAAGCCCTGGAAAAAAATTACAATCTATATACTTAATAATTTGGTACTTCTAAAGAACTTGGTACTACTTCAAACACTTTTTTGTGGAGAACTTGCCAACAATATAATTTATGGTTTTAATGGGAAATAAAAAAAAATCAACATAATCCTCCTTATCGTTCTAAATGTGCTAGTACCTGAGTATCAACCCTAATTTTGTTTTCATCATGAAACATTTAGGTAGCAACCCTAACGGTGTATCGCGCATTACGTGTAAAAACACGAATGAAACCAATTATGGATACATTTCATATTGACGTTTAGACCACTGGTTAGGGGCGGGTAGTACTATCACTCCAAACCCGTGGTTCACCCCATTAGTCCACCTTATAGTTCTGTGCTAGGGATGAGAAAAAATCCAATTAATAATTAAAACCAGTGTTTTGTGTTTACGGATCACGAGTTAAATTGAAGATTAATAAGGATCTGTCTTTCCTATTTTTTTCTAAATAAGTTTAGCGATTTAAGTTTAGTGAAAAACAATACTAACGAATTAGAAAGAAATTAACAAAAGATAAAAATTGTGGTAAAGAGAGGGGTGTTATAAATTTGACGTCAGGGGTGGAACTATCTGTCTGTCTGTCTTTTTGTGGCATCGTAGCTCCTAAACGGATGCACCGATTTCGATCTAGTTCTTTTTTGTTTGCAAGTTTTCACAATAGAGAGTGTTCTTAGCTATGATCCAAGAATATATCTTCAGGCATTTGAAGATTATCAGCTCTTTTCTAGTTGTTGAAAGGATCAAGTAGCGGTTTTGTTGAGTTTTTTTTATTTTTATTTAGTGATATTTAATTTTGATTAATGTATGTGATGTTACTTATTTATATCTTTATGCTTAGCCATATGAAATTTTTGTTACATTAAACTATTCAAATTTAAAGCATCATTTCAGAATTGAATTACAAAGAGAATAATACGCGATTAGATTACCCATCATCACAAAAAGTATGCGTAATGTAGACTGTAGCCATTTTTAATATAACAGTTATATTTAACAGCGCGTTAACTGCGCAGTAATTGGATGAGTCAAAATGGCGGCGTTACAAAAACCAAGGTCTTCCGCGTTTCATCACGCACGTTACAACGACCGATTAGTCATCTGTTAAATGCAAATTATAGCACACTTTCCATAGTGTAATTACTAATTAGTTCCTTATGACTTAAAACAGTTCACTTATTAATTTTAGGACTCTTTGTTTGCAAAGTCCAACAAAGATTTCTTATTGTCTTCCTCACCATCTAGGAGACCCTTCCTCTTGGGATCTGGTTGACGAGTAGTCTTGACTGAAAAACAGTGTTTACGAGTAGTCTTGAGAGAAATCTCTTGAGGTAAACATATTGCTGAGTCGTACCTTTTAACAGTTGTGCCTAACTGCCATTGATTTACAACAGACCACAGATAAAACATGAACACTTAGAGAATAAATATACATAGAGCACGCGCATCGCTCCGCTGCCTTTATGTCAAGCGTAAGCAAATTTTGGCAGATTTTGTATGGGCGGTGAATTCGATAACATTTTTCTTTTTGATTTGTTCCTCAAGTCATGTTTGCAACTTATCACTGCACATTTCAAAATGTTCTCCTATTAAATTTCTTATTTTCACCGGGAAAAATAATCAGCTCCGATAAACATTTAATACTAAACGAACGCGCTAAAGATATTCGGATTGTTCATATCCGTGCTTACGGTTCATACTCGATTAGGCGTACTCTATCCCTCCCAGAATTTTTTCTCTTTACACTCTAAGCATGAACAATTCAAAAATGGAACGGCAAAGAGGTGGTCAAGCACCAGTCTCTTTTACCAAAATGAAAATACAACTACCACATATTATTATAACATTTTGATTCCAGTGCACTACGTTACCGTAATGAAAATACGACCGTAATGGAAAAGAATACAGTTGTAATTAGAAGTTTACACATGTGTGTCAGACGGTCAAATCAATGCCAATTGCATACTATAGGTACTATAGTGTTTACATAATTAAGTCTGTGTCTACATTTTAGTATGTGTTCTGTCACAACAGAACGAATAAATGAATTTTCTCTCTTTTTTTCTACTCCAAATTTTGTAATAGATTCTTATAAACTCTCAAGTAGTCATAGGCACTTATTAATGTGACGTATCTCCACAACGATCGGTCCTGCGCTGCCCGCATCCAGCGGCTTCCCGCGACCCTCACCAGATTGTAGGATGTATAATACTAGCTTTTCGCCCCGCGGCTCCGCCTTCATTAAGTTTTTTCCGTGGGAATTAGGTATTTTCTCGCGGTAAAATGTAGCCTATGTCCATCCGCAAAGTATATTCTATCTCTGTACCAAGTTTCGTAAAAATCGGTTGAACGGTTTTGGCGTGAAAGTATAACAAACAAAGTTACTTCCGCATTTAGTGCCGAGTTCACCAACAAACATAACCAAGACATGATGTTTAAACGGCCATTTGACATTTGATTTTCATACAAAACTAATGCTAAACGACCGTTTAAGCAATAACCAACCGGTATATTTGTTGGTGAACTCGGGGCTTATAATATTAAGAAGGAATTGTAATTTAATTATGAGTCCCTTTTAGAAGTGAGTCATAGCAAACAAACGAGCGTTCCAGTAGTTTGTCAGGATACATGCGTCCTTCTCGAAATAGTACCGATGCGCAGGAGTGTTAGCGGTGTTAGTCAGAGCTATGACTCAACAAGATCACGATATATTACTGTCTATACTTGTATTAGATAACTAACTGTATTTTACCAATCTATATGAAATTATGTACATAGCAAAAAATGCTAAAAACCGAGTTAGGGGCATATAAAAAGTGATACAGAACATAACAGATTTTTTTTTTTTGTTTCTGTTTGTCTGTTTGTACGGGCTAAGCTCCGAAACTATTAGACCAATTGAAATGAAATTTAATATGGTGGTACCTTATACCCCTGGTCAACATCATAGATAGTTTTTACCGCGGGAAAATATCTCATTCCTACGGAAAATTGCACGGAAAAGTAAAAAAACAATGCGGGAGTAGCCGCAAGCGGACAGCTAGTTACCTATAAGGAACAATGTTTGTTTGTAAACTCTTTATTGTACATAAATACACAATGAAACATAACTTAAACAGGACAGTTGAGCAAAGGCGGACTAATCACATAAGGGATTTTTTTCACTCAACCTTTGAGTATATAGGAGGAACATATAAATAACAGGCAAACAGTTAGTAATTTGACTTTTCCGTGCGGTTTCCTGTAGGAATGAGATATTTTCCCACGGTAAAAACTATCTAAGATGTTGACCGGGGATATAAGGTACCACAATGCAAAATTTGATTCAAATCGGTTCAATAGTTTCGGAGATTAGCCCGTACAAACAGATAAACAGAGAAACAAAAAATTTGAAAAAAATCTGGCTATATTCTATATCACTTCTTACATCCCCATGACTCGGATTTTAGCTTTTTTTTTCTATTTACAGGGTTTCGACCTCTACATTTTTATTGTACCTATAGAAAATCTTTTTAATTAATTCGTATTTATTCTAAGCATAAAAACGATCTTTCTATTTTTCCTTCTTCCTTTTTCTTGATAAATATTTAACAGGAAATCAAAATGAAATATTAATAAAAAAACAGGAAGTCAGCAAATGAAAATGAGGGTACATTTCAGGCTATTACCGCGTTCAAGGGAAAATGCATTACAAAGCGCACGCCAAACAAGTGTGCCAATATTGACGAAGCGGCGAATCGCTTTGTGTGTGCAGTACGTTGCACCACAATTTAGCGAACACTGTTTACAGAAGCCATTTATTACATGGCAAAATAAGGTGTGATTTTTTTCAGTACAAACATCATACATTTTTAAATAAATAAATATATGGTCTTTTGACTGTATTGTATAGAAAGTCTGATAAATACATGAGGTGAGCAGCTAGGTGTCTATTTAGATGGCAGCTATGCATTAGGCAGTCTGCTCACTCGATCACACTGGCGGAGCGCCTACGGCACGATGATAGCGTAAAGCAGGTCCACTATAGGTACACATATTTCATCAATAAAGCATTTATTTATCATATCTACATAACACACATTCCAGTTCTAGGTATACGTAGTCTATGTTATTCACTATTTTATGTAGGTCTATGTACATTAGTTATATTTATATGAAATAGGTATTTGGTTTACATTATGTTTATTTATTATTTCAAATATCACGCAAGTGACATGGTCGTCCGTGTCGTGACCAAACATAGGACTCCCGGAAGACCAGCGCCGTGGTCTGCCCGGGCTGCGGCTTTCGCTGAGGGAGCCCTTTTTGTTTGGATGTCGCAACGCAGGGAGATGGCAATGCGTAGGTATCTTCTTGTTGTTTCTTTTTTTTAATGTCTGTATTTTTGTTTGTAATTTTTGTGTTGTGATGTCCAAAGCAAATAAAAAAAATTCTGATTCTGATTCTGATTCTGATAAAAACCATCCAGACTAGTGATGTTCCCGGGAATATTCCCATCATAATTTGCTGTTCAAGCTGGCTAGATGTGGTAGACCGGGTTGGTGTTTTCCGGTTAGGTACCTAACGACCCGACCGACCATACAGATCCCACTGTCTCGTCCTAGTTGACCTCAATCGGAAAGTAGCATTCTTAGTATGGGAATATTCCCGGAACGGCACATGACTAATCCAGACATATTTCATAGTAAAATATCCTTCCATTGTTGAATGACTTATCCCGACGGGATTCGATCCCACTACCCTGTGTTCGTAATATAGATTTCATACCATCTACACAATACAGAGGCAACAACTTAGAAAGAATATTTTACTTGGGCAAAATTTCGGGGCAGAAAAACTAGTTATGAATAAATTGATAGCGCTGCTGGTTTATCATAATTCTTTGCCAATGATAACTTTGAGAAAAACACTAAAGATTAAAATTTACTTTAAAAAATAACAAGTCCGGTGAAGTTTGATTGGTCGTACTATTTCGACACAAACATAGGTCAATTTAAAAAATTACTTTAAAAAGTTAAAAAAATATTTCTTTTGAAAGAAAATAAAGTTGCCACGCGCTACAATAACCCAAATAAAGGACGAGTGCCATTTGAGACACGCCAATACATCATAATAATAAAGCAAGGATATTATTATACACTTGTTTACGAGTTGACCCACTTTAAGGTTTTCTTTGTGCATTGTCCCTTGCATTATCAACTGAAGGTTTATGACACTATCGCTTGGTATATTTTGGTCATAGTTACATTTGGTAATTATATTTTTATACTTACTGCCAAAGTCAAACTATTTATTCATCATCGTCGTCAGCAAGGTTAGTTCTCGTCTCACAAGCCGTAATTTCGATTCTATCTTACTAATATTTTAAAGTGGAAAGATTTGTATTTGTATGTGTGTATGTTTGTAATGAATAAACTCAAAAACAACTGAACCGATTTAAAAAAAAAATCACCATTAGAAAGCTACATTCACCCTAAGTAACATGATTACCTTTTACCGCGGGAAAATGCCTCATCCGAATAGCTAGTATTTAAATAAGCTAGTATTTAAATATGTTAAAGAGACTCACTACATAAATCCATCAGCTCATTATCATAAGTGTTTCAGCAATAGTGAGAAGATTTCTGCAATATTCAATAATATTTTTCTTGTCAGATCAATCCACATATGAAACATGATAAGTCAGAATAATATAAAAATCATAATGCTTAGTGTGCTTAATGTCTATTCAAAATCATAGACACAAAATTCAAAATCCCTCACTCATTCTTAGGTTAGGATTTTACAAATTAACAGATTTTTTAAACAAGATTTTTTTTAAAGACCTTGATTTGACATCATTATCATAATTTTAAACAAAAAACGCTTACTGCAGTAAAAGGCCTACGCTCCCATGAAAATATGTATCAATGGAAGGACAAAAATTCGTGACTAAAATACACTATGACCAAACCACCTCAACCGTTTTTGTGCATTTTATTATGCATTTTCATGAAAAGTCTGAGTCACTTTTCACACCTGGACTAACATGATCGATTGTCCTTTGTTTTTCACTTCTGTTTGATTTGCGACATGCAAGTAAAGAGTCGTAATGAGGTTAGCTGCAGAATGCATAATATGAGGATGCTTTTCTTTAGAAATTTAAGCTCATATAAAACGTTCACGGTTGTATTCATAACTATTAAGATTTGTGCATGCAGCTGTGTCGAACTCTGTACTGACTGTAGCTCAAAGTCACCCAAAGAGCGATGGAGAGGGCTATGCTTGGAGTTTCCTTGCGTGATCGAATCAGGAATGGCGGGTCGCGGGAAGCCGCTGGATGCGGGCAGCGCAGGACCGATCATTGTGGAGATCCTTGGGGGAGGCCTTTGTCCAGCAGTGGACGTCTTTCGGCTGAGATGATGATGATGATGATGAACTGTATCGAAATACCGGCACTCACACAAAACAAAAATCACGGTAAATATCCCGTTTTAAATCTTAATAGTTATTGAAGCTATGTTCGAGAAAGGCTTTTATTTACAAAAAAAGTTGTAACATATAAGCATACAAATCCCTCCGTCGTGGAGTGGTCAAAAGCCTGCACAGAGGTTCCGGGTTCGAATCCTGGTAAGGATTCGTCGAACAAACATCACTCTGTAAGACTTTCCCAGTTTCGTTAGGACTGAATCACCTGATTGTTTGAAAAGGAAGACGATTCCGTGCTTCGGAAGGCACGTAAAGCCGTTGGTACCAGTTACTATCTAGTTTCATTAGTTTAGTTGGGTCTCCCTGTGAGCATACTAACTACTAAAACTCTGCTCACCCTGTTAAGGGAAAGAGCGTGTCTTTATCTCTTTATAAATAACTAGCTTTCCACCGCGACTCCACCCGCGTTAACAGTTTTTCCCGTGTGAATGAGGCATTTTCCCGCGGTAAAAGGTAGCCTATGTTACTTAGGGTGAATGTAACTATCTAATGGTGAAAGAATTTTTGATATCGGTTTAGTAATTTTTGAGTTTCTTCATTACAAACATACACCTACACACACACACACACACACACACACACACACACAATTACAAATCTTTCTTCTTTATAATAATAAATAGTATAGTATATAGTATGATCTCTGATCTGAGTATGATGATGATCTTTTTTTTTTTTTTTATGACAGTACGAGTGTGATACATTTAATATTCTACAGCTATCTTTCTCATTACTAAAATTGATTAGACCTAATTTTCGTTCTTTTATCCATCCACAATTTCGAATAGAGGCAAAGGGAACACAGCAGAGTATATTGTTAAAAAAAAAACAAATTAACATGTTAACAATACACGATTCGACCTCAACCTGACATTTTTCTGAGCCAACTAACCGTGAAATTAAAATCAGATTTTCGAAGAAACGATTTTGCGGTTAATCTTCCTGCCCGCCATTACGAGTAACGTGTTTTTAGTATTTTTAAAGGTCCGTTATTTTAATCAAACCATTATTCTGAACCGACAAATTGTACTAACTTTCTTTGTAGAATCAAATTGTAAATTGATTAGGTGGTTTAGTTTAGGCAATCAATATTTTAAGCATGAAGGAAGAAAAAATTTTACGCGCCCAATAAAAAAAAAGAAAAAAAAAATAAATTAAATTTTTTCTTCCTTCATGATTTTAAGCTTTTATTTTTACAATATACTTCAATGACTGACACCAAAATACACAGCCTACACAAAAAAAACCTGCATATACCTGCGAAGAAATTCAAAGGTTGTGTGTGAAGTTGACCAACCCGCGCTGGGCCAGCGTGGTCGACTACTACTATTCACCCTCATATCAGTGCAGGCTCGAGCCCCTCGGTGGGGACATGTATGAGCTGTTAACCACTATGTTGCGAATAAACAACCAGTTAAATTTCACGGCGTATAAATAACGCGAAAAACATATCATTAATCACTTACCGTTACCGTAGGTATCATACTTCACATTTTGTTTCTTAAATAATTTAAAACGAGACGATATTACGTTTGGAAATCTCGCCGAAAATATTATAACAAATCGTCTTACGTCACAACTGTGAACGAAAGCGGATAATAAATGACAAGTGCCTAACAAAATGTTCTTTGATGCAAAAGTCCTTTGCCGTCCGTCTTAAAAAAAGTATAATACAGGTAAGAAAGTGGTTTATCAAATACTGAACGAACACGCTAAGTCAATTGGCTGAAGATACTTTCTAAATTTTAAAACACCTATGGACAGAAGGTCTAATTGAAAGAATGCCCTGAACTTTCATGTTTGCTACGCTCGCACAAGCATGGTGAACTAGCTTGTCCTAAAATCGGGTTTGACCGATAACACACATATTATTAGTATTATTTCAATATTCTTTATAGATGCCGACCATTTGCTATTTTAAAATTAAATCTTTCGTCCATTAGATTACTAAAAGTTAGACATTGTAAACATAGGTATAACAATAGTTAGATTTAACGACGTTGCGGGCCAAGCAGGACCGATCGTTGTGTAGATCTTTAGGGGAGGCTTTTGTCTAGCAGTGGACATCTACAGATGATGATGATGATGAAACATTAAATAACAAAAGTACGAGTAATTCATAAGGGTATACAATTAACTTGCTATATAAGTATAACCATTATAACCAGACCGAATCTAATCTTCCAGCTTTTGCTTCTCGATTTTTTCAGCAAATGCTAAGCAGAGCCGCCGAGGCAGCTCCATGATTATTCATAGCTTGGTTCTTTTCCTTTTTACTTACTTCACAGTTTTCAAGTTGAAATAGTTCCATCTTGACTTAAAACAAGAGATTGGAAAAGTAGGTTTCGCAGTATACTGTGTTTTACAAGCTTTTCGCCACGGCTCCGCCCGCGTTAACAGTTTTTTTCCTGTAGGAATGAGAAATTTTCCCTCGGTAATGTGTAGCACATGTTCTGTTCCAAGGTCTATTCTATCTTTGTGCCAATTTTAATTAAAATCGGTTTTGTAGCTCCGTAGCTTATTAGGAATATTTTAGGTATTTTTTTTACACCTTGGTTTACATTAATGGATTTTTAGTAAGGATCCCTAATTTTTATGAAAATATAATAATTTACCCAGGGATAGTGTAGCTTCCCAACACTAAAAGTTTTTTTAAAGTTGGTTTAGTAGTTTCGGGCCTACTCAATGCAAACAAACAAACAAATATTTCCTCTTTATATATTTATATAGACTACGTGAATTAAAAATAACAGATCTGAGGTCTGGACCTTCTACTATACCTATCTTTGTCATCTCTCTTATTAACTGAATCTTTTTTTATCCATCTAAAAGTTTGAAAAGAGGCAAAGATCAAACAAAAAAGGGTAACTTTATTTGCTGTCGATAAATGATTTGTGAAAACCAAAAACTTTCGAATAAGAAACCATTTGACATTATTTTTTGACCTTCATTGCCAAACCCAACCTTCACAAGGTGGCGATTTGTAACTGACTCAGGTTTTTTTGTTAAGTTGCAATTAAATTATTTATATTCAAAGCAGACTATTCAATTGAGAAACAAATTATTCAATAAATTAGTTTAAAAACACAAATAAATGTTTACGCAAATTTTTACTTACTAAATGAAATTCATTTCGAAATTCTTTAAATAAGATAAACTTCTAGAAAGAAAATTTCTTTGATTTCAGAATAAAATTAGACACATCGAACTACATAAAACTTTTTCTATGACTTGAATTTCCAACATTTAAAATTGAAATTTAGGTAAAACTTATTTCAAGATCTCAGACAAATTAAAAGTAATAGAAAACATGTTTGAAAGTTGCTTTTAGTAAGTAAACGTTTTTTTTTTTAATAAATTTAAGTTATTTTATCTCTTACTGCATTTTATAAACCATATGGTGTGTGCGTGACACCCAAAAATCCAAAGGTAGTGTGTGAAGTTGACCAACCCGCACTGGGCCAGCGTGGTCAACTAAGGCCTATTCACCCTGGTATCAGGGTAGGCTCGAGCCCCTCGGTAGGGACAAATATCAGCTGTTAACGAACATTTTATAAGACTATTAATTAACTTTGTAAAAAAATATAACTAATACTCGTATTTTACATCGCCAGCCATTCTCGTATATTTAACTCGTGAATGTCATTTTTTTACTCGTAGAATGTGGAATATGGAATAAGTGTATTAATAACTTATTATGGCTGCACGCGAAACACTGTGCAGTACAATGCAGGACAAAAAAAATACGCGCACATATTTTAAAAACCTTTCTTTTTTTTCTGTGCAGGTTTTGTTCCATTTTTCAACAGTATTATTATAATAGAAATATACTGTCACTTTCCGATATTTTAATGTCTGTGAAACCTTTATAGTAAGTGTTGAAAAGGGACATAAATATTGTTTAATAAATGTTTCTATACAAGGAGGTTAATTTTGTAATATATAAGTAAACTTTATTGCTTTTTAACAAAACATAATCGGTTACAATTTATCTCTACAAAAAGATCTCTTCCATTCCAACTAACCAGAGAAAACAATTTAATATTAGTTTGGATATACACTTTATTTTGTACTCACGTGCAGTCGCTAAACAAAATAAAGAAATGCAACAGTGAAACAAAAATTTAACTGTGGCACGAAAACACGAAATTTATGTTTCGCAAACACATCCTTTAAGCTTTTACATAATTTTTCACGATTTTCATATTTTACTAAGGAATCTGGTTGAAATATTTCATATGCGTTATTATTATAAGCTAACACGCGGATTTTTAAAGTAATACCCGTATTTTTTACATTTGTTACTGTTTTTCTGATTCAAGCTAAGCACGATATATGTTTTGTATACTTGTTTAATTCATAAAAAGCTATATGTATGTATGTAGAGAAAATTTACTAATATTACCAATATTTCGGCTGATGATGATCCAGATAAAAGTCCGCTAGAAGTCTTAATGTGTTTCCGATTTTTGAATATTATCATAATTAAAAAAAAAAAAACAATATTCAAATGTTTTATTCAAAGTAAGATTTTACAAATCACTTTTCGACGTCGAGACGAGTTCACAATTTGGCTGTCTTCTGTGGAAAAGAACTCGCCGGAACAACCAGGCGTGACATCTTTTCAAAATATTTTACAAACTTGTAAATTATTATTTTATACAATTTTATTAATATAACAAAGAGTGCATGTACAGAAGCCAGCACATGCGGTTGGACATTCGCACTACGAAATTTACCTCCACCGCTACATAATTCGGGCGGTCTCAAGGTTAACATGTCCAGCCGTATGTGCTGACCACTGTACTATTCTTACGGTGAAGGAAAATATCGCGAGGAAACCTGCACGCACCTGCGATGAAATTTAAACATTGTGTGTGATGTTGACCAACCCGCACTGGACCAGAATGGTCGACTAAGGCCTGTTTAGCCTTATTGTAGATTCGAACTCCTTGGTGAGGACATAATAATAATAGGCTGCTAACAAATATTATTTTCTTACCTAAAACCAAAGACTATTTAAAACAAAGTCTGTTCCTTTTTCTCTTTCCCTTTACAATACAATACAATAGGTACAATATTCTTTATAGACACTATAAAAGCAACAATTCAGAGACAGAATAAAATAAAAGACGACCTCTAATGGTAGCTAGTAAAAAATAAAACCTAAATCCTCGTTATTAACTAACAGCTCATTCATGATCCCCGAGGGGCTCGAGCCTTCTCTGAAATCATTGTAAAAAGGCCTTAGTCGACCACGCTGGCCCAGTGCGTGTTGGTCAACTTCACACACAATCCTCTGAATTACTTCGCAGGTGTGTGCTGGTTTCCTCACCGTAAGAGCGTCGAATAAATGTAGACATGACTTCAAAAATCGAAAACTTTGTACCTACGTGCCGAAGCTTGAACCTGCGACCTTTTAAACAAAAGCCAACGGTCCTGGCCACTTGGCCAGACGAAACCTAACTAAATTAAAACAGAACTCACCGTAATTGGGACTCATCAAAGTGTTCATAAAGCCCCATCTTATTAGGTTTTCCCGTTAAAACCTCTGGAGCGGCAGACGGGCTCTGTTTGCTGAAGTAAAGGCTTTCAAAACACACGCTTGCACATTTACCCTACCTGTACTGAACTACTCCGCAAGTACGACGCAGGGCCGCATTCGGATGGAAAGAGGCGCCTAAATGCGGAACGTTTCGCGCTGCCGCCAGAGTGCTGCTAGGGACTACTATTTAGTATTCTGTGGTGCTGCCGCAGCCGGCGGCGTTTGAGTGGATATAAAACTTTAGAAAAATGATTATGCTACATACAGACGTGGTTGAGTTTTTCTTTTACATATTGACATGAAAATTCGTACATTCATTATAGCACACAATTATGAAACACTAGCTTTCCACCCCGCGGCTCCGCGCGCTAACAGTTTTTCCCGTGGGAATCAACGATTTTCGCGCGATATAAGCTAGCCTATGTGTTATTATGATATATTATAAGCTAATATTATTGCAAAGTTTCATTAAACTCCATTTAGTCGTTTTTGCGTGAATGAGTAACAAACATCCATAAATCCATCCTCACAAACTTTCTCGTTAATAATATTAGTAGGATTTTGTCGAAGATTACGAATTAAGAAGTCTGCAAAATTTTATCACATTGCAAGTTTGTTCACTGAATGTTGCAAAAAGAGACGATAATAATTGTTACTTGTTACGTGAGCTATGTAAAAAAGATCTATTTTAATCTCAGCTTTTATATGATAAACAATTGAATAAATGCTTCCATTCTTATAATATTACACAAATTTATTCACCTACATATAAGAAGAGTTTGCTTGGCCTAAGTTCTATTCCAGAAAACACACAATATATTTTCCAAGTAGTAATATCCCTATTTCAAATAGAGCTTTGTTACTTACGGCTATGGTTTATGTTTAAATTGTAATATAAGATAAAGATAAGATAAAGATAAATTTTATTTCAATAAACTTAATCTAAAACAGAGAATAAGGTATAATATAAAATATATTTGGACTAAAATATAACACGATGCCTAAACTAAGTATGTATTTACTTGTATCTTAGGCATCAGAGTAAAAGATAAAATTACAGTTCATAATTATAGTAATGATTTTCATTTCAAGTATATAAAAAGCTAGGTTTTACGATAAAATAAATTTAAAGCTAAAATTAAAAAAATGTATAACATTTCATAAAGGTAACGAGGTCAGGGTTTATTAGTGTAGGATTAGAGTGTTAGTGCTGTCCTTGCAAGATAGCGACCTGCAAACAAAACGCTGGCGTTGCATTTGTCGAGTTGCTAAGATGGTAATATGGTAGGTATGGATGGGTACAGCTGATTTATTGTTTGTTATTAAGTTTTTTTTTTTTCTTTAAGTATATAATTCTAATCTAGGATCCGTCGAAGTTAATATTGTTAATATGCCTTGCGACTGCTGCCTTCCTGGCCGGGCAGTGCTCATCTCCAGTGTTGTGTGCGGAGGGCTTCTTGTAGCGGTGGCAGGTGGCATTATGACGGAATATACTTACTATTGAAAAATATTTTGAAAAGATGTAACGCCTGTGGAGTTTCTTCCGGCGAATTCTTCTCCACATGTGACAGCAAAATTTTTAACTCACCAAAAAATAAAATGTAATTGATGTATACTGGCTTTTAGATACTGATAATAAGGGCACGGTCGGCCCGTGGCTACGCTCTCTACGTGTTGCCCTACGACCTATATGTTAGGAGTAAAGTAGAATGTTTAGAATAGCCCTTTTTAATTTATTCTGTGACAATTGTTTTTATAGCATAGATGAATTTTTTAAACATAAATGAAATTAGATTTGAGATTTATATGAAATTGTATTGAATTAATATTGACATGACTTATTTTAATATCGAAATTGACACTAGCGTTTATTCTTATATTATTTTGTATCCTGACCTGTGTAATTTAATTTAATAATTAGTTAATTGAATTATTTTGTTAATAATATTATTATCTTTTAAGACATTTAATTTTATATAATCTATTTTGCATGTTGACTTTTAAGGCTGTGTAGGTGTTTCGTTTATTTTGTTAGTGGCCATCCTTTTTAGTACCCTATGCAAAGCAAATAAATTATTTGATTAATTGATTGATTGATAGGAACAAAAGGCGCCACTTCCTACATCCGGCCCTGGTCCCACCGCTATATGAAACTTGCACAATGTTAGTAAACCGACATGGTAGACGTAAGAGGATTACACCCGTCTGCCAGCCCTCTAGCTAATGCAAAACTGTAATACCGGGCTTGTTAATAAATGTTTTTAGCCCATTTCCCGTATAAAAGGTTTCAGCCTGTTTCAGGAGAGCTAATTCGGTAAACAGCTTAGAATCAAGTCTAAAGTGTTTTCATCATCATCTCAGCCTGTAGACGTCCACTGCTGGACAAAGGCCTCCCCCAAGGATCTCCACAATGATCGGTCCCACGCTGCCCACATCCAGCGACTTCCCACAACCCTCACCAGGTCCTCGGTCCACCTTGTGTGGGGCCTGCCCACACTACGTCTTCCGGCCCCGCCATTCAAGAACCTTTCTGCCCCAACGGCCGTCGAGTAATTTATAATTATAGTGTTTTAATAAGAACTTAAATAAAATAAAAATTGTTTTGGTATTGCTTTTGAAGGTCAATATATTTATTTGTACTTTATTAGCTACACTAGCTGTCCAACCGGATAAAACGTATCCTATTATTCAATCTAAGTAAAAAGCTACCTAGTTAATTTTTGTGCATACAAAATTTCAGTCCAATTCGTTTAGCCGTTTTTGCATGAGTGAGTAACAAACATCCTATTTAATTGGTTATTGGAGCCATGTCGGAAGCCTAATGCGGTTCTATAATTCCGACACCAGGGTTTGTAAGGTAGGTTAACCTCGAAACCACACGATAAGAAGACGTGGCCATTATTCTGACCAAAACATTTTGAAATTCATTTTCATCCTACTTAATGAAATTTTGTATGAATCCCTCATCCATACCCTATCACTACCCAAAATCGTTAGACCCGTTTCCGAGAAACACAATTTGTTCACAAAACTACGAACAGGAGCTTAGGTACTCCCTAATTTACATATTATCAAAGCCGGATCATTTATAACACAACTAAATAAAACACTCGTTTTCCCATTACAAACAAATTCCCAGTAATCTTACATTTTGCATTCGGTCGGTTGATATTCCAGTTCCTAGGAATATGATTCAATTCGAAATTCAAAAGAGCAAGCAATTTGTTCGGTTTTAAAAGAAAAACGCGCGAGTAGCCACGCTTTGGAAACCATGAAAAAGAAAAAAATATTTATGCTGAAGCTAAGTGCATGCCTAATAATTTACTTAAGGTTCTGTATAATTTTGTTCAACGTTTACAGCTGTCGTTTCCTTCAGCAACGCTTTGATCTAAATTATAATATTTGATTATTTTACGTTGTTAATATTTCATTTCATTTTAAAAGGACAATAATGGAACTAATGGTATATGTAGCATCGAGTTTATGAACACAAGTGAAAAATCTGTGCTTTTCAATTTATAACTAAAGTTAGAGTAGGGCATTTTTTTATTATTTTACTAACTCATTTTTATCTATTATTAGTGACAGAAGTTTCCAATAGGCTTACATAAGCGGAGGCCCCACTTCACCTTAAATATTCTGAATACAATCCACTGTGGTGAAAATTAAACAATTTTAGGTAATTATAAGAAAATTCTTAAAATTGGGATGGTTCAGTTATGTATGCACGTAACATTTTTGAATCTGCTATTTTGTCATCATATAAGTTCTAATATATGGGATCACAAAATAATCCATCATACGTAGCGGTATTACCACAGAATACCAAATAGTAGTCCCTAGTATTACTATCAATAAAATAAATAACACAATCATTAGTCAGTTCTTTTTTAAAGATTGTAGCCTTTAATTATAAGTACATAATAGTAGACAGCACATGCGGTTGAACATTCCCAGTACGAAATTCACCCCTACCGCTACGTAATACAGGCCGCATGTGCTGGCTACTATACATTAAGTAAATCAAGTTGTCGAGTTTGTTAGTTTTATTTTCATTGTGTAAGGAACCCTACAAGTAGGGTGGAATCAATCAGCTAGCGTGCCACATGTGCCATTAATGTTAATTCGAGCAAAACCCGCTTTTTGCCACACAACCCCACAGTTTAGACCACAGTGCATTTCAATTCTATTTAATAGCTTAGATTATGTAGTTGGCTTTCTTACTTTTTTTATTCACTTTATTTTTTTTTTCAATTCCTACATACATACTTATATAAACTCACTCCTCTTTCCCGGAGGGGTGGGCAGAGACCACTTCCTTCCACTTGCTACGATCCAAACATACTTCTTTCGCTTCATCCACACTCATTAATCTCCTCATACATGCTCGTCGGTTTAGAGTACTCTTGACCCGACCTTTTGTCAGAACGTCCCCGATTTGGTTCAATTCCTTTTATTGCAAAATAGGTACTTAATGTAAAGAATAATTTATTATTATTACTAGCGACCCGCCCCGGCTCCGCACGGGAAAATGGTTATTGTGGATTATTCTTAAGTATAAGTATTATGCATGTATTATACATATAAACCTTCCTCTTGAATCCCTCTATCTATTAAAAAAAACCGCATCAAAATCCGTTGCGGAGTTTTAAAGATTTAAGCGTACAAAGGGAGGGACATAGGGAGGGACATAGGGACAGAGAAAACGACTTTGTTTTATACTATGTAGTGATTGTAAACATAATTTGACAAAATGCAACGCCTGTGGAGTTTCTTCCGGCGAGTTCTTCTCCACAGAAGACAGTCAAATTGCGAACTCGTCACAAAAGAATATACATGTAACTGACTTAACTACGAGTAAGTGATGTAAATATCCTAAATTTAAAAGTAAGTTCTTTGGACTCTTTAGTGATATGATATACATAGTTAAAAATATAACATTGCGTTATGTTATTTCAACCGTCTTTCTTTAATTTCAGATAACTTTACCTTGATGTAGACCTAGTTGAAAATCTTCGTTCCCTATTAGAAAATAGAGTGAAATTATTATTTCTGTTAGACGAATAATGTTTATAATATTTTTATAGGATCTACCTAAAATAGACCTAGTGCATTCATTTGAGACTATTGCAATTATCAGGCAAGCTGGATTAGTAAGCAACACGTGCACTCCGAAACACAGACAGAGTATCAACTAGGCTGCTATTAAATTGGAAAACATTCACTCAATTTCCTGAGCAAAAGGGGAGTTGGCAAACTCCCGTGGGTTTGCGTAGGGATAGCAAATGAGAATGTCAATAAATGTCTTTATTTCTCACATAAAAAATGTTATTTATAAGACTTTTTTACTCAAAACATATTTACAATCGAACGGGTAAACAAAAAATTTATCTTTTTCGTTTC
The DNA here is from genome assembly GCA_948473455.1 of Teleiodes luculella. Classification (NCBI taxonomy): domain Eukaryota; kingdom Metazoa; phylum Arthropoda; class Insecta; order Lepidoptera; family Gelechiidae; genus Teleiodes; species Teleiodes luculella. Next base: position 12,714,771 of record OX419601.1, on the reverse strand, counting down.
ATAATAGGAAATTCATAATAATTTCATAAAAATCTGTTAAATACGAGGGCGGGATGATAAGTACTTAGCCTAAAAGTAAAACAATTTATTTAATGAAACGAAACTATTTTTATTTTTCAATATAATCTCCTAGAACCTCAATGCACTTGGACCATCGATGTTCCAAAGCCTTTATGCCATCTCTAAAATGACTTTCATCGAGGTCTAAAAAATAGCGGTCCACCGCATACTTAACGTCCTCATCAGTCTCAAATTTTTGTCCCCCTAAAAATGTTTTTAGTTTAGGGAAAAGGTGAAAGTCAGAGGGTGTTAGGTCTGGCGAATAAGGCGGGTGTGGAAGCAAATCATAATGCAGTTCGTCGATTTTCGCCATGGCAGTGACGCACGTGTGAACCCGCGCATTGTCTTGGTGAAAGATGATTTTTTTTCTAGCCAACCCAGGTCGTTTTTCACGAATGGATTCTTGTAATTTGTCCAAAAGATTAGCATAATATTCGCCAGTTATCGTTTGCCCCTTTGGAAGGTAATCGATCATCAAAATTCCTTTTGCATCCCAGAACACTGATGCCATCACTTTTCCTGCAGATTTCACGGCCTTTGCCTTCTTCGGAGCCGAAGTTCCTGCCTCTGTCCACTGTTTTGACTGATTTTTTGTTTCTGGTGTGTAGTGGTGAACCCAAGTCTCGTCAGTAGTTATAAATCGCCGCAAAAAATCAGTCGTATCAGTCTTCAAACGATCTAAACATTCTTGCGACATTTGCATTCGAATTCGTTTCTGATCAACCGTGAGCAAACGCGGCACCCACCTTGCTGATAATTTTTTCATACTTAATTCTTCACTTAATATGTGATGTGTCCGCTCTTTTGAAATGCCTAGTACCCCAGCTATTTCAGATAATTTTAATCGCCGGTCTGATAAAACCATATCATGCACTTTTCCGATCATTTCTGGTGTGGTGACACTTTTGGGGCGGCCGGAACGAAGTTCATCTTGAACGCTTGTACGGCCCCTTTTAAATTCGGCCACCCAGTTTTTTACTGTTGCATATGATGGACCACTATCACCTAAAACGTTTCGCATTTCTTCAAAAATTTCTAAACCCTTCATTCCTTTCATATTCAGAAACTTAATCACCGCTCTTTGTTCGATTTTATCCATTTCGCAAAAATACCGGAACAGCACTTTTTCAAAAATTGGTCTACGACAACGTATTCGCTTGACTAACTTAATTTTATTTTCGCGGGAAGATAGAAAACTAACCTATAACGTGACATATTTTTTTTTTAAATCGGACAATTACAAATGGGGTAGGCTAACTACTTATCAACCCGCCTACGTAGATTGCACTGTACGTACATACAATTTCAGTGAATTATTATGAAAATCCTAAAATATAAAATTAATATTACCTAATAGTATAATAAATTATAATAAACTAGCTTTCCGCCGCGGCTCCGCCCGCGTTAACAGTTTTTCCCGTGGGATTGAGGCATTTTCCCGCGGTAAAAGGTAGCCTATGTTACTCAGGGTAATGGTGGCTTTCTAATGGTGAAAGAATTTTTGAAATCGGTTTAGTAGTTTTTATGTTTATTCATTACAAACATACTACACACACACACACACACACAAAAATACAAATCTTTCCTTTTTATAATATTAGTATGATGTATGATAAAGGAAAACATCGTAAATCTTGAAAAGTGGCGTGAATCAATTGGATGAAATATAAATCCCTTCCTATCGGTAATTCGAAAATTTCCTGAATATTTTAAACGTAAAAAAACACAAAAAAATACTTTTTTGCGGACTCTCCGTACCGAGCACGTCTCACTGACAAATCCGTGGCGGCGACTGCCCGATAGCAAAGACGTGTATTTGCTGACGGTATCTTATCCGCAATCTATGCCAGATGCAACCAAAAAGTCCCCTGCTGACTTTACATTTTTGAGTGCGTTGACAACAAAGAATAAAAAATATATTTTTTGTAGTAATAGACGTACATAGTTACAGTAGGCAGCACGTGCGGCTGGACATGTTGACCTAGAGACCCGTATTCCGTAGCGGTAGGGGTGAATTTTCTAGCGCGAATGTCCAACCGCACGTGCTGGCTTCTGTACATGCAAACACAAAGAAAAAAATTCTGTCAACTAGCTGAGGTGCGGGGGGGGTTGTCTTGGTCTTGGTGTTGTGATTGCTCCAAATGTCATACAGCTTTCTATTGGTGACTTTCTATTGGTCGAAACTGATGGAAAACACAAATTTCTCAGTGCCAAATCACTGAGGTGTTGACAAGGATGTTAGGCGTTGTCCTAATAGAACGCGAATACGCGATCATCGCGCGAACGCACGATCGCGCGGTTGTGAAATGTATGGAGAAATCGTTCTATCGCGCGATCGTCTATAGGACACATATTCGACTTCAATATGTTTGATCGCGCGTTCGTACGAGTAAAATTCGCGCGAACTTGCGATGATCGCGCATTCGCGTTCTATTAGGACAACGCCTTATAAGTACTATACGTACTTGGGTGTTGACAGAATTAGATCGCCTTATTAAGTCTCTATTCTATTAGATACTCCTTGGTTGACAATAATATTGCCAGACCAAATGTATCAACTGACGAAGTATGTAGTTATCCAGATTTTTTTCTATTTATACTCTAAGGTAATGGTTATTTTTAACCCCTGACGAAAAAGAGAGGTGATATAAGTTTGTCGTGTGTGGACGGATGCACACAATTTTGATCTAGTTTTTTTTGTTTGCAAGATTTCAGAATCGAGAGTGTCCTTTAAATAGCTATGATCCAAAAAAATTTCTTCAGCCATTTGAAGATTATCAGCTCTTTTGTAATGGTTGAAAGGATCTAAGTATCGGTATTATGGTAACGGTATAATATTTCTCGGCAATTACAAGTAGGTAGGTACCTAGTAAAACTAATCAAACACATTGTATTTATTACACTAATAGAAGGATGTTTTAAAGGCATTCCCTTGACGGAAAAATTGCATTGATCTTTGCACTAATATCAAAAATACAAAATTTTGAATGTTTGTTATTCAATAACGCAAAACAGATTGGAAAGGTTTACAAAAATGTTATCTTTCGCTAATAATGGCAAACTAACGCCTACAAAAACAACCACAGCAACGACACCAAACTATTGCTAAAAATTTCCGCACGGCGCTTTCGAACCTCAAACCGGAGAAAATACAAAATGGATTCCCCGCCAACTCGCTTATCCGACAAGATTGAATTGCAGTCGATTTAATACTTGACATTGAGAAGTCGAATGAATGTGCAATCGTAAAGCGAGCGAGATTCGCTGCAGTTTACGAGGGGCGCTACTTGATGCATTTTTATGGAGAAATTTCGGAATTCTAGCGAACGGAGTTCGGATATTGCCATAACGTTTTTCTTTCAAATAGATACTTTTTAATAGCTTCTGTTTTATGGCACTTAAATTCTCTATGAATTTAGTAGACTCTTTTAAAGTATTGCTTTTTACCTTTACGAGTATAAGTTTAATATTTTTTACTAAATTTAGGCAACTCTGTCCTTCTTCTGGATTCCCAAAATTATTTTATCAAGGGTGACCCCGGACCCCCGTAGACCCTTGACAAAATAATTTAATCATCAATCGATGAAGAAATTCGTTTTTAGACCACCATTAATTGCTATCATAATGGGCATCCCTTACTTACATTGTTTTTTTGTTTATATTTATTAATTCCGGTGAAGCTTGATTCGTCGTACCTTTTCGACACTAGAATTAGGCCAATTAAAAAAATAAAGTGACGTAATCCTTACCTTAATTGAACTTGGACTTATTACAAATCGAGACGATTTTCCTCTACGTTTCAGACCATTCACTAACCTTGTTATTTAGCGTTTATACCTGGGCCATTTTTATTAATAGACCTTACGCGACGAATGTCAGTCTAGGCATTATGTATGTTTGTTACTTCTTCACCTTTGAACGGCTGGAGCGATTTTAATGAAATTTGGTATGAAGTTAGCTGACACCTTGGATTAATACATAAACTACTTTTACCATGAGAAAATGCCTTATTCCCACGGGAAAAACTGTTAACGCAGGCGGAAAGCTAGCATTAGTATAAAAAGTAAATCCCAGTTGCACCAAACTAATTGTCCAGAAAGACGGCATAAAAAAAGAATCGCTAGCTTTTGTTTTTTCGCGCCATCTGTCGGTTCCCGTGGCGTGACGTGACGCCGCCGCCGCCGCCGCCCCGTGGTCGCGCCCGCTTGACACGTGCCAAATATTAATCGCTACTGGTGCACATGCAATGGACGATACTCGCGTTGTATTCATTATTAATGCATGCAAGTTTACGGCATGGGTTTTTCGTTTTTATTTTTGGTGTCTCTTGTTAATTGGATTAATACAATACAAATACTACATTGCACGCAAACAAAATACACTTACATAATAATAATACACTAAGATAACTTAGTAGGTACATACAGTTTTTGGCAACAGGTTTTATTGGCCTTATTAATTTACTAGCTGTCCGCCCGCGGCTACGCCCGGGTTGTTTTTTGACTTTTCCGTGCAGTTTCCCATAGTAATGAGATATTTTCCCGTAGTAAAATATCTAAGTTATTAAACGGGGATATAAGGCACCACCATGCAAAATTTCATATAAATTGGTCGAGCAGTTTCTGAGATAAGCCCATACAAACAGACAGAAAAACAAAAATTTCTGGATTTGTTCTAATTCTCTTCTTACATCCCCCTGACTCGGTTTTTGTATTTTTTACTATGTTCAGACATTTTGACCATTTTTTTTCGGATTTCTAGTATTGATTAGTAGAATAGACCTAAGGAGAGGTATAAAACATCGAGTGAGTACAACCGTAAAACCACGTGCTATAATATTCAACGAAGCATATAAACGTGAAAAGCAGGTTTCGTTTCACCTCATCATACATCATTCATTTTCATAATTACCACAAGGTTCTATAGGGAATAAACCGCTGCAAACTAAAGCCCCACATCGAAAGCTTTATTTTGTTATAAAAAGGGTAGATTATTGTTTGTTTCAGAGGAATTAAACATACGGACGACTGAAGCATATTTAATCAGTTTCTATGGGATTTCGTGCGCAATGTATTTGCGCTTGTTAAAAAATAATTACGGGTTGACTGTCCCCAAGGACTTATGCAGTCCAGCGGCAAATATCAGTCATTACTTGCAAATAAATTTGAGAGCAACTGCACAGCAGTAGGCTTTCTATCTGTATAGAGAAAAATACACTTAGTTCATTGATTTAAAATACACTTTATTGCAAGCACATTAGGACTTTAGGACACTAATACAAACATTAATAGGTATGTAGTAAATAGAGTATATGTAGGCGGCTTTATTGTCAAAGGTAGCAATTACGTAATATACTATTACACAGAAACGCGTTTGTACTAATGACATTTTTTTATAAGCTTATAGGAACATTTATTGACATAAATAAATAGTTATAGCAGTCACTTATGTAACCAACATCAACTGCAATCCCCAACCCGTCAGCTAATTATGGGAATTTGGTAACACTTCCCTTTCAAAACTATTATTAATATTTAATTAGTTTTGTTTTATTAAGGGGCTCCCCTATGCTAAGTGGCGCCGCCATCCGTTAAAAAATAATAACTCGCGAAGTATACATTTTTTATAAAATCCGGACGGTCATTTTAAAGATTTGGTGCTATAGTATATATAGCGGCCATAAACTGTATTTATTATAGTCCGCTGTAGTTACAGATAGAAAATTTGCTAAAAACGGCCACTTTTGGCAAATTTTCTATCTGTAACTTCATCGAACTCAAACTAACAGAGTTGATGGCTTCTATATATCCTAAAACACCAAATCTTTAAAATGACCGTCCGGATTTTATAAAAAATGTATACTTCGCGAGTTATTATTTTTTAACGGATGGCGGCGCCACTTAGCATAGGGGAGCCCCTTAAGTCCTTTTTTGCCTATAACACAGGCTTGTCCTAGCTTGTACCATTATTTTGTAAAATATCTCTTTGAGAAATAAATTATTAACTTTAATTAAAGTCTTTATTCCAGTTATAGGCTGTTACAAACAAATTGTAGTAATTAGTTGTGGTACATTATCTATTCTGTGGTTTCTGCTGTCATGCTGTTGCTCGTCTGCAAACCCCCAAAAGGATTGTAGTGTAAATAAACGGAATAAACTGAACTAATTGGAAAAGATGTCAGATAGTTATGATGTAAGGTTATTATGGACATAACAGTTATTTGTCCAAGCAGCTACGGTGTAGTTTATAATTTAGTTATTGGTGCATTTTTATGTTGTAGCTTAATTTCTACATAACACGTGATTAGGGATTAAACCTTAAGCTTAAGTTATGAAATGAAAATAATTATATTGATAAACATTATATTTATTACTGCAACTCAAGTTTATTTTACTGATATTTTTGTATAGTATTGATATTTAGAGAAACACATATTTTTCAGATTTTGTTTAAATTTTAATTTATAAGAAAATTACATTACATCAAAGTTAAATTAATGTGTAATTTGTATATTTGTTGAATAATAATAATATACTTTATTGACACCAAGAAAAACATTACAGGGAAAAATACAACAAATTAAATTCAAGAAGTTAACAGGCGGCCTTATTGCTACGGTAGCAATCTCTTCCAGGCAACCGTAGGGTCTGGATAGTAAAAAAAAAGGGAAAAACTGTGTTACAAGTATATTTAATTATTTTAGCTATACAAACTTGTTACGAAGCACATTCTTACTGTCATTCGCTATATCATCGAATTTTAGTTCTTACTCAATTTGTTTTGTGGGACATTTTGGTTTGACTTCTGACTTCAATAAGCATATTTTAAAAAGACCTATTATGATAAGATTAACCACTAGTATATTTCGAGCGTCGTCGTCGTGGTGCGTCACGCATACCAATCATTCGCGTCCCTCTTTTGTTTCACTCGTCTTGCTTCCTATGGTTATGCGCGATGCACGACTTCGAAGCACAAAAGTCGCTAAAGACGCTCAATAACCGCTAGTGAGGGGGGGTCTCTTATAAAGATAATAAAAATGTAAATAATTATTTAACATTTTCTAACTCGGCGACGAAGAAACTCCGTGCAAAATGCTTTGACAATTTCGTTGACTTTGTCAAAATCAATTATTAACTTTTCAAACATCAATCATTTCAGGCAGACTTTTAATTACACCTTATTTAATTAATTACTCAGCCCAGGGAGTTAATTTCAAACATATACTTTCTACTTAATTATTGGAAAATTTGCTGAGTTAATAAATCTAAAGACGGAGCGTTTAATTAGGTAATAGTACTTGTGGCTTAACTTAACCTTTTACATTTTTATTATTATGGTTGGCATGCTTATATTATTTCATTAAAATACGGCACTCATAATCTATATAATAAAACTATATAGGTCGAAAATCTGTACATAGAAAAAAATATGCTAAAAACTGAGTCAAGGCGATGTAAGAAGTGATATAGAATATATCCAGTTTTTTTTTTAATTTTTTGTTTCTCTGTTTGTCCGTTTGTACGGGCTAATCTCCGAAACTGTTGGACCGATTTAAGTAAAAAATTTTTGCATGGTGGGACCTGATATTCCAGATCAATTTCTTAGATAGTTTGTACCGCGGGAAAATATCTTATTCCTATGGGAAACTGCACGGAAAAGTCAAAACACGCCGGGTGTAGCCGCGGGCAGGCAACAAGTAATAAATAAATAAACTGTAGTGACATCTCCACACGCCCATCAACCAAAAACTAGCTGACACATGTATATATACGCGACACGGTAGCTTCTTCTTCTTTCTTCTTCGTATTTGCGAGCTATAATAATATTAATAGAGCTGTGTATATCAACATAAATTACAGCTACGTGTGTGCTGAGTTTCGTACATGGCAGCACTATATCCCATAAATCCCCGACTATGCTAGCAGCTACATAAGGCGACCGTACCTGTTCGATGTCCATTGCCCGTCACCTTGTCTCGTTATTTTGATGGATGGTGGCGCCCGCGCAGCGTATATTGCACCACATTTTATAAATTGTTCACAGCAATGCACCTGGGAATGGCTTCGAAGGTGTTTCTAGAATAGAAATAAGTCAATTTGAAACCATGTTGAAACGGAAACTAGGTAATGAATGACTCTGGAACTTTAAAACGAAAATAGTGCAATTTCTTGATTTAAAAAAATGGTACAGAAACCAGCACATGCGGTTGGACATTTGTACTACGACATGCACCCCTACCGCTAAGGAATACGGGCGTTTTCAAGGTTAACATGGTCAGCCGCATGTGCTGGCTACTTCTTCTTCTTTGCGAGTCGATGACAAACCCTAAATATTTGCGGCCCAGAACTCAGCCACTTCAACAGCGTTGTGTGAGGCGTCCATTAGGTCTTGCTGAGAGCAGGTGGCAGGGCAGGCAGGACAGGTCACTAAGTGGGCCATGGTCTGTACTGCTCCGCACATGCAGTCCAGGTTAGGGTTACTGGAGAGCCCCCACCGGAACATGTTTTCCTTGCTCCGGCCAACCTGTGTCCGGAGTCTGTTTAAAGACTTCCAGATTGGCCACGGAAGCCTGTTTCCGGCCGGGAAACTCTCAGAGAGTGGAACGAAGGGCTGTGGAAGCGGTGTACGAGCACGCCACATACTGCATCTCGCTTGAGAGGGTTCGGCTGTGAGAGGGACGATGCACTTAAGAAAGCTCTTTCGGCTCTTAAGCCTCTGTGGCGGTGGCTCATGACCATGTAAAGGATGCCGCATTTCGTCGTTCATTTTTGCCCTCTCTCGCGAGCTTGCTATTGTTCTGCGGACGTCTGGAGGCGCAATACCAGCCAGTGGGTACATCAGCTTAACCGGAGTCGGCTTCAAACATCCAGTAATGATCCGGCAAGTTTCATTTAAAGCTGTATCCACAAGTTTGGCATGAGTAGAGCGGCCCCACACGGGGCACGCAAATTCGCCGGCAGAAAATGCTAGCGCCAGTCCTGACGTCCGCATCACTTGCGGCGTGGCTCCCCACTTAGTCCTCACAAGACGCTGCAGTAAATTGTTGCGACTATGTACCTTTCGCTTCAAAGCCTCGCAGTTTTCTCCAAAGGTCAAGGATCTATCCAGCAGAACGCCGAGGTATTTAGGGGAGTTGTTATGGGCAATGGGCACACCCCGCCAGAATATCTTGAGCTTACGCCCCGCTTGTGCGTTGCGAAGGTGGAAAACGCACGACTCAGTCTTGTTTGGGTTAGGCTTAAGCGAGTTATCGTCGTAGTACTGGCCCAAACTGTTGAGAGCTGCAGTGAGATTATTCTCAACCTCATCAAAACTGATCGATTGGGACGTAAGCGCAAGATCGTCCGCGTAGAGAAATCGGGAGGTATTAGGGCAGGATGGTTGGTCGTTTGTATAAATATTGAACAACATTGGGGCTAACACGCTGCCCTGAGGAAGGCCATTCTTTTGTGACCTCCAACGGCTAACGTCCTTAAGAAGGTGAACCTGAAAGCGACGATTGTGAAGAAGCTCTCGAAGAACGTTGACAAATTTACTGTCTGCAGTCATAGTCTCCACCTTCCATAACAGTCGCCTCAGATTCACTGTGTCGTAGGCGGCCGAGAGGTCGACAAACACGGCGCCAGTCACTTTCTTCTTCTCGAAACCATCCTCAATATGTTGCGTAAGCTTAAGCACCTGGTTGCTACAAGACTTTATAGGTCTGAAACCTGCCTGCTCTGGAATCAATCTAGGGTCAATAACGTTTGTGAGGCGAGTTAGTAGTAGCCGTTCGAAAAGCTTATACGTATGGCACAGTAATGAGATAGGCCTGAAATTTTTGGGGTCATCTATCGATTTACCTGGCTTTGGTATAGCTATGACCTTCGATTTCCTCCAGAAGCGGGGTATTTGGGAGGTTTCGAGACAGGAGTTGAACATTTGCAGCAGCCAGGATACTGCCACTGGCCCAAGGTGTTTAATCTGCTCAACAGAGATATTATCGATTCCGGAGGCTTTACCATTTTTGAGAGCTTTTATACCCGCAATGATGCTGGCTACTATACATAATAAAAATACGAGTAATTTATAAGTGATCTATTTCTCTCGTAAGCCAACATACCGTGAAATTTACCTGCTTGATCATCAATAGTAAATTTTCTTGAGTTTTTTCATAGTTCAGGACATATACATAGAAGTGTTTAACGTGTATTTTTTTAAATAAAACTATATCAACGCCTACATATAAGGGATGGTGGCTCACAAGTCAAATTACTTAGTTTCTTTTTTATGAAGTGACAAAACAATATTTTACATGGAAACTTGTAGAAAATACAAACTTATGACGTCATAGCTTTGTATTGACCGTTTTTGTACGATTTTAACTTTGATTAGCTTCAAACCCGTGACTGCGTGCTTCGAAAGCAGACGTACTACCAACTAGGCTACGGAACCGTAAAGTTTTATTTTGAACATAGTAAAATACTCCATTAAAATGGTCTAAAAAATATATTGGTTATCATAAAAATATGATCGTTACATCGTTAATTAAAGCAAAATAATTCACAAATGCGTTGACAGAAAAGTTGTGTAATTTTGATAAAATTTTTCGCACTCGAGCATCAAACCCACACCTATCTGGCTATGGAATCAATTTGCACAACTGCGGCTGTCCGTCCGCGTTTCGCGTCAGATTATCGGGCGTTAGTTATGGCCGCATTATACCGCGTCCACTGCCCGGAATATGGCGAATATATGCAGATGTACTGCTGTGTGAGCAAGCAATGTATACTGCTGGGTTTAAATTGTATTGTATCTACATTTATTATGTGCCTACCTCGCTAAAATATGTACTTACTAGTTGTCCGCCCTCGGCTACACACGCGTGGTTTTTCGACTTTTCCTGTGAACTTTCCCGCAGTAAAAAGTAGTTTATGTCACTCAAAAAAAAGTTTTTCTTAGGCTCACCAACCCGCGTCTTTTGTATCCATATTATCAGTTTCCTTAAAATTTTTAGTCTGGAAGGAATTGCTGTCCAAGTAATAAGGTCACATACAGGTGTTTTCGAAATTTTAATGTTAGTCCCTTTCACCCTGTATGTATCACTAGCTTTCCGCCCGCGTTAACAGTTTTTCCCGTGGGAATGAGGCATTTTTCCGTGGTAAAAAGTGGCCTTTGTGTTAATCCAGGGTGTCAGCTAACTCCTTACCAAATTTTATTAAAATCGCTATAAATTAGTGTGATTTGCAGAATGCAAAACGAAGGTAACTTTTCTTCCTACCACTACCATTAGATAAAGTGCTGAGTAATAAAAATGCGGAGCTAAGGTGCTAACACTAGTTAAATCATGAAAGGACGGAATTTATAACCCCATATTCCGTTAACTAGGGTGCACTATTATTCTTAGGTACTTTGCCGTGACTGCACTTGTGTAGGTACTTGTATTGTGGCTGCATGTGGGCTGCATACTGTAAGCCACGTTTACAGTTATACAAGATTTTACAGAATTAATAAAAAATAGATTTACCAGATATAAAGTACAGTGCAATTTCAGGCAGGAAAGAGGCATAAAACCATATGTACTCAAATTTAAATAGAATAGTTTAAAATAAGATTTAAATAGTTTAAAATAAGATTTAAATACCTAGTCGTACCTACCAAAAGAGTTACAATAATTTTCTGCCTGATGCTTCAACGTCGTTCAGTCCAATATTAGGCACTATGGACTTGTGTTAGAGAAAATAATTTAATATCAAGTTCAAAAATATAAATATTCTAAATGTATTTATTCATTATAGGCTCCCTCAGAACACTTAATGGCGTCATATTAGAAGTTAAGAAGCTTTGTTCAAACCGAGACCGGCTCACTGACAAGTCTAAGCGATAAAAAAGATCAATCTATATGAGGCGATGCGATATCGGTTTGAACATAACTGGCAGATTCGCGCAATGTGTGCGTTGCTGAAGAACAACCCGCCGAAGAAACTCCACAGGATCGCATCTTTAAAGTTATTTTGCAGTGTAGTATTTTAAGGCTTTTACAGGAAAATAGTGGCTCATCGACCACTAAAATATTTCACAGCAATTACTTGTAAGTAAAATGGAGCAGCGGAAATGGGAGAGTCGCTTAATTAACCAGAAACAAATCTTCGGGCCTGTACCTAAGGTTGATTCATTAAACAATTTTAATTTGCAGTAATTCATCGCGCGCTCGCGACCCCTGGCTTTAAATCAGCGTTGAAAGCGATGAACGCAAGCGATAGATATTTTTTACTGTTGTAGGTCAGATCAATAGCGTCATTCGTCCTTTTATTTGGCAGAGCGTACCTAGCGTGACTAGGCTTGTTTACAAAGTCACAAGCACTGAAGAAAAAAAGTTTAAGGATCATTCTCATAATCATTCATAACCTACATTTTTCTGCTATTTCTAATTTTTATTTTCGTTTGGAATGCAATTAAAAATATTCAATTCATTTCAATTTCTTATTGTATATACTTTTCGATAGCTTCAGTTTGTACTATTATTTACTTCTGTGCTTTAGTGTAAGTTCAAATCTGTAACAATGACAGTTTTATGTAAAATACCCGTCAAACGCATGTTCTCCAAAAAACGTAGCAAGGAATTTTGCCATTTTACGCAAGGATGTTCTAAGTACTAACCGTGGACTTAGTAACATAGTTACACGTGTAACTATGGTAATACGTCCATGGTACTAACCATGGACTTAGTAACATAGTTACACTATAAACATTAAGGTAATACGTCCATGGTACGAGTACTAACACCCTTGATTTTACGTCACAAAACACAGCCTTCATGTTACCATTATTAAGTAATATTTTTTTGTGCATATTTTTATTTTTACACTGATAACTGCTAAAACTTTTTTAAATTCTATTTTAAGTAATGATCCGAGAGTTATTCGCAGATTAGATTGCGTTTGTTTGTTTGATGCTTTCGCGCTTACTACACATTATCACAATTGTATAAGGTTCTTAGCGCGATAATTTTAAATAGCTAGGTATGTATTACGTACAATACAATACAATACAATACAAATATTCTTTATTGACACCAATTCAGAAAACACATAATTAACAATACAGTACATAAACAAAATGAGTCAACAGGCGGCCTTATTGCTAATGTAGCAATCTCTGCCAGGCAACCTAAGTTTAAGTGAATCGTTTGAATGGAATAGTGCATTGCGGGTACGAACGAACGTACGATACCTTATTTTGCCCGACTTACGCTCGAAGCTTGCCTCTTGCTCTGCTCCATAACAGAGCTTTGAGTTACATCATTGGAATATTAATTTTTGCGCTGGGAAGCGGCGCGATGAATTTTATTATCAGGAGCGGCCGGGAATCCAAATTGAGTCATTTCACACAAATTGATAAATGATAACACATCCAGAGCCGTTCGGGTCGTGGGCTTTTCCGTGATTTACTTGTTATACGTTTTTTAATTATATTTCTAAACTAGATATTTTTAGATTCATAGAAAACAACCAAAATCGTAAACCTTCCGGCGGGACTTGAATCCACGGCCTTCGGCCTATACGCAGCCAAAGTGCTACCAACTACACCACGGTGGGCATAGTGGCACCGCTGAAATTCGTTCTTACTTGTTTTCTATCAAACCATGACGTCACCATTATTATAGGCAACCACTTGGCACCAGACAGCGTGCAGTAGCGACATCTGCGGGAAGCTTCTAAACTTGCTTTTCCTTTGGGAACGAGGAATTTCCCGCGGTAAAAGATAACCTATGTGTTATTCTGATGTATAAGCTATATTGTTGTAAAGTTTCATTTAAATCTTTTTAGTAGTTTTTGTGTGAAAGAGTAACAAACATCCATAGCATCGCATTTATAATATTAGTTAGGTTAGGATAGAATAGGATTAATTATGGTCCAAGAAAACACATCCAGCCTCCGCCGGATGAAGAGCATGGTGACGTAGGCTTGTTTCAAGTCACGTGGTCCGAATGCAAGACCTTGTTTTCTTAGTCCATGGGATTAATAAAGAGTCAACGCGAGTAATAAAATGTAGGTAAACACTAAGAAAAAACAAATTTATTTTGAACATTTCTCCAATAGAACTCGAACCCATCAAATCGACAGCCGAACTATCATATTTAGGCCAGTAAAATTAGCTAAAAATGGAAATAATTCGATAACTGTAAACTTCTTTCTTTATGGCATAAAATACAGTTAGTTATAGTTAAAATATACCAAATTAAGCAAATTAAATTCCCGCGTATGTACAAAAAAAATGAAAAATTAAATTTTCTTCTTATTTTGATTTCAGTGGAACAGCATAATAACTAACTTTGTAAAAGTGCCTCTATTATAATATAATGCTTGCATTCCAGTTAAAGAAATTAAAATTAATCTAATTAATTATTCAGAATTATCATTTATAAAGGATCTTCAGTAAGTTACAGATTTTTTGGCTTATCTGACCAGAGATTATAGATAACTATATTTTAACAGTTTATTCTGAATAGTTTATTGTGTGTGCTAATAAACTGTTGAAAATTAAGCAGATTCTCTTTGCAGAATTTAACAGTTCCGAATATTTGCAGTTTTTAGAGAACCAAAATATATAACTACTCCAAAAGTTTTTAATTTATGACGTATAAATTTAACTAGTACTATAAGAAACAAATTAAGCAAATAATGTCAGCAATTATTCATTAATTAATATTTTTTCTTGGTAACGTTTCAATATGAACGTTATCTCATGCAGAATAAGGTTGTAATTTCTTTGTGTCCCAATTCCCCTCGACCGAACGTACTGTCGCGAGTCGCGAGACGCGCGCGCGCCGCAGTTTCACCAAATTCCCAAGGTCTAATCTTTGTTTTCCCAAATAAGTACCTACTTATGGCTCTTTACTAATCGTAAAGAGAAAATTATTGTTTAGCATTCGGGTCCTTATGTATTATGTACAGGGTAGTCAAAATGAAAATGTTTTGTTCTGTGTGCATCCTAAGAATATAGAAAGGTAAAATAATATTAATGATGTTTATTATTACCTACAACTTATTGGGTAGATCTAATTAGGTTGTTAAATATTTACCTAATTATATTCGTAAATGAGACCTGACCGGAGTTTTGCCGGTACAGATTCAATTTTATTTTACGTATAATGTCAATGACCTTAGATATCGTTCAGTGTATTATGACCCGCCAGTAGTACAAGTGATTGCCTACCAATACTATGCTAAGCTTTAGCATTATGTCCAGAAGCGTAGCGTGCCTTGGCGGGGACCCGTATAAAAATTTGGTTGGGGGCCCTTAGGAAGGGTAAATATTTCTCACAAAAGTAAATAAAAAATGGTGCACGTTTCCCTGGCCACCATATAAGAGATACATGCATGTTTGATATACCAGATTTTCGAGCATAATTTCAGCTATCATAGTGCCAAATTCCATAATTAGAGACAAAACTCGAACGACGTTATGGTCTAAAAACAGTGTGTTAGCTGGAGCATATCCCGCCAGTCGACACAAGCGAGATCTTCGAAACTACTTCAAATATTCACAAGTATTAAAGCTCTAGATTTACAGACAAATTGCAGCCATCCATCTCCAAAAAATCTACTTCTGAAATGCATTGTGGAAATATACGAAAAAAATTACTGAATCTGAATGATGTTGAAGTAATAAAACGCGAAATATTTGGTTAAACCAACACTGTTGATTAATCCCATTCTTGCTTTGAGGCATTGTCTGTAGCATAGTACCTACCTAGCAAAATGCGAAACTATCAAAATGTTACAACATTCTCCAACACAAGCTACATATTGTCTATACCACTTACAACGCTACCGTATAAGTTTGCAAATAGTGAGACTGTTAAATCTAGTGAGTAAGTTTGATTATTGTGTGTAACAACGTCAAAATGAGCCGTCCGGTCGGTCTTTGCGCGATCTGGCAATGTTGCGCTTTTATTTACGACACTCTCACAATATTTGAATAATTTGGCGCGAAAAATTACTATCGTTAATTGCTAGACAACGGTAAGACCTAGACTGCTGAAATATTTGGAGACTAGTTTTTAACAAAATCTGTAATTTGAGACATTTACTACATCTCTAGGGTCAGTAGTTTTGATGCTCTAGATGTGGTAGCTGGCGGCGTAGACGCCAGCTTACACACAACGTAATGACGTTTTATTTAACCCTTTACCGCATACGGAACCATATATGGGTTGACATCATTACAATATTTTTTTTCCAAAAATATGAAAAGCTGATAGTTAAATTATAATGAAGTTTGTTAGTCATATCATTAGCAATATCAAAGTGCAACTTTTTCGTCTTTGGTCAAATGTCATTTGGAATTAATCTCACTTTTTTGGGCATGGTCACCGAACATTTTCGTGCACGTGTGATTCTCAAAAGAAATAAATATGAAAAGATAAGATTTTCAGATCGGAAAAAAATATTTGTTATCTGTCATACCCTCTAGTTTTTATGTACTGTAACAGACTTTTACTTTCTACCTGATTTCACAATTTTTTATCATCAATTATATTGGAACCATATCTGGTTTCGTATGCATTCATGCTCTTTTTTACTTAGACAGATATGGTTTATTATGCACTCACGCTTTTACCATTATTTAATACAGAGATATGGTTTTGGTTTAATTTACT
Source organism: Teleiodes luculella (assembly GCA_948473455.1). Taxonomy (NCBI): domain Eukaryota; kingdom Metazoa; phylum Arthropoda; class Insecta; order Lepidoptera; family Gelechiidae; genus Teleiodes; species Teleiodes luculella. Next base: position 12,698,066 of record OX419601.1, on the reverse strand, counting down.
GAATTTTTTTTCGTAATGCTAAGAATTCTTTTTTTTTTATGGCCAGGTAGACTCTGGGCGCTTTATGAGCATAATATGCGTTCTAACCGAATCCCTGAGAATGACCTTAGTGATGATGATTTGGCTTCCGATTCTGACACGGAGATCCCCACATCCTCCATACGATTTAAACGCCCTGTTGTTATTTTATTCTTGAGACGGATGATTTAGGACGAGGTTCGTCGCCTTTAACGAGCCGCCAGGGAAGTCCATAATTGTTTTCAAGTCCTGGGTCGCCAATTCAGAGTAAGGGGATGGGAAAAGCTTCAGAAAAGCACCAGGAGCTACCCCTGACATCTGTGCAGATCGACAATATTGGACACTGCCTGAATGGCAGAAAATTCGACAAATATTATATCGAGTTTATTCAGTGAAAACTTAAACAAGATGCCCAAAATGTATGGTATTTTTATGTTACAATGACAAGAGAAATTGTTTATCTCAGTTTCATCAATAATTTGATATAATTTCTTAGTTACTTATTTTCTTTGATAATATAAGGTTTGGTTAGTTTGCATACGAAACCATATATGTCCAAGTGGTTAAAAGCTTTGATGCATACGAACCCATATATGGTTCCTGAAAAAAAATCTTCAGCGATGGTCGTTTTTATTTTTTTTATTTTCTATGATTGTTTTTATAGCTTGAATAAAGCCATTTACAAACTTAAATATTTTTTTTATTATATTTAAATATTACATGCAGTAAAGGGGAAATACTGAAGCTACAGACCTAATTTTTTTAGAGTCTAAGACTGCAAATAGCTCAGCAGAGACTACAACCGTGGTCTAAATCAGTATAGTTTAGTAGATCCAAATTATGCAGCTGGAGGGTCCTGACCCCAGCCGCACAGTAATTTTTTTCGTATATCTCTTTCCACAATGCATTTCAGAAGTAGGTTTTTTGTAGATGGATGGCTGCAATTTGTCTCTAAATCTAGAGCTTTAATACTTGTGAATATTCGAAGTAGACCATAGCGTCGTTCGAGTTTTGTCTCTGATTCTGGAATTTGGCACTATGATAGCTGAAATTATGCTCGAAAATATGGTACATCAAACATGCATGGAAGGCCAGGGAAACTAGCACAAAAATGCATAAAATTAAAAGAAATATTTATTCATCATTTATCTATCTATCTGAAGAAATTGCTGTATTTTTACTTTTGCCATTTGTGAAATAGAATAAAAATTGAGAAGTTTTTATTAATTTTTGCTTACGCACGTTGGGGGCCCCCGTGGCCCGGGGGGGGCCCGTATAATTGATACGGCTGATACGGCAGTAGCTACGCCCCTGACTATGTCGGTTATTATTTAAACACCTATGATTCAGTGAATGAATACATTATTAAGTATAATAATTTTCTTATCATTATATTTGTGCCATTTTGTGAAATGAAATTTAGGAAATTCCATCTCATTTTTTCCCGATCGATGCAAACGGTACAAAGCGCGCAATTGAAATAAACTCGTTAAGACATGTCGCGGTCGCCGCTGGCGGCAGCGCTGCGCCCTCCCCACCGCACCCCGCACCCACCGCATGCATCCCGCTTCACTACTTGCTCGCGCGAGCTATTAATTATAATTTCAAATTTTTAATCGTGATATTTATATGCTTAATTATGATGAAAACATGATTCTAGTACACGAAAACCTATTATTAAAACAAAAAAATACAGTTTTATTTTTCAACTACTGAGAAAAACATAATTTTAAAAACGTTAAAGACTGATGCTTAATTTTTGTCTCAAATGTATAAAAAGACGCAATATAGCTTAACTAGATGCAAGCACCATAGTTATTGTTTTGGCTTATTCAGATATTGAGATCAGATGGATACTGAAAAAAAAAACATGGATGTGAAAATGATTTCTGCTTAATTTTGATATTGGGTGATAACATTCGAACACCCCTAAAAATTATACTAACAAAGTACTTGGTTACCTATTTTACTTTTAGGAAAAAGTTAGGTACTGTACGAAATCTCATTTTTTTTATAACAAACGGTAACCACTGCGGATTTTTTGCTTCATATATCTAATTAGTATTTGATACTTAATAACAAAAGCCAACAAAGAATTTAAAAAAGCGAGTTTATGAGTTTTGTCCAGGGTAAGCTAATTTTACTGGCCTAATTATTTCGTGACAAAAAGCGATAAATTGAAATGTGTCTTGATAAAAGTATCCCATACTATAAGGTGTCGTAATATATAAGTAACATAATCCCCTATGCAGGATGGTTATTACCGTGGTAATGGTTCATAATTTAGCTAAATGCTGCCCGGATAATTGATATGTCTCCCACTGTATATATGGGATGGGTGTAGGGTGACCAAGAGTTTAAGGTTATCTTGTGGGTTTTGAGGTTAACCTACAAACCCTAGTATCTGAATTACTGAGACAATTGAGGCTTTTGATATGGTAAGTATATATAGCTGGAACACGGATTTAAATTATCTTTTTATTTAGACCATCAAGTGTCCCAGTCTGCAATATCCAAACCAAACTTGTTCAACGAGTACCCCACCGGAATTCAAACCCGGAGATTCCGTAATGTGAGACAAATATTTTACGAAGGCTTCTGTGATAGGAAGGGGCCGTAGGTTTATGCGAAGTAAAAAATTGCTCATATTATGCTCGAACTTACGCCAGCACTCTTTCGACGTTTGTTCATTAGCATCTCATAACATATCCCCACCGAGGGGCTCCACATAATATATATTTTTTAATTTACCTACGCCTGTATCGAAAAGGTACGACCAATCAAGCTTCACCGGACTTGCGGGGGAGTGGAAGGCTCAACCCCAGAGTAGTCATGTACCAACGCGCCTAGGGGCGGCTCGAGGGAGCCTCGAACCTAGCCCTAGCGCGTCGATACGGAAAAATATCGTGAAGGAGACCTGAGGGGCTCCGTCTGTAATTATTGTTACTAGTGTGGTCAAAAGCTCGTCTGACGTTACGGAAGTTCGGGTTTCGAATCCCGGTGGGGATCCGTCGAATAAACCTCTCCGCGCCCCCGCCGGCGGGCACGAGCATTATTACCTCAAGGGTAACTTCACACACAACCTTCGCATTAAGAGCCCTTTCACACGAGCGATTTTTTTCGGCGATTTCTCGGCGGAGCGAGCTTATTAACCGCCGCGATAACGCCGCGTCTCGCCGCGATACCAAATACCAATATGGTTGTGTACACGCCGCGAGCCGCCGCGTGCTCGCTGCAATCTCGCTCCGCCGAGAAATCTCCGAAAAAAATCGCTCGTGTGAAAGGGCTCTACTTCTCAGGCAGCAAGCTTTTACGTTTATATTATTATCTACAAGCGACCCGCCCCGGCTCCGCACGGAAAAATGGTTATTGTGGGTTATCTTTAAGTATATTATGCATGTATTATACATAATAACCTTCTTCTTGAATCACTCTATCTATTAAAAAAAACCGCATCAAAATCCGTTGCGTAGTTTTAAAGATTTAAGCATACATAGGGACATAGGGACATAACATAGGGACAGAGAAAGCGACTTTGTTTTATACTATGTAGTGAAGTCACTTGGTCACCCTATTCCAGACAGTGTTTACGTGTTTGCGTTTCCATTGAGATATACCTTCGGGGTATCCGAAATCAATAGCAACAGGGTAGACTATTCAAATGTACCGAGGGAATTATGCTTATGTGGACCGTTTGCTAATTTCCTGTCGTCACCCTATGTCATGCTATCCTACTAAAATTATTAACGCGAATATATTGTGAGGATGGAGGTATGGATGTATAGGTGTATGGGTGTTTGTCACTCTTTTAATTCAAATTCAAATTAAAAATTGGTTTATTTTCTCTCTAAAGGAGTACATTTCTATATAGATTACAATTCGGTAGTATTACAATAACAATTTATACATATTATTATAACAATATTACTGGTGAAAAGAAAACTGGTATAGGCACAGAAATCTGCTGGTTTTACGCAAAACTACTGAATTAAACTTTACTAATAATATAGCTAATACATCAGAATAACACATAAGCTACCTTTTACAACTAGGAAATACCTCATTCCCACGGGAAAAAACTGTTAGCGCTGGCGGAAACTCGGGGAGGAAAGTTATCTTATCATAGCTGCATTGAAAGTTGATAGGCCACTAAGCAAAAGCTTACTTCTGTGGCAAAAGTCTGCAAAATGTGACATTTAATGGAAATGGTAAAAAGTTATAGTGTGACGCACATTGCATAAGAATATTTACACCGAATTGTGTAAATATTTTTAGTTGGTTACATATTTTATGTCATAATTATTACTTGGTCAAACATTACCCCGTACCTTTTTGATTTAGATCTACTTAAAATACCCATTGGGAAAATGCATTAAAAAAAATATTCAGTTTTAAGGCGGATTCTACTAAAACAATACAAACAATTAAATTTAAACATACTTTTTATATTGACCACCAATTTACAAACAGTTTAAAAACAGTTTATTCTTATCTAAACAAATCACTAAAACAATTTTCAATAAAACTTTCCGACTAAAGTTTCTAACTAAACTAAACTAGACCAGAACAGGTGGAAAGAAAATTTTATTAGTTAAGAAACAATTTCCGCGCGTGAGGTAGGCAAATACAGTTGCTCAACTTGTGCCTCCCGTAATGTAACACGGCACACGTCTGGGGGAACCACACAAGGTTAGGCACCTATTTTACTGGCGACAGAAGACAAAAGACGAAAGGGACGCAGTTATGCGTTAGAATGAGATACAAATACACCGGGCTCACTCTTGCGCATAACTGCGTCCCTTTCGTCTTTTGTCTTCTGTTGCCAGTGAAATACGGTTGCCTGGTATAAATTGCTACTCAGCAATAAGGCCGCCAACATGCCTTTCCGAACGTGACGACGAAATCACTGATGCAGTTAAAGCAGTCAAAGAATTTAGGTTACACCTTACAGAATGCCCTTCTGGTAGTGAATACCCTTCAGGTAACAATTACCCTTCAGGTAACAACGCCCGCACCCGCCGGCGGGGGCGCGGCCAGAACCAAAATCAAAATTGAAAATCAGAGACGGAGCCCCTCAGGCGTCGTCTCCTTCACGATATTTTTCAATATCAACGCGCTAGGCCGTGGTCCGAGGCTCCCTCGAGCCGCCCGTAGACGCGCTGGTATATGACTTTTTTTGGGGTAGAGTCTTCCACTCCCCCGCAAGTCCGGTGAAGCTTGATTTGTCGTACCTTTTCGAAACAAGCACAGGTCAATTCAAAAAAAAAAAAAAAAAAAAAAAAAAGGCCGCCAACATGTACACTTTCGTTCTTTTTTTGTGAATTTACTGATTCTATTATTTCTAGTGTGCAATAAAGTATATTCTATTCTATTCTATACCTGCCTTAGCTGGCCAAGTGGCTATGGTTCGTTTCACATTAATCCGGACAAAAGGTCATTGACGCCTGCATACAATGCGCACATTTTTTCAAACGATACGATAAAACTATAGAAAAAAATGCTAAAAACCGAGTCAGGGGGATGCAAGAAGTGTTACTCGTAAAACGTGGTTAGAACATAATTATCCAGTTTTTTTTTTTTTGTTTCCCTGTTTATCTGTTTGTCTGTTCGTACGGGTTCATCTCTGAAACAGTTGAACCGAATTGAATGAAATTTTGCATGATGGTACCTTATATACCCTGTCAACATCTAAGATAAATTTACCCGCGGGAAAATATCTCATTCCTACAGGAAACTGCACGGAAAAGTCAAAATACAACGCGGGCGTACCCGCGAGCGGACAGCTAGTAATGAATAAAAATTTGAGTTTGAATTTTGAAAATTTTGACTTCCATTCGGAAGTGAAGTTTGTGGTTTCAAGCCTCGGCCGTACTATAGTGTGCTTATAGACTGTTTTAAATTTTGGAATTCATTTATTCGACGCTTCGCAAACATCGTAAGCAAAGGTTGGGTGAGGGGTTGAGAAACTGGCACTGGGCAAGCGTGGTCGACAGCCCTATTCACGCTGATTTCAAAAGTAGGCTCGAGCCCCTCGGTGGAGACGTCTATGAGTTGTTAACGAACATAATCCCTTTTATTTCTTTTCAACAGACGATGCCGTCTGTTTTTAAAATTTGTATCCCAACAATTCGTGAGGCAGGCAGCACAGCCGGTTTCGATACCTGCGGTTGACAGTTGGCAAGTTTTCTTTGTGCCCTCCTCGTTAGTTGTGCGAACTTCCGCTTGCGCGCGCGCGCCGCCGCTCCCGTAGGCACTTTGTCAATAAGTCTCCTTTTTCCCTGTTTTGTACACGTTTTTGTCTCTATGTTGGTATGGGAATTAAAAATGAATTCTTCTTCTTATCGAGCGGGTTTCAGAAATCAGAATTTTTTTATTTGTTTTGTACATCACAACAGAAAAATTACAAACAAAAATACAGACATAAAAATAAACAACCAAAAGATTACGCATTGACATTTCCCTGCGTTGCGACATCCAAAAAAAAAGGGCTCCCTCAGCGAAAGTCGCAGCCCGGGCAGGCCACGGCGCTGGTCTTCCGGGATTTCGAGGTTAACTTAACCTACCTCAGAAGCCCTGGTGTCGAAATTGTTGAGCCGCCTTAGGCATCCGACATGGCTTCTATAACGACTACATCCGTAGATAGTAACTATCATTTATCTCGTAATTATGTAAAAATATTTTGAAAAGATGCAACGCTTGTCGATTTTTTTCTGGCGAGTTCTTCTCCACAGAAGACAGCCAAATTTCTGAACTCACCACAAAAGAATATGTAACTGACTTAAATGTGATGTGAATGTGAATATCCTAAAGTTTTAAATTAATACTTTGAACTTTATATATATAGCCCTTCAGGCCACGTCTCTTTTATGAGGTTTTATATAATACTAGTGACCCGTAGCGGCGTCGAAACGCCGCCGCTAGAATATGGTAGGTAATGTAATATTCATAGGGAAACATAAACCATTTTTAAGGCATTTTTTCGATACTGTACTCAAAACACACATTTGAATGAAATGGTGCCTTAATAATAATAAAATATAACCCACCAGAATTGAGCCTAATTGCTTTATAATCACAACGCAGAAATGAACATTTGTCAAAAGTTTTGCATAAAAATTTAAAAAAAACTTAAGAAACTTTCATGAATTTTTTTTTTGCTTTACTATATTAAACTACTTATTGAAAGTTGACTATTTTGAAATTTTCTATATCTATGTGTATGTGGATTTTTTGTGGTAGAGCCCCCCGCTCCCCGCAAGGCCGATGAAGCTTAACACGTCGATTTTGTGACACAACGTTGATCAATTTAAAAACTAATTACACGTAGCTATATATGTATATGTCTAAAACCTTTCTGCTCAACAGTGATACTCGCACTAAAAAAAGTTTGGTTACTAGCAACACATACTTTAGGGACTTGCGAACTATTTGTTAAGATTTGTTATTAAATGGTTTTGCTATTTATAAACGAAGTTCGATCACACATTGCAAATCGTTTTGTAACACGTTAACAAAAGTTCGCAAGTCCCTAAACTAATGTGTTATTGTAACCAAACATATTTTTCAGTGCGTTTCTTGGAAAATCTGTCCCGCCCTATACCAATCCGAAATTTGTCTCGTCATATTGGTAGCTCCGGTTTGCCTCACTCATCATTCCGTTATTATGTCCCCACCGTGGGACTCGAGCCTACCCTGTAAACAGGGTGAATAGGCCTTAGTCGACCACGCTGGCCCAGTGCGGGTTGATCAACTTCACACACAACCTTTAATTTTTTTCGCAGGTGTGTGCAGGTTTCCTCACGATGTTTTCCTTCACAGCGTCGACTAAACGTACAAATGAATTCGAAAATCGAAAACACATTGGTACGTGCCGAGACTTGAACCTGCGATCTTCCGAATGGAAGTCAACAGCCCTAGCCACTTGGCCACCGACGCTCTCCTGTTTGTAGTATAAATAATGAATACTTGCATTTGAAATGGAGCTGCAGCGAACCGGAAACCGATCACCAGTTGAATTCAGCACGTCGATTCTCTAAAATCCGAACAAGAACTCGCATCTCACTTCGATGACCGCTCTCCCTTCGAACACGAACCCGCCTGACCTTGGTTTGGCATTCTGTAAACATCCTTATCGCTCTTGCGATGTGAAGTGACCGTCGAGATGTCTTTCTAGTGCGTAGTGCTAAGAAAACGTCAACCGGTCTTTATCGGTTTTTTGTTTTTTGTTAAATTTATTGCAGCCAGTACAAAAAATATAAGTTAAACACTTTAAATGATAACAGAGAGCAAAATTTCATAGAATACAAGCATAAGTATGCTTTAAAACATATTAAATAGCAAAACCTTAAGTTGTTTGGCTGTATGAGTTTGTCTTTGCTCTCAAAGAATTAACAAGTTTAAAAAAAAGATTGTTTGTGCTGTGAAGTTAATTAAGGACTTGGTTAATTTGTTCACATTTTGTTTTTGTGTTTTAATTTGATTAATGCGTGTTTTGAATATGAAGTAAGTTAATTTCTTACTATATTGATTGTAGAAATGGTAAACAGGTATTTTTTTGTACAAACTAACAGCAACAATTTTTTTTCAGAACAATCGAATAGTTTATCTTCATCTGTCTACAATAGCTTAATCTAGCTCAATTATGGCTTTCTGGACTTGACGAAAGATATATCGCATACTCAAAATATCAAAAAACAAAGTTAAACAGTCTGTATGGGCAACTCGTGCAGATAGTGAACCAAATTTTGTAAGTACCTAATTAACCTATTGTTACTTCTCAGAAACACTTCAAAATTACTTGGTTCTTCAAAGCCCTTTATTTATAAATACATGTTTCACGGCAAGATAGGAAGTTTGTTCACTGTTGAGAGTAGATATGTTTAATTTCACTGTTTATATTAACAAAATAAAGTTATTAAGGTTCAGCCGTTGTGCTAGGTAATTAGTAACTAGGTACACTACTGTCTAAATCTGCTTCGAACATTTATTATGTTACCTAAGTTCGTGTTTATATTTTCAGATGCTGGACCAAATTACAAAGATCTAAAGAAAGGCATTTTTGATGATGCTCAAGTATATATTTTAATTCTTACCATTTAGTAAGTACACTAGCAAGCACATGCAGCTGGACACTTGCATTACTAAACTCGCCTCTACTCCTATGGATTAACGGCGCTCTCAAGGTCAAAGTGTCCAGCCGCATGTGCTGGCTGCTCAACATACAATTATGTAAAAAAAAATCTTTCAGTAGGAAGTTAAATAATAGGTATATTTTTACCCATTTAGATGACATCAATATCTAGAGCAGATATTTACCTATTTAAATTAAATTTTAACATGTTTGTTTAGTAATTTCGCCTATGATTTTCTTGAATAATGTTTTCTTTACCTACTATTTTAGCCTAGCTTCATGGCAGTTAAAAAAGTGATAAAAATTGATATATTACCTACTAAAGAATCTCAATAGAATAACTTATTTTCAGCATCAGAGGTCACACAACCAGTTAAAATTTAATGTAATACCACCTTCTCAAAATAAGCAATGACAAACGGAGTCACAGAACTGCAACTGAAGATCAAGTGATGATCATCATACGAGGTGGTACGGACCGGACCCTTGTGGAGCACAGTCGCGGCAACAACAAAGTATCGGCTGGGGCGCCGCCGGCGCGGGGTTGACTTCTCTAATACAGATTCGTTGATAAATTACCGTTTATACCTTAATTATAATTTAGAATTCAGTTTAAAAAGCTGTAATAATTATATAATTAACATAATTTTTGCATTGTATGTTTTGCTATTCACCACTATCTATGATGGATGATGATGAATCATCATTATCATTTATTAAAACTAAGTGGCCACTAAAAGACTAACATTAATTAAAAACTGTTATTTACGTGTTTATAATGGGGTTAGCTGAATGATTTTTTGTAATACCTACTATTTTGGTGTCAATAAAGAACATTTGTGTTATTTTGATATGATTGTTTTTGTTATCACTATATTGACTGTATGTATTTAATATATGTATAGGTATATTATGTATTCTGCGAAAATCCTTACATTATATTATTAGCCTTACTCCTTACGAATATTATGTCACTATAAATGCGGAAGTAAAATAATTGATTGACTTTATTTCTACTTGTGTTATTTTTGAGGACAACAGCTGAACGAATTGCAAATGCGATTAAAAAAAAACATTTCGGGGAAGGATATTTTATGCTTCAATAAGCACATTACTACAGACTTAGTTACATGCATTTTAGCGAGGAAAAATACCCTGGGATTTTTTTTTAGAACATAATATTATATAAAAGATGACGTAGGTATCTAGTAGTTGACAAAAAAAAATGAAATGAGGGCTTTCGCGTTACTTGGAAGAGGCAACTGTCTTTTTATTCAATCATACTTTAACACCTATACCAAATTAGTCTATAACAATATAAATCAACGAGCCCTTTAAAAAATTGTATTTTATCTCCTAAAATACAAATATAACTAATGCTAAACCTTTTGAAGTTTCTATAAACACGTAAACTAATGCAAAAACTAAGTAAAAATATATTTTAAGTAAATTAACAAACATCTTAATTGAATCTCACTCAGTCGACACTAACTTTTTATTTGACAGATCGATTCGAGTTCTTAAACGAGGGGAGTTGCGAGATGATGCTTAGAGAATGCCAATTTATACGTCATTCCATACTTAAATGTCATAATCTCGAAGCTGCTTTAGTTCAACTCGCCGCCGCGCCCGCACGCGTAGCGCTAGTGTGCATTCGTCTTATGTATCGAGGTTTACAGAATGCCGATTTGTAAACTCACGGCGGATTCAGCTTCGAGCACAAGATATCGGCCTTAGAGAATAGCACTGCTGATTCCGCATTAACATTAACAACGGCGGATGCACGGTGCGGCGCGCCTGCGAGCGGTTTGGTAATTGGACTGAAAATTTTCTGGATGTGGTCCCAATGTAAGCGATTCACATTTACAAATAACACTAAATTAAAAAAATTAATAACCCCCGACACGAAACCGTTACATTATCCTCCCAACAACTAGATAAGAGCTGATAATCTTCAAATGGCTGAAGATATTTTCTTGGATCATAGATAAGAACACTCTCGATTGTGACACCTTGCAAACAAAAAAACTAGATCAAAATCGACGCATCCGTTTCGGAGCTAAGCCACAGACAGACAGACATTCACGTCAAACTTATAACACCCCTCTTTTTCGTCGGGGGTTAAAAAAAACAACTCAAATATCGAATCTCATCTCACTTCACTTGAGCTTGTTAGAGGTGAGTTTGCGATCGAAGTGAATGTGAGATCGAGATGAAAAGTGAGGTGAGATTTAAGGTTTTACAGAATAGCACTCCTGAAAAAACTTTGCTCAATTGACAAATAACAACAGGCGACTGAGTGAAAAACTTTTTAAACTGACATAATACATATATTCGACGCATGAGGACAAATATTCATTCTAGTTTCAATCGCAAAATGACAAATAAGCATTAAGAAAAAGTCAATATGCAAATATACCAATTACTTTTTAATGCCAATAACGACATATATTTTCAGTTTTATAGTAGAAAATCACCGCGGCAGTTTTATTGTATCCTTTTTAAGTTGTTTATTGCATGATTTAATTATTTTTTTCTAGAAGTCGTTAATTTCCATCCGTTCTATAAGGACCTAAAACCAAAATATCCTATTAACACTTTACTGCTGCAATACAGCAATAGATTAATTGAAGATTGAGCAAATGTCATGGCATGCGACGGAAGTGTAGTGTAGTAGAGTGATTCAAGAGAAAGGTTTATATGTATAATACATGCATAATATACTTAAGGATAACCCACAATAACCATTTTCCCGCGCGGAGCCGGGGCGGGTCGCTATTACATAATGAAAAGTAGGTCATGTACCTTCCCGGTACTATTTCAGTTCGGACATTAAATTATCATATTCTGTTATATTCTAAATCCACTTAGACTAAGAAGGAAAGCTGATAATGATGCCCATGAAATTTGTTTTTTTTTTTTGCAATTTTTTATTGGCTTGCTCTTTTGTCGCAAAAATTGTATGTATCAAGCTTCACCGGCCTTAAGGGTGTCACGCCCGCGGCGCGCCCTGAACAGGAGCGCGCCTGCAAGGCATCGACAAGAAGAAGATAACACGATGAAAAGTAGTATGATGAAAACACAGGTAGAAACACAGACGATAAAATATGTATTTGGTAAATATAGGTTGTTTGTCGACAAGGCTAGATTATAATTGACATTTAATAATATAATTTACACAGAAATTTGGAACTCGGCCGGCATGGCCGAGAGGTGAGACAAAAGTGACTAGAAAAATGGACGAAATGACGGATGATTATTGACTGAATTCCAAAATTAAATATATTCGAATTTAGGCGAGAATGGTAAATGAGATGAGAATGAGGCAACGAGGTGGCATGCAATGCACCACGTTACAAGGGGGAGCGGAGGGCTCTACTCCAAAGTAATCTTGACCAACGCGTCAAAGGGCGGTTCAAGGGAAGCTCGGACTAAAATCGCGGATAGTGTGACCACACTTCTCCTATGTAGCTGCTGAGACGGGCGTGGCGAGTATAACAGTATAAGTTGATTATATTAATGGAGACAGTCCAGTTCTGCACTTCCTATTGTGTTTTATTTGTAGCTGCACCTTGTTATTATAATGAACTAATTGCGTTAGTCCACACTATTGTACGAGTGAGATATGTGTTTTTACCCGACTGCAAGGGGAAGGTTATTTATTACTTGCTTATTGTGAGTTTGTACAGGTGTGCCGAAGTAGTATTTCCGAACAATTTTTTAACTATTCCCATAGGAATAGAAATTTACCTGCAATTACGTAAACATGTTACAAACTTTATGTATGATATACATAATGAACGTTAGACACAAATAATAATTGACATGTAATAGAATAACGGTTCACAATAAAAAGCTTTTCAATTGGGATATTGTTTTATTTTAATTTTCAAGCATATTTATGCAGTCGGGAATATGATTTTGAATTATTGTTGCTGACTTTCATGTTGCAGGCGTGGTGCAGTTTTATTATAACACTGTTTATTACTGAGGCTATAAATGATTAAGTTTCACTTGATTAAGTAACTTAATAACCTTTAACATAAAAGTGTCTGTAAGATTATCACACACAATTTAATATTACAGCCCATTACCTACGTCAGAGCAGATGTACAAGCTGTTGTTGTTCTGTAAAAAGATCTAAATTGTTACATTTAAAGTTATTTTTCGTTCAAAAACTCAGAACACATTGGCGACAAAAAGAGAAAAAGGAAACTAAAATTATCGAAAATAACTAAACGAAACACTTCATTTACAAACAAGAAATTCCTTTTCACTTCTAAAAAAATATTCATTACTAGCTATTCACCCCGCGGCTCCGCCCGCGTTAACAGGTTTTCCCGCAGTAAAAAGTAGCCTATGTGTTATTCTTATGTATAAGCTATATTATTGTAAAGTTTCATTAAAATCCATGCAGTAGTTTTTGCGCGAAAGAGTAACAAAAAACATACATCCATACTCACAAACTTTCACGTTTATAATAGTAGTAGTAGTATGGTTTATTCCAGTCCATTAAGAACAATAATCATTAATTTTATCTAAATAGTGGTTTTATTTTATTTACATACATAAAGTCACGCCTATTTCCCGGAGGGGTAGGCAGAGACCACTTTCTTCCACTTGCTACGATCCAGACACACTTCTTTCGCTTCATCCACATTCATCAATCTACTCATGCATGCTCGTCGGTCGCACACACCTGCGAAGAAATTCAAGGGTTGTGTGTGAAGTTGACCAACCCGCACTGGGCTAGCGTGGTCGACATCAGGGTAGGCTCGAGCCCCTCGGTAGGGACGTATATGAGCTGTTATCGTATATACAAAACCACCACCAGTGTTTTGGTTGGTCCCTAAGGAATATAAGTAAGACTCTATACAAGAAAATGTAGATAGGTTAAAAAATTAGTACGCTTCGCTGCAGATGTAAATAGAATCGAAATTTTCAAATTCAGAAAATAGTTTTTCGTTTAGAAATACAGAAGGAAATGGAGGGTCCGCAATGTCTGCATAGTAATTTAGCTGTGAAAGGGAGTGCAGTTGTCGGAGGCCGCTAAGTAGCCAGCACTCCGCACAGCCAACGCTAAGCTCATTTCGCCCGCTTTGGTTTTATAAAACTGGGTAAATTCCTACACCGAAACCATGGAGGTACGATTGCGGTTTGGGTGGATGTGGCAATATGTAATGTTCTAAAATTGCAGAGTGTACAGCCTTCCGCTCTACTCAAGTTCGTCTGTTGGCAAAAAACAAAACCTACTCTGGAAGTGCCACATATTTCTTTTTTTAACACGCTTTTATTAGGTCAGTAGGGGAGTATTGGGCATTCTAAAACAGTTTTCGGATCATCGTTCACTGGCACTCCGTTCATCTCGCCTCGCTATCGCTCCGCTCGTTTCACTACGCTTAGTGAACAATGATTCGAAAACAGTTTTAGAACACCCAATACTCCGTTATGAACGGAACAGGTGTAGAAAGTGATCAGTGTAAACGAGTCGTGTTAAATACTCACCAGAATTTTTCTAAAACTCTCTCACACACACACACACACATCACATCACATTACGATAACTACAATCTCTGAGGGTTCTGGATTGCTAAGATTGCTCCCTCGACACTGACATCGGTTGATTGGCTGAAGTTCGCTGAATTTAAAGAATTATAAGTTTCGTTCATTATCAGCACAGCCTGGCTGGGATTCGTCTTGGTATACAAAACTGACTTGGACCATCATCCGTTGACTGGCTGAAGTTCAGAAAACTTCCTTCAACTTCAGTAGTGACAAGTCAAGGTTCTGGATGACCAAAACAAAATTCCCGACAGTGACATCAAATGAGGGGTTGAAACTTATAGAAGAACTACTTTCAACCTCAGCAGTGTAGGGTTGAGGGTCTTAGATTGAAAAAACTTCCCCCGTCTAGTGGTGATGAAAGAATATGAACAATACGTCAGTATCTCACCACGACAACTTGAAAAGTACAAAACTGCTTACAGTAACATCAATCTTTACCCTAAGTATAAACTGTAAGCGATTAGCGGAAAAACTGACAGCCTTAGTAGCATCTTCCAGCCGACCTTAGAACAAGAAGAATACATATATGCAGTGATTTATTTATTATATTTATTGGGTGTTGAATTTTTATAAATTTATTATTTATGTATAGTTCCATACTCTAAACAAGTGACAAATACAGCAGTAGGTAAAGGATGAAACACATGATAAATAACAACAATTTAATAATTTAAAAAGCTTTCATTTAAATTTATTAATTAAGTTATTATTATTATTCCACGACAATTTATTTGTCACATGTATTATTTCTTAAAATATTTCGTAAATGACATAATGAATTGAGGAAAAAGTGATTTCAAAGATCTTCTGATGAGGTCTGATGAATAAGTTTCTTGTTTACATTAAAACCAAAATTGCTTTTTACGTTTTACCATGCCAAACATAGATTTCGTTTATTAGAGTTCTAACCGACCCTCAGTGAACGGAGCGTGATAACATATCCGCTATAAGGCAATAACTTAAACCCAATACCTTTAATAAAGTTCGAATTAAATTGATGGGATCCGTAGGTATAAATAAACATAGAATTACATTCTACGAACAGGTTTTTTTTTATGCTTATAATTTAAATGTAAGTAAGACGTATAATATTTGAATTAAGAAAATAAGTCGTCACGTACCTTACTCTCTTAATTATAGTTATTGTTGTTGTTGTTGTTGTTGCTATTACGAGAACGAAAAATCTCGTTGAATATTTGTCATTGTTTAAATTTCAGATATTTATAACAAAATCGTGGTATATTAAGAATAAGAAACATTTATTTGCAGGACATTCTCATCTACCGAACTATAGTTACAAAATATTTAGCCTTAGAATAAAAATAACTTTCTCTCTATCATAGCATAAATAAAAGAAAACTATTTAGAAAATATTACTTAGGTATCATACTGTTGAATGTAGGTCACGTTCCCACGCTATGAAGTATAAATGCAATTCCTAAAGAACCCTAAAGCATCAATGCAAAGCGAACATGCTGACGATGACTCGTTTCGCGAAGCTAGGACTTTTGCTGACGACGACGCTCAACAAGCCGGTTCCTTTTTTAAAAAATAACCCTATCATTGTAGAAATAATAAAGTGTGGGTCTCGGTGATAAAATGTTTTTTTTTTTTCATTATGAGGTTTTCCAATTACAAGTATATTTGCGATAGGTCATTAAAATTTATTCGAAACGAGTTAAAAAAAATGTTTTTGAAATCAATCAACCTTTATTGTACCTATTGTTGGTTCCACCTATTATCGTTTCAAAGTCGGTTAAAAATAAAGGTAGATTCATATGAGCACGGTTTTGACTATGTAGAGTTTAGAGGTATAAATATTAAAACTCGTATAAATAATAAAATAAAACAGATAATATATAATAATATGAGTACAAGTTAAAAGTAAAGTTTTGCTTATCTGTAAAATCTAAGTCTGTACCTATAGGTTGATATATTTCATCGTTGTTGTGACAACCTCCGTGGTCGAGTGGTAAAACGCTCACCACATTACGGAGGTTCCGGGTTCGAAACCCGGCACGGTCGACCTTGGAATCTGGAATGATTCTGTGCGTCGGAAGGCACGTAAAACCTGGTCCCGGCTACTATCTTCGGATATAGTCGTTTTTAATTTTTATTTTATTTGTAATAATCAGGTAACAAGGCTTGTAGATAGAATAATAATATAATTTAAAACTTTTAAAATATTATACATACACTGAATTAAATAAAAAATATGCAACTTAAAAAACTTATTGACACCAAGTTGTTCTATCGTTGTGAACTTACCTTTATATATTTTCGCTGTTGTCGTCAGATTTTGGTTCCAATTTCAATTAAATCAGAATCATTTTTCTGCAAATTATGCGACTTTAGCGTGTGAAATAATTTCATTGAATTTTGCTTGCTTAGGATTTTTAAAATATAAAAGCGGATATGTGTCGTGAATATTTTACATTCTGTGCTCGACGCTCAAGCTGAAAATCAGGACTTCCACTGTGGTTCCGACGACTGCTCACGTCACCCAGTCACCTCGAGCTGCTTTATACCCGTCACCCTGAGGCATCATTGTATCGCGATCATGTGCGTAAGTTTTACATACATTTATATATTGTCCCTGCAGTTTCATTTTCTTTAACATGATAAATATCATTTAAACTACCTATCTTGTGGCAGTATATTTTTGTTTCCTGATTCTCTAGGGAATAAATAGTACCATGAATGATTAATATAATTTGAATAAATTTAATTTCAGGTCTGAACAAAATTATCGCAAAGTGCAGAAGAAGAGGGCAGGGGAAAAATTCCTGGATAGTGACGAGGAGGAATTAGTAAGGTAGTGTATATTTTCTCACATTAAAAAACATTTAATCAAATAAATTAAAAAATCAATATGATACTTTGACCTGTACGTACCCATTTATAAATACAATCTAAACTAAAGTTTTTTTTTTTCAACTTTGATTATAAAATACTTACGGATAATAGACATAACCTAATCTAAACATTAAACTTATTTTAAACTTACTTCCTAAATTTATTGTTTTTATTTTAATGAAATTAATCATTCTCATTTAATTACAGTGTGAAGAAGAAGGTGAAGCCTGCACCCAAAAAAGCAGGCAGGGGAAAACCTGCTCACAGCAAGGACGAGGCCCCCAGCGCGCAGGCGTGGTTGTTCTCCGACGAGGACGAGGACGGCGACCAGGTGCGCTCGAAGCAGGACCCCCCGAACTGCGTATTCTCTAGGCGCGTCGCCGGCGGCTCCGTGCGCCGGCAGGCTACCTTGTCGGGGGACCTGTTAGCGGAGGTCCGCATTTATAACCCGGAGGAGGTTCGTAACCTAGACGGCTACGAACGATGTGACAAGGCCGCAGTTTGGATCAGATATCAGGGGGATTCTCATTCCCCTGAAATGCACGATTTAAGGAAATTTGTTAAAGGTGCAAAGACATACTTTACCGAGGAGGGTAAATTCTTTGCCTCCAAATATAACAAGTGATTTTGTTATTAGTATTATGTATTAGATAGATGTTTATCATATTTTTACTAGGTAGTTTGCTTACATGGAATACGAGTAAGATAGAAAATACCTATATTTTGATATAAGTAAAAACTAATATATTTTTTTCTTATTTTATAGAGTAAACATTCCACTAAAATAATTAAAATATTTGAAATGCACGATTTAAGGAAATTTGTTAAAGGCGCAAAGACATACTTTACCGAGGAGGGTAAATTCTTTGCCTCCAAATATAACAAGTGATTTTGTTATTAGTATTATGTATTAGATAGATGTTTATCATATTTTTACTAGGTAGTTTGCTTACATGGAATACGAGTAAGATAGAAAATACCTATATTTTGATATAAGTAAAAACTAATATATTTTTTTCTTATTTTATAGAGTAAACATTCCACTAAAATAATTAAAATATTATTATTACCTATAATAAAAGTTAAAACTAATAAACTTGTACTTTTGATTTAATTCCTTATAGGTAATATTGAATACTTATTACTTGATTAATATTTCACATTAATATCTTAATAATTTACCTAAAAGTACTTAGTAAAGCGTGTATAAAACATGGTTCGATCAATATTTTGCACAGTTTGCGATATATCAGTTAAAAGTAACGCCTTTTCAGCTCATTTGAAGTCTATCTTACACAAAAACAATACTGCAGTTACCGAATGTGATGGCATTGAAAAAATCAATAGCGCATTCCGAAGTCGCATTGCATCTTATCGCGTGTCGTGTGAGGCAGCCGCGAGCGGGAGCGATGATGGCAGCGTCTCGGCTGAGGCACTTCCCCCTTCGCAGTTCCTAGCGCGGCTGCGATCACGCGTCCGCGCCTTACTCTCTGCGCGTATGCTAGCTCATGATAGTGTGAAGGTCAATTTCGAATTGTTTTCAGAGTTTTTTTTGCCAAAAGATAATTCTATGTCTATTAAATCTTTTTCTACAGAAAATATTGTTCTTCATCAGAGTTATAACTTTGAAGACGTATTTTCTAGAGTTCTTCAGATAATAAATAAAAAAATTGAAGAATTTGAGCAAAAAGATAGCGGGTGGGCATTTATGCGAAACCTGTATCTTGAAGTAAATATAAACAAGTATAATCCTATGAGAGCTTCAAGTTATATTGATCTACCAAAGTGTATTAAATACAAACGCGCCTGCATCAATATTCAAAACAATGATAATTTTTGTTTTTTGTGGTGTATAATGGCAGCTTTGTTTCCAGCAAAAAATAATGCCCAGCGAACATCTGCTTATCCCCATTTTAAAACTATACTTAATACAAAAGACATGACATTTCCAGTAGGACTAACAGACATCAAGGTTTTTGAAAAAAATAACCCAAACATTAGCGTTAACGTATATGGACTTCAAAACAAATCAAAAGTTGTTGGGCCATTGTATAAGAGTGAATGTCGTAAGAAGCATCACGCGAATTTACTATTTTTGGAAAATAATGATAAATCGCACTATTGTCTAATTAAAAATTTATCAAAATTACTTCGCCAACAGTTAACTAAACATCATTCGAAAATCTTCCTATGTGAAGAGTGTATGATATTTTTTGATAGTGAAGATAAACTCCAGTCGCACATTTGCAGCGGTGTTAAAACTATTTTACCTAATGAAGGCACTACAATTCAATTTGATCATTACGAAAGAATGCAAAACATGCCTTTCGTTATTTACGCTGACTTTGAATCTTTATTGAAACCTGTTACCACAAAATGTGATAGTGTTGATACCAACACTTTGACTTTACAACAACACGTGCCAGCTGCATTTGCTTACTACGTAGTATGTTCGTATGATAGTTCCCTGAACAAATATATTTCGTATCGCGGTCTGGATTGTGTAGAAAAGTTTTTAAAATATCTTCTACGTGATATAATACAAATAACTTCAGTATTTAATTCACCTGTGCCAATTAAACTGACAGCTGAGGATAAAAAAAACTTTTTGGATGCAAAATTATGTTTTCTTTGTAAGAATCCGTTGTTTGATGATAAAGTTCGAGATCATTGCCATCTCACAGGAGTCTATCGAGGAGCAGCTCATTCTTATTGCAATCTTAAGTTTCGGTTGCCAAATTTTGTGCCCGTATTTTTCCATAATCTATCTGGTTATGATAGTCATCTTTTTATTCGGCATTTAGGTGAAATGCCTGGTGGAATAAAAGTAATAGCGAAGAATAAAGAAAATTACATTTCATTTACCAAGTTTTTCAATATTGATGATAAAGACTGTTTGCCTGTTCGTTTCGTGGATTCTTTTAAATTTTTAGGAACAAGTTTAGAAAAACTAGTAGCAGGCCTAAATAATAACGAATTTATGCACTTATCTCGTTTTTTCCATGCTGTAGATCAATTAAACTTGTTAAGACGAAAAGGAGTCTATCCTTATGAATACATGACTAATTGGAACAAATATAATGAAACTGAACTACCACCCATAGATTGTTTTTATAGCAAATTGACTGGTTCTATCATTTCAGAATTAGATTACAGGCACGCGCTTAAAGTTTGGGATGCTTTTGGTTTAAAAAATCTCGGGGATTATACTGATTTATATTTAAAAACAGATGTTTTACTACTAGCGGATGTTTTTGAGAATTTCCGAAAGACCTGTTTACTGTATTACAAGTTAGATCCAGCCTTTTACTTAACAGCTCCAAGCTTAAGTTGGGATGCGATGTTATTGAAAACGGGTATTAAATTAGAATTAATAAATGAATTGGAAATCATAAGAATGATTCAAAAAGGTATACGTGGTGGTATATGTTTATGTTCTTGTAGATATTCAAAAGCTAATAATAAATACTTAAATAACTATAATCCAAACCTGAAAGAAAACTTTTTGATATACATAGATTGTGTTAATTTATATGGTTACGCTATGTGTGGTTTTTTACCATACTCTAATTTTAAATTACTAAAGCAACATGACATTGAACATATAGACTTTAATAGTTTACCCTCGGATGGTGACTATGGATATATTTTGGAAGTAGATCTTGAATATCCAGAAGACTTACATAGTCTTCATAATGATTTACCATTCTGTGCTGAGAAATTTGCACCTCCTGGTTCTAAATATCCTAAATTAATACCAAATTTATATGACAAATACTATTACGTTATTCATTTCGTTCATCTTCAGACTTGCTTAAGACATGGATTAAAACTCAGAAAAATACACCGAGTTTTACAATTTAAACAAAATAGGCCAGTAAAATTAGCTTACCCTGGACAAAACTCATAAACTCGCTTTTTTAAATTCTTTGTTGGCTTTTGTTATTAAGTATCAAATACTAATTAGATATATGAAGCAAAAAATCCGCAGTGGTTACCGTTTGTTATAAAAAAAATGAGATTTCGTACAGTACCTAACTTTTTCCTAAAAGTAAAATAGGTAACCAAGTACTTTGTTAGTATAATTTTTAGGGGTGTTCGAATGTTATCACCCAATATCAAAATTAAGCAGAAATCATTTTCACATCCATGTTTTTTTTTTCAGTATCCATCTGATCTCAATATCTGAATAAGCCAAAACAATAACTATGGTGCTTGCATCTAGTTAAGCTATATTGCGTCTTTTTATACATTTGAGACAAAAATTAAGCATCAGTCTTTAACGTTTTTAAAATTATGTTTTTCTCAGTAGTTGAAAAATAAAACTGTATTTTTTTGTTTTAATAATAGGTTTTCGTGTACTAGAATCATGTTTTCATCATAATTAAGCATATAAATATCACGATTAAAAATTTGAAATTATAATTAATAGCTCGCGCGAGCAAGTAGTGAAGCGGGATGCATGCGGTGGGTGCGGGGTGCGGTGGGGAGGGCGCAGCGCTGCCGCCAGCGGCGACCGCGACATGTCTTAACGAGTTTATTTCAATTGCGCGCTTTGTACCGTTTGCATCGATCGGGAAAAAATGAGATGGAATTTCCTAAATTTCATTTCACAAAATGGCACAAATATAATGATAAGAAAATTATTATACTTAATAATGTATTCATTCACTGAATCATAGGTGTTTAAATAATAACCGACATAGTCAGGGGCGTAGCTACTGCCGTATCAGCCGTATCAATTATACGGGCCCCCCCCGGGCCACGGGGGCCCCCAACGTGCGTAAGCAAAAATTAATAAAAACTTCTCAATTTTTATTCTATTTCACAAATGGCAAAAGTAAAAATACAGCAATTTCTTCAGATAGATAGATAAATGATGAATAAATATTTCTTTTAATTTTATGCATTTTTGTGCTAGTTTCCCTGGCCTTCCATGCATGTTTGATGTACCATATTTTCGAGCATAATTTCAGCTATCATAGTGCCAAATTCCAGAATCAGAGACAAAACTCGAACGACGCTATGGTCTACTTCGAATATTCACAAGTATTAAAGCTCTAGATTTAGAGACAAATTGCAGCCATCCATCTACAAAAAACCTACTTCTGAAATGCATTGTGGAAAGAGATATACGAAAAAAATTACTGTGCGGCTGGGGTCAGGACCCTCCAGCTGCATAATTTGGATCTACTAAACTATACTGATTTAGACCACGGTTGTAGTCTCTGCTGAGCTATTTGCAGTCTTAGACTCTAAAAAAATTAGGTCTGTAGCTTCAGTATTTCCCCTTTACTGCATGTAATATTTAAATATAATAAAAAAAATATTTAAGTTTGTAAATGGCTTTATTCAAGCTATAAAAACAATCATAGAAAATAAAAAAAATAAAAACGACCATCGCTGAAGATTTTTTTTCAGGAACCATATATGGGTTCGTATGCATCAAAGCTTTTAACCACTTGGACATATATGGTTTCGTATGCAAACTAACCAAACCTTATATTATCAAAGAAAATAAGTAACTAAGAAATTATATCAAATTATTGATGAAACTGAGATAAACAATTTCTCTTGTCATTGTAACATAAAAATACCATACATTTTGGGCATCTTGTTTAAGTTTTCACTGAATAAACTCGATATAATATTTGTCGAATTTTCTGCCATTCAGGCAGTGTCCAATATTGTCGATCTGCACAGATGTCAGGGGTAGCTCCTGGTGCTTTTCTGAAGCTTTTCCCATCCCCTTACTCTGAATTGGCGACCCAGGACTTGAAAACAATTATGGACTTCCCTGGCGGCTCGTTAAAGGCGACGAACCTCGTCCTAAATCATCCGTCTCAAGAATAAAATAACAACAGGGCGTTTAAATCGTATGGAGGATGTGGGGATCTCCGTGTCAGAATCGGAAGCCAAATCATCATCACTAAGGTCATTCTCAGGGATTCGGTTAGAACGCATATTATGCTCATAAAGCGCCCAGAGTCTACCTGGCCATAAAAAAAAAAGAATTCTTAGCATTACGAAAAAAAATTCAGTAAATTAAACCAAAACCATATCTCTGTATTAAATAATGGTAAAAGCGTGAGTGCATAATAAACCATATCTGTCTAAGTAAAAAAGAGCATGAATGCATACGAAACCAGATATGGTTCCAATATAATTGATGATAAAAAATTGTGAAATCAGGTAGAAAGTAAAAGTCTGTTACAGTACATAAAAACTAGAGGGTATGACAGATAACAAATATTTTTTTCCGATCTGAAAATCTTATCTTTTCATATTTATTTCTTTTGAGAATCACACGTGCACGAAAATGTTCGGTGACCATGCCCAAAAAAGTGAGATTAATTCCAAATGACATTTGACCAAAGACGAAAAAGTTGCACTTTGATATTGCTAATGATATGACTAACAAACTTCATTATAATTTAACTATCAGCTTTTCATATTTTTGGAAAAAAAATATTGTAATGATGTCAACCCATATATGGTTCCGTATGCGGTAAAGGGTTAAATAAAACGTCATTACGTTGTGTGTAAGCTGGCGTCTACGCCGCCAGCTACCACATCTAGAGCATCAAAACTACTGACCCTAGAGATGTAGTAAATGTCTCAAATTACAGATTTTGTTAAAAACTAGTCTCCAAATATTTCAGCAGTCTAGGTCTTACCGTTGTCTAGCAATTAACGATAGTAATTTTTCGCGCCAAATTATTCAAATATTGTGAGAGTGTCGTAAATAAAAGCGCAACATTGCCAGATCGCGCAAAGACCGACCGGACGGCTCATTTTGACGTTGTTACACACAATAATCAAACTTACTCACTAGATTTAACAGTCTCACTATTTGCAAACTTATACGGTAGCGTTGTAAGTGGTATAGACAATATGTAGCTTGTGTTGGAGAATGTTGTAACATTTTGATAGTTTCGCATTTTGCTAGGTAGGTACTATGCTACAGACAATGCCTCAAAGCAAGAATGGGATTAATCAACAGTGTTGGTTTAACCAAATATTTCGCGTTTTATTACTTCAACATCATTCAGATTCAGTAATTTTTTTCGTATATTTCCACAATGCATTTCAGAAGTAGATTTTTTGGAGATGGATGGCTGCAATTTGTCTGTAAATCTAGAGCTTTAATACTTGTGAATATTTGAAGTAGTTTCGAAGATCTCGCTTGTGTCGACTGGCGGGATATGCTCCAGCTAACACACTGTTTTTAGACCATAACGTCGTTCGAGTTTTGTCTCTAATTATGGAATTTGGCACTATGATAGCTGAAATTATGCTCGAAAATCTGGTATATCAAACATGCATGTATCTCTTATATGGTGGCCAGGGAAACGTGCACCATTTTTTATTTACTTTTGTGAGAAATATTTACCCTTCCTAAGGGCCCCCAACCAAATTTTTATACGGGTCCCCGCCAAGGCACGCTACGCTTCTGGACATAATGCTAAAGCTTAGCATAGTATTGGTAGGCAATCACTTGTACTACTGGCGGGTCATAATACACTGAACGATATCTAAGGTCATTGACATTATACGTAAAATAAAATTGAATCTGTACCGGCAAAACTCCGGTCAGGTCTCATTTACGAATATAATTAGGTAAATATTTAACAACCTAATTAGATCTACCCAATAAGTTGTAGGTAATAATAAACATCATTAATATTATTTTACCTTTCTATATTCTTAGGATGCACACAGAACAAAACATTTTCATTTTGACTACCCTGTACATAATACATAAGGACCCGAATGCTAAACAATAATTTTCTCTTTACGATTAGTAAAGAGCCATAAGTAGGTACTTATTTGGGAAAACAAAGATTAGACCTTGGGAATTTGGTGAAACTGCGGCGCGCGCGCGTCTCGCGACTCGCGACAGTACGTTCGGTCGAGGGGAATTGGGACACAAAGAAATTACAACCTTATTCTGCATGAGATAACGTTCATATTGAAACGTTACCAAGAAAAAATATTAATTAATGAATAATTGCTGACATTATTTGCTTAATTTGTTTCTTATAGTACTAGTTAAATTTATACGTCATAAATTAAAAACTTTTGGAGTAGTTATATATTTTGGTTCTCTAAAAACTGCAAATATTCGGAACTGTTAAATTCTGCAAAGAGAATCTGCTTAATTTTCAACAGTTTATTAGCACACACAATAAACTATTCAGAATAAACTGTTAAAATATAGTTATCTATAATCTCTGGTCAGATAAGCCAAAAAATCTGTAACTTACTGAAGATCCTTTATAAATGATAATTCTGAATAATTAATTAGATTAATTTTAATTTCTTTAACTGGAATGCAAGCATTATATTATAATAGAGGCACTTTTACAAAGTTAGTTATTATGCTGTTCCACTGAAATCAAAATAAGAAGAAAATTTAATTTTTCATTTTTTTTGTACATACGCGGGAATTTAATTTGCTTAATTTGGTATATTTTAACTATAACTAACTGTATTTTATGCCATAAAGAAAGAAGTTTACAGTTATCGAATTATTTCCATTTTTAGCTAATTTTACTGGCCTAAAAGCCTTTTTTGAAACAGTATATTGACATGAACACTGAGCTTAGAAAAAAGGCTAAGTCTGAGTTCGAACAAGATTTATTTAAATTATTTAATAATAGTGTATTCGGTAAAACTTTAGAAGATAATGAAAAAAGAATTGATGTCAAAATGGTAAACGTATGGAGAGATGATAAAAATAAAACGAAGAAAAAAATGTCTGCAGAACAACTTATAGCAAGACCGAATTTTCATAGTGCAACGATATTTACAGAAAATTTTGTTGGAGTTCAAATGAAACCTGAATCTGTTATTCTTGACAAACCTATTTATATTGGATTTTCGGTTTTAGAACTGTCAAAGAGTCATATGTTCAATTTCCATTATTCCGTAATGAAACCTTATTATCATGATAAACTAAGGCTTTGTTATACAGACACCGACAGTTTTCTTTACTCTATTCAAACGAAAGATTTTTACAATGATTTGAAATTAAATTTTCAGTCATATTTTGATACAAGTAATTATTCCGAAGACAACCAGCATGATATTTTAATTCGGAATAAAAAGGTACCTGGCTTTTTTAAAGACGAGATGGGAGGACAAATTATTACGGAGTTTGTAGGACTTAGGTCGAAGCTTTATTGTATTAAAACGGAAGGACAAGAGTTTAAAAAAGCAAAAGGCGTACAAAAACGTGAAATAAAAAAAATTGGATTGAAGGATTATTACAAAGTATTAATGGAAAATAAAATAATACGCAAAAAGAACATAATTTTTAAATCTCTTAAACATGAAATTTTTACACAGGAGCAAAACAAAGTCGCATTTTCCGCTAATGACGACAAACGTATCATTCAAAAAGATAAAATTTCTACTATATCTTGGGGTCACTGCGATAGTTTCTTTTAGTCTGTCGTTGATATTGGTCTAACCATGTGCGAAGGTTACTTATTTGATTGTGTTGTATCCATGAGAATATATAAACATTCAAATGGTATACATATAAAAACTGGTCTTTGGGTTGAAAATGACTTTCTGCCTCAATTAGAGATTAATAATTCACAAGAAACAGTTTTTTTATCTTTGGACGAATGGGAAAATATATATCAAGATTTTAAACATTCAGTACCTAACAACAAGAAAAATATCGACGATATGTATTTATATAAGCTCATTTATTGTGATAAACGATGTACAGTGGAGTTTATAAATTTAATATTGGACGCTATCGTCACTTATGGTATTTGTATAAATTTAAGATTTGAAGAACTTAAAATTGAATATAAATCTGTTATGCTAATTGTTAATAAAATATTAGATTATTCTTCATTAAAAAGTCTATCATGTTTCCAAAACCTACCAAATAATTTAATCAAATTTGCAAATCCTTGTTCTATAACAGAATTAGAAGTTATTAATTTAGGTAGTGCATATTTTTTGAAATGTCTTAATTTGTAGATAAATGTAACTTTGTTGTAATAAAATAAATAAGTAATGTAAAAAAAAATCATATGCGAATGTAATAAATTTTAAATGAAACCTATCAATTTAAGAAATTGTATCTAGTAAAATAAGAAAGTAAATAATGTAAGAATCATTGTAATTTTAAATTAAATCTAAGAAATAAAAATATGATACCTACTACATGTACTTAAATAAATATTTTGTTTCATTTTTAATTACTTTATAGTTCCTGTACAATACCAATTTTAATAAAACTTATAAAGTGTTGGCACAAAATCAAGTTATGACATGTACAGTCAAAGGCAAGGTTAGCTGAACACGCACACCGCTGATCTATCTTATATTCATTCAATGAATATAAAAACGATGTAAAGTCCAAAGTGCTCTGCTTAGCTTGCTTTTGACCGTACCAGTGTCATAATATGCTGATGTTGTATATCCGCAATAGGAAGAAAGGCATGTTAAGACTTGTCGGTCGAAATGATTGCAGCGCGGGGCGGTGCGGGGTCAGGTGGATCACGTGGATGGTGTCTTATTATCATTACATACATACGTAAATCTATTGAGTTGTGATATAGTCACCAGACGTTCTTCATTTGTTTCCTTGCAATCATTGCGTTCGGTTCACTACAATTCCTAAAATGTCAGAATCTCGAACAAGTAACATGCAAACTAGTTACCTTGCTGTGAGTGACGATGAAATTCCTAAATACATAGTGCGCATCGAACTTTTAAAGTGTATAGAAAGTGAAATAGATGTGAATGTGGTAGCAAATTCAAAAGCTCAATATGTTGTGTATAGAGACGAAGATAATATACTGTATAAGACAACACAGTTACTGTGGCAGATCGGTGCGGAGCTTGGTCTACGGAACGAGAGATCGTGCAATATAGATATAACAAGGTATGTTTTAGGTGATAAAAATAAGTCATACTTATTTTTAAACAGTTCCTTGTATAGTTTTGGCTAATGTAAGTATTATTTTGTTATAGACAGGTGTGATTGAAAGGTGGAGGGAGTGTTCGGAACGTCAGACTCACGCGACGATGCGGCCGCCTTCGACGAAGATGACGGCTGCGCTAGCAGCAGCGGAAGAGCAGCGAACCGAACGCAATGAACATTAGTTTAAGAATTTATTATATAATGAAATTATTTTATAAAAATAAACAACAAACAATATTTTTGTCTTTTATTATATTTAAATAATAATAACATTTTTACACTGAGTTAAACAAAAAAGTAACAATTAATTACTAAATTCTTAAAAAAAATCTACATTTGCAAGCTTATCACTTTTACTAAAAAATTTGAACTGATACATATGATTATCAAAAAACCATTTTTGTAAGCAAATACAATTTTTAAGAGCACATTGATTTTTATGAATAAAACAGTTCAATTCACAAGTTTTATATTTTTCTTGTAAAGTTTTCAAATTTGGACAGCCCTTTTCTCCAAGATCTACAATATCACAATTTTCACATATTTTTTTAACCCATTTTTCTTTTTCACTTCCTTTTACGAAAATACTCTTATTTTGTAAATAAAACGGAATTAATCGTTTAAATTCTCTGTAGTCAATGAAGCCATCACTCCAAAGTATTCCTCTGTTTCTTTCTAACCAATTCACTTGCTTTTTCTCTTCCTTTGTTAACGTAGAGTACGCATAAGGTGGTTTTACAATAAACACTTGTGTCCAGTCAATAGTAGCTATGGCAAACTCTTTAACGATAAAATCATTTTTGGAATTTTTGAATCCTTGTACATCAACAAATATAGTTTGAGGTTTCATTATGATATTTTCCTTATAATATTGCTTAAAGGTCTGTACTCAAAAATGCAATCATTAAGTATAAGACAATAAGCTGAAGTTTTGTCAGGTATGTCTCGATCTGCTTCAATTTCTAGCCTCACGTCGACCGAACCCTTAAGAGATTCTTGTTGACGACAGCAATCAATAACAAACAAAGGCGCTATATCTTTAAATTCCTTTAAACTCAACAACGGTGCTGCTCGGCGTCCGTAATAAGACTGTTGAAATCTACAGTATTGTTCATATAATAAGGAAATTTTTTGGTCTGAGAAACTAACGTTCAAATTTTCATAAGGAAAGTACACAGAATTTAGAAATACTTTTACTTCTGTTAAACTGCAATGATCAAATACAGACATAGAGCTCTTTGCATTTTGTTTTCGATCAGTTTGCAAACCTACAATAATAAAACGAGGTTTTTCTATCTGAGAAGATGTCTTAATAGACCAAGTATGTTTTCTTGTTTTTGGAAGTAAAGGATATTCATATAAATCCCAATTTCTGAACGCTAAAGTTATAGCTCGATCTCTTTCTAAATTTTTTAGAAGACCAACCTTTTCACGGTCTGATACTTTGATGTGTGGTACTCGCCAAACAATTTTGTTTATAGTTATATCTTCTAGTACTTCTTTTTCACCTAGTATCAAAGCATTTAAGTTCGTATTACTTCTTAATAAAACTAATTCATGCTTGCAGTTCATAATTATTTTTCTATAATCTTCAGCAAAACCTAGAATTTTATCCAGTGGTATAGATACAGAAAATATGCCGTTGTTCTTTATAGAACTACCATTTAAAGACCAACCCCAAACATTTGCAGGTTTTGATTCACTCTCTGTCATTGACAAATATGATTTCATTGTCGTTGTAATACCAGCGTTTTTTATCTTATCTATTTCGATTCCATTTAATTCATAACGAATTTCTTGAAAAAGGAATAAAATAGGATTGTTAACAAAATTAGTCGTTTCTACATATGTTTTAGTTTCACTGTTGTAAATTTTCACCCTTCCTTCTAGGTATAAAGTACTAGCAGAAGGTAGGATGTATAAATCTTGTTGGTTAATAGGTATTCGAATTTCATCATTCTTGTTGAAACTTGTCACATACGGTTTGTAGGAATGCAATTCGAAGCTCTCTATGCTGTTATCAGACACTGGTGGCTCCAAAACGTTTAAAATACTCATTTTAACAGGCCTATTAATTTAAGGAATTCTTTATTTGCTTTAGTTAATTTTTTAATATTTTTGATGTGTGCTTGTTTTACAGTAGCAACTTTTATACTGGCACTTTTTTGAGATTTGTTTCCAGTTTTATTGAAGTCTATCATTCTTTCTCAGATGAAGGTACAGCTGTATTTCTTCTCCACGTAGATTTATAAGATTATTATTAGAGTCTAATAATCGAATATTTATTTCACTTATTGATTCTTGATTAACAGGAAAGTAGATCAAATTTTTTGGTATTTCCACTATTCGGTACCCCGGTGGCACATTGGGTACAAATTCGTATATGATGTGTCTTGGTATACCGTTTACAAATGAACCACTTACACATCCACATTCACATTCTATTCGTACAATGGTTGTAGACAAAATGCTTACTGGATAGCGAGACTCGTGTGTTATATTCGCTTTTAATACCTCCTTACCAAAACCAAATAAACTTGCGCATGAGTTTTCCCTTTCAAAATGAATGTCTTTCGAACATTGTAGCGTAACCTTTAGCGTATTATTATTTGTTGATAATTTTAGTGAACAGTTTTTTACATTCGTTCTTAAAAAATCACTGATATCTTGTAGCTCATATGAGCCTTCTGGTATCTCAAGAATTTCGTGATCATTATAATGAAATTTATTATTTTTGGTATCAATGTTCGGTATTGAATTAAAAGTAGAGAAGTATATCAATGCACACTCATATCCAGTATTAAACTCCAGAGGAGGCGAATAATGTGTTGATAACACAGAATTTTGTCCTGTTATAGACAGAGTGAAACCCATGTTTGAAATTATAGTTTTCAATGTTAACATAAGCTTTTTATTTATGAATTTTCCAAAATTTTCTAAGAAAATGTATACATAAATGTCCACAATTAACAGTATCAAAACTTTGATACTGATCGTGATTATAACTAATCGTAACACCTTTCATATACTTTATTAATTCTAAAGGAGGTTTCAAATTGCCGAAACTGTCAAAATATTCACAATACTTGTTAATTTTCGCATAAGCTACCCAATGTGTGCCTTCATTATTAGAGTTATCTAAATTTAATATAGCACATTCTTTTTTTTTTGTTTTTCTTGGTAAAGTGTCTCTCATGTATACGCCTCTAAAATAAGGAATATCATAAGTATGATTTAGTATATCGATATTGGTCAGTGCGCGTTTGGGTAGCCGCTTTCTTAGTTTTTTGAAGTGTTATTTAAAAATAGCCCTGCACCATTTTTGTATGGTTTTATGTACAATCCTTTGCCATTGCCAATAGCAATTGCCTCCATCATTTTATTGTGTCGTTCAGATTCAATAAGATTTTTTTGTGCAGTTTTAGAATCATTTACTGCTTTTGCAATTCCTGCAGCTCCTCCAGCTAATGATCCTAATGCTGACAACCCAGCAAATATAGGAATTAAGGGTAATATGCCACCAGTTTTTGGAATAGAAATGATGCGTGGTAATTTGACATTCTTATTTTTCTTGAATATCTTCTTTGCTGCAGCAAAGGCGATTTGAATAGCTTTATTTTTATCTTTACATTTAAAGTTTTTTAGCTCCGATCGAATTTTACTAATAATGCTCTTAAAAGTACGAACACCTGATCCAGCTTTTAATTTTGCTTTCATTATATTTTTTATTAACCAAGAATCAATTTTTTCTCTTTTCCCTGCATCTTTAGCTCGAAGTCTCTTGTTTGCCATATTGATTAAATCCAAATCTGCTTTATGGCGTACGTTTATATCGTTATTAGTGTATGCAATATCGTGGTACATACAAGCTGTGTCTAATTTATTAATACCCCTGTCACCTCTTAACAAACGTTTCCGTAATTTAGTTCCTGGCCCACAAAACTGATAACCAGGTAAATGTAACTCGATTGGTAAATTATTTATAAGGTTATTAAGAAGACCTGCTCCACTCATTGATAGCAGTTTAATGATTAATTAATAAAGGACATCTCAATTTATACTTCATTGAACCAGATTTTTTATATCAACCCAACTATTTTCCTTCTCAGCAAGTCCTAACCACTTTACAAATATCTTGTCATTTTTCCTTTTAATAACTTTTTCTACAAGATAAATATCAGGATATTTCGTTTTCTGTAACTCATGATCGTAAAATGACCCAAGAATTTTTTCTTTATGCATATCTTCAATTAGGTATGTAACAGGTCTGGTTTTATTAACTTTTATTATTTTAAATATTTCTGTTGACCAATTAGGCGTATAACCCTTAGCAAATTCAGTTTTGTACTTGCTGATGCGTACTTTATCACCAAATTTGTATTTATTACCTGATGTTTTACTATTATTTATCTTTGATTTATAAATGTTTTGTTTTACAATTTGTTCATTATTAATATTTACATCAAAAGGTTTATATTTTGTAGTGCGGTGAATACTGTTATTATAGCCCCACACAATAGATTTTAGATGCTTTCCCACCCATTGATATTTACCATGCAAACTAAAATGTTTGTAAAGTTTTGTCTTTAGTGTTCTTATTACTCTTTCTACAATAGCTGCTTTTTTTGTACTAAATGTCGAATAATGATTGATCTTGCATTGTTTCATTAAATTAAGAAACAGAGTATTATAAAATTCCTTTCCCAAATCCGTTTGTAAGTTTTTAGGACAACGACCAGACTCTGTTAAAATTTGTTTCATGGCTTTAACTGTTTCTTCCTTTGTTTTCGCTTTCACTGGTACTGTCCATATAAATTTGGAAAAAGTATCAATTACTACAAGTATATACTTAAAATTATTATTCTCTTCAGAATATTTTTGCATATCGATAAGGTCAGCTTGCCAGAGATCATCAATTCCTTTAACAATCGTTAACCGTCGTTTAAAATTTTTTCTGGCTGGCTTATGAAGTTCGTTAACTAGACAAAGCTTATTACTCATTTTTAGATAAGTTAACACGAATCTTGAACAATTGATTAATTTCAGGTTTTGTGTAGTAATTTGCAGCAGTAACTATATCAAGTTTTTGTTTGAATTGTTGTAAAGATGAGTCAACTATATTTTTTACAAATATATCTAGTTCCTTTTTAACACAAAATTCTTTTAAAGTTTGATGTAAATATTGTTTATTTACCGCTTCGTCGTCATATACTGGCGTCTGTAAGCCAAGCAGTCTGTTTTGTTTCAAATCATAATGTCCTGTGTCCGATTTTAATAATGCTTCGTTATATATATCTAAATAATCTGGTAAACGTAAACGTTTATGCACATGGTGACCAAATTTATCAACGTTCATTTTTCATAAGTTCTGTGTAAGTAGTTGTTTCCTTTATGAAATTTGAATATCAACTAAAGTGCATTCTATTCGTTATTATATTTATTTACTTAATAATTTTTGCTTCCCGTAACTCTTCAATGATAGATATTATCTCATTATCGAGACCGGTGTTGCCGGCATCTCTTGAAGCGATCAATAGTTTTAATCTCTCTACTAATTCGTTCGGATCATCCCAATATATGAAGTCTGTATTTTCTAGAACTTTCTTTAGCTTTGGTAGACCTGTTCCTTGTGCTAAACTTTCAGTACTAGTTGTAGGGCATTTAGAAAATTTGAATAATGGTTTAACAATAAAGTTATATTTTATACCTTTATTACTCTTAATAGGTTTTTTTGGATCAAAATCTCTTCGGTGAGCATTTGTGTCCATTAATATTTGTTTATAATTTTGTTTATCACTTTCAGTTATTAATTTTAAATCCGGTGCATTTCGAGTCAACAGTTCCATTATTCCTGGGGTTTTCTTGTAAGATTTCCCACCAATGTCAATATGATCATCTCCATCATATACTCTTACATTGCCTATCATAAGCTTTCCTCGCTCTGAACGAAGTCCGAAAGTTATGTGATGTATAACATCAGAAGATAGAGACCACGATAATGTCTTTCTCGATGGACTTGATTCAGAATCAAGAGATTTAAAAGAAGCCATACTTGAGTCATTTTGATTCGTAGGCGTGCTAACCATAGTAGTTTCATCCTCTGAATCATCCTCAATTTCATAATCCTCACTGGACATATCATCATCATCAGCATTAACAGAAAAGTTACTGCTTTTTGGTGTCTTAGTTTCATTGGTTAATTTAGTTTCTATGCTCTGCTCATTTATTCTTTTTAAAGGTTCTGTTATGGGTTTAAATATAGATTCTAATACCTCATTACTGTTATTTTTCATGTCTTTCATAAGTTTTACTTTCTTTTTAATATTTGTTGCTGATTTTATTATCTGTTTTTTTATTTCTTTTTCCATTTTTTTATTGTCATCTGACCTACTTCGTTGTTAATATATTACTGACGATTATAACAATGCATCGCTTCATATAAATAATTCATTGATCAAAAACAATATAAGTATCAAAGTTCTTTCTAAAACAACCATTATTTTTTTTACAGTCTTTATTAATTACTACGTAACTGAATGGATCTCTCCACACTTCAAAACACATATTTCTAAACTGAGACCAAGACATATCAGAACAGGCATGCTCATCATAAACATGTTTCAGATTGATATCATCCTGTTTGAATAAAATTATTAAGTTTGAATTATCTCTTATTAGTTGCTTAGGAATCTTAGAGTAAGTTTGATTTAAATAAAAGCAATCTATATTTTTATGTCTTCCCATCGCAAAAAAATCGCGAATATTATTTTGATTTTCACATGCAACATCGTCAAATATTATTATGGAGTTTGGTTTAGCTTCACTAGATGATATGACTTCATCATTTTCAAGATATTTGTTGAATGAAACTCCTGGCACCATATCAATCACCTTTTCTAAGAAAATGTATTTTGGTTGATACAAAGACTTAGAATATACGTATAGATTATTGTATCTTAACCCATTTTCATGTAACAAAAGTCCTATGATCAAATTAGTTTTTCCACAGTTAGAAGGACCACAAATTACACATCGTATTGTATTAGGTAATAATTTTCCATGTCGCGAAACATTTTTTTTTTCTACTGAACATATGGCATCAAGCTCTAACGTGTCATTCTGTTTTACAAATTTCATGATTGAATAGAATGTCAAATCAATAAAGTAGACCTTAACAGAGTGAGTCGATTTTCAAGCTACACTACATAATATACTAAAAATAACGTAATGTGTATGTGTGTGTGTGTGTGTGTGTGTGGGAGAGAGTTTTAGAAAACTTCTGGTGAGTATTCAACACGACTCGTTTACACTGATCACTTTCTACACCCGTTCCGTTCATAACGGAGTATTGGGTGTTCTAAAACTGTTTTCGAATCATTGTTCACTAAGCGTAGTGAAACGAGCGGAGCGATAGCGAGGCGAGATGAACGGAGTGCCAGTGAACGATGATCCGAAAACTGTTTTAGAATGCCCAATACTCCCCTACTTAGGTCCACTGATATGTAACTAACTATGTAATGGAATGATGTCTTTTTTGGCTACAATTTCCCTTATAAAGTGTATATTTTTATTGAGGGTAAGGAAAAATTAGCGATCAATTTCGTACCTAGTTAAGGAATAAGTTTTAAATACAACGTTGAGTGAGTTTTGTCATCAAGACAAACCCATAAAGGGTTTTATGATGTTATTTACCATTTTTGTTAATTCATCTTGTATACATAAAAAAAGCTGAAAAGATGTTAGTTCCGACCATTATAAATTACCATACTACTAGAGGTAATTGCCACACTCACTACAATATGCTACACAAATCGAATGTCAAAGTTACACAACCAAAGCACCAAGGACCTTCGGATGATATTTCCGATGTACCGCATCTGCACTCCCGTTAATTCTCTTCGTACATCCAGCCTGCAACTCCGCAAGCCGAATGAAATTTCAGTAATTTGGTAAAGCGAATGCAAGGTACGGGTCCCGAGCGGGATTTTCTTCCAAGCCATGCTTTGTTTTGAAGTCTATTTGAAGTGGAAACACCAGAATTCCCCGACCCCCTTTCCATTCCAGCAAACATAAAGATAAGGGACCAAGCTATCTGGTTTTAATGTGCTAATAGTATGCAGTCGATGTGTAGCTTAGTGAATTAGTAATAAAGTTTATTATCGCTTGGTTTCTTTTCTCATTGGTATGTCTAATCCTTCTGAATATTATATCTGTTTGAACGGATTAAGGGAGACCGGATCGTGATGTTTATTCCTTTATTGTTATTTCTTGGTTGTTATTTTGGAATTATGTAACATAATCTTAAATTGAGATATTAATAACATCTTCCTTGAGATTTCCGGCTTAAGAATTGCCCATCCAAATCTTCCCATCGGGAGTCGCATAAGGGAAACAGAGGATTAAAATTTCGTATTAAATTAATCTGAGAAGATTTATAATACATCATACATTTGGATAGGGATAGGGTGTTCACTAAGGTAATATCTATCTATAGTTGTTATAAAAACTACATGAAATATTGTGTTTTATAGGCCCTATAAAATACAATATTTCATAATATAGGGTATATAATAAGCGAATTTCCACAATCATTATCTCATACATTGCATTTAGTATAATGAATGGTATTGAATGAAATAACTTCTCAATCCCGACTTTATGTATAAAACAGGCATATTATAGTATCGTAACACATTTTTATATTTTTTTTTGTTAAATATAATTTTACTTTTATTGTACTGCATTAAACGTACATAATTAACAATAAAAATTAAACAATTCAGTGAATGAAAAATAAAATAATTTAAAACTTTCCGTTTTCGAAA
The DNA here is from genome assembly GCA_948473455.1 of Teleiodes luculella. Lineage (NCBI taxonomy): Eukaryota > Metazoa > Arthropoda > Insecta > Lepidoptera > Gelechiidae > Teleiodes > Teleiodes luculella. Next base: position 12,660,721 of record OX419601.1, on the reverse strand, counting down.
AAAAAGTCTTAACAGAATTAGCCATAAATCAAAACCACAGGCTGAATGCAAAAAAATCCTTAGCACTAATTGAATAAAAACACCAAGTAACACTCTACACACTTGATTTTTAAAAGAGCAAAAATCCAATACTGCATTTCTTCGTTACGAAAGCTTAATAACCTACAAATATTGAAAGAAAAATCGTTGAAAGTCCGCACGAAAAAGCCAGCTCACAACACAGCAGCGCACAGTGGTTCAAATCTAGCGTAAGTGTACAAAAAGGATTAGACAGACGGAACACAAAAAGTGGCAGCACTGTGCTGGAGGCGACCTTAAAACCACTCGAAATACTTTTTACATGTGTTAAAGAAAAATATAGATGATAAATTAGTTGTTGTATTATTAATTTATACACAATATATTAGTTAAAATTTGATCACACTCACATCGTCAAGTACTTTAAATAGTTATTGCTCTAAAATCAAAGTCATCATTCCATGGAATTCTGACAGCTGTCAAATTTTGACATTCCAGGTGCCACAAACCTTTATTACGACAATCGTAAATTTATATAATTAAAAACTATGGACTCTGTCGCGTTCTGACACCTCAAACTTTTCGCCTTATTTACTGAATAGATTTGAAAAATTGGGAATAAAGATGTATTATTATTTCTACGTTTTGGTAATATATTAATGATTGCAGCATTAACCAAAGCAAACATACCGTGAAATTAAACTTCGATAAAGTTAATCTTCGAGTCATAGTATATTATGTTTACTTAGACAAGATTTTTAACTTCTTTAGCTATAATTATCTCTTAAGTATAATAGGTAAAAAACATATAAATACCTACAACAAAACAACTGAGAATAGTTTTTTTTCATTTCATTTCTTTTCATTTCTATAGAAAAACTCGTGTACCTTCCGTCGAATGGCAGCGAAAGTAAATTCGTCATATTTGTTAAAAAATGGTAGCTTAGGACCCGTCTTTTTAGGCTTATGCAGCTCCTTCGTAGATTTGTATTCTTTTGTGATATTATATACACTTTACAAAGCCACGCCAGTCATCTCCGAGGTCTTTTTAGCGCATTCCGTTGCACTCCACTCGACTGCTTTTGGCCAATTTTCGATATTGTATTTATAAAGGCTCAAAATAACAGATTTTTCTTGAACCGAAAAGACACCCCGAGGACGCTTCTTTCTGGGTGAAAGAAAGTCCACATCTTGTGTAGGGTCAGAAGAGACCATTTCACGTGACGGACCAGGTTGTGGATCCATCGTTTCTTACCAAAAAGAAAACACAAAATAACAAAACAACACAGATAACATGACATGACGTAGCATTTTCGTTTTTTTTTTACTATGGACAAAGAGGTTTCATACATCTGAAATGATACCATTACTAAAATAAATTAAATGTCGTGCAAAACGTAACTCAGTTAATTTGTTTAGTTTAAAATTAAATAGCCATGTTATTATATCACACACGTGGATGCCCTATATTTTCTCATTGAAAATCTGAAAATAATTAACGTATCTATTTGATTTTATTACAATGTGTTGGGACAGATTTTTAATTGGCAACATATTATGAAATGTCAGGATTCCATTGAATGATGACTTTGACTTTAGTAAAAGCCGGCCGTATTTTGTAACACTACTCTTTGATATAGTCACTCTGAATGATTATTATTTCTAAAGCTATACAAGAGTTTAAAATTTATTTATCTTTCTATTATTTTCATGAATCAATGAAGTAATTATTTGCTTGAATACTGCGTAAAGTTATTATAATATAGTACACAGTAAAAAAAAACTGGTAAAACTTACCACAGTATAAAATGGAGTTACGAAACTTATAATTCGAGTGATATTATAATAGGGGCTTGTGCACAGCCCGCGTCGAATACGAACGGCGTTTCTGAAAGCAGAGTATACATAGTTAGTAACACCCGTAGATGTACCATTGTTAGTGTGCACGTAGCTTTAGGCTCGAAATTACTGTTGCATTTACAGCTAAGTGCACTTACTACATACATAAAGTTGAGTCTTTTTTTATAGTTCTAAGCCAGTAGATTCAGAACTGAACCAACTCAAATCTTTCTGTGGAGGTCATTATAACAGGTACCTACATAGCCCAAAAAAGGGCAGTCGACAACAAATACGATCCCCAACTTGCCTTTCAAACATGGGTTAAATTTATTTTTATTAGAAGTTGACTTTTTTTTCTTACTTATTTTGTGGGTTTCCAGAATAACCTACCTTATAAACCTTGGTGTCAGCGTTTTATATGTAATATTTTAGATTTAGTTTAAAAGAAACAAGGGCTATAAAGTTATTTCTTCAAATAAACTTATTGTATTTTATTTTAAAAAAGTAAGTCAAACTAAGATACCTTTTTATATATAAAATAAAAAAGAAACGTTTACATTTATCTCTATTTTAATCAGGGCTACTAATAAGTATTTTTAAGAAAAAATATTATAGTATACTTAAAATTTTCAAAACATTCCCAACAACTCAGTCCTTATTTTATTAATGTTATTTGTTTGTAGAAATTACAGCTTAGCAAAGTTCAAAGTATTTATTTCTAAATACTTCATTATTATTATTTATTATTTCTAACTTTAAGATATTTACATCACTTAGTTAAGTCAGTTACATATTATTTTGAGGCGAGTTCACAATTAGGCTGTCTTCTGTGGAGAAGAACTCGCCGGAGGAAACTCCACAGTCGTTGCATCTTTTCAAAATATTTTTACAAGATTATAAATTACTAGCGACCCGCCCCGGCTCCGCACGGGAAAATGGTTATTGTGGGTTATCCTTAAGCATATTATGCATGTATTATACATATAAACCTTCCTCTTGAATCACTCTATCTATTTAAAAAAACCGCATCAAAATCTGTTGCGTAGTTTTAAAGATTTAAGCGTACAAAGGGACATAGGGACATAGGGACATAGGGACAGAAAAAGCGACTTTATTTTATACTATGTAGTGATTACTTTATTTTATACAATTTTATTAATACAGCAATAAGGCCACCCATTTACACACTAACTGTAGTGCTGCTACTACTACTGTTGTGAACTTTATTTATTTAATAGCTGTCTGCCCGCGGCTACGCCCGCGTTGTTTTTCGACTTTTCCGTATACACAGTTTCCCGTAGGAATGAGATATTTTCCCTTGGTAAAAATTATCCAAGATGTTGACTGGGGATATAAAGTACCACCATGCAAAATTTCATTTAAATTGGTCCCGTAGTTTCGGAGATTAGCCCGTACAATATACTGAGCAGTATATAAGTTACTATAGTTTTTTAATTATCCCACGGGAACTCTTTAATTTCCCGGGACAAAAAGTATCTAAGATGTTGACCAGGGATATGAGGTAGGACCACCATACAAAATTTCATTTAAATAGGTCCAGTATTTTCAGAGATTAGCCCGTACAAACAGACAAACAGAGAAACAAAAAAATTTTAAAAAATCTGGATATGTTCTATATATATCACTTCTTACATCCCCTCTGACTCTGTTTTAAGCATTTTTTTTTCTATGTACAGATATTCGACCTTAACAGTTTTATTATAAAGATATTCCAGACGTGTAATAAAAAGAGAATTATTTTCTATTCATATTTAAAGAATAACATGAAACCTTGATCCAGAGATATAGCAACAGTATGCCCTTGAAGGATACCGCGTCGAACAAAGGATGTTACGACGTCACGAGAACTTACGAAGTACTGCATATCCTTGGCCTTGCGTTGCACTCTCTAGGTCCTGTAATATTACCCCACGCTGATTTGGGCAAAGATTATGCAGTGGCAGACAGGTACTTTGATTTTATAATGATAATAAATAATAAATCCATTTATTTCAAGCAATATTTACATATAGATGTTAAATATGCAAACAGAGGCCTATATTATAAATACCTTACAGACTATTATACATATTTATAATTTATTAATCTAAACATTAAACCACACTAAGCTTCGGCGCGCGTGGTGGGTCGGCGGGCAGACGTCCAGACGTTATAGAATAAAATATACTTTATTGCACATTAGAAAAAAAAACAGTAGAGTAAAATTCACAAAAAACGATTGAAAGTGTAACTGTCGGCGGTCTTATTGCTGAGTAGTAATTTCTACTAGGCAACCTTAGGGTGAGCAGAATACATAATGAAACGGGCAAACAACGTAAACTACCTACAAAAAAATCAAATGGCGTACTTATTAACTTATTATTATTTGTATCTCTAGCCATCCGCCCGCTGTTATTTTCAGATTTTTCCCGTGAGAACAAAATATTTTCCCAAGGTAAAAAGTAGTTTATGTCGCTCTTCAGCTCGATATGTCTTTCTGTACAAAAAAATCTGGTCAATCCGTTGCTAAGCTGTTTTAGTGTGAAAGAGAGACGAAGAAACACATTTTCTCATTGCATTTTTTTATTGTATATATATTTATGTATTGCATAGTATACATTTTAACTTTCTTCGAAATATCTACAAAATTACTGATAAATGGTGAAAGCAGCTGCTTAGCAATTTCTTAAGGAACATCTTCTGATATACCTGAATACCTCCTACAGTGTAAAAAGCGTAAAATGTGTAAATAATATACTTCATTTAAATCAATACATAAAACAAATTAATATTATGCCATATTTCAAAGATACAAAGATGTTTCAGGCGGTCTAAAACTATTATAGTTTCAAAAGTTATTATCCAACAAATTGACTACGTTTTGCTACGCCGTCGTAGCATTCGTCTACGAGCTTTGCTACGGCGTAGCTTAGCTGATGATTTTGATTGCACTAATTGATAACTATTATAGTATTATTACGACAAATTTATAAATTCCATCACAGGAAAACTACATAGTTAATATTTTACCACAGGAAAATACGCAATATACTCACGGGAAATTTTTAAAAGTGGGCGTAACTACAAGCAAAATGCTAGTACAAAATGTATACAGCCAGAATCGTAGCCAATGATATATATTCAGGGACTAGCGTGGATTAAGTGGGCACGTGCCAAAATGGCGCCCTAAGGGGACAGCCAGAATCAGCGCATCACGATCGATTCCTTCTTGAAATTGATGATGAGATGCCGTTTAATAATTACGGCCCTAGACAAAAACAACTTATATGACAGCATTGTTTAATGTAATGAACCTTACTTGTTTGGTGTGTAGTGTTGTATATATCTGTAAGTGTGTTATTGGTATAATTTATGGCGACATAATAAATAAATAAATAAATATTTGGGACATCTCACACACGGTTACCTGACCCCAAACCAGGCAGAGCCTGTACTATGGCTGTCAGACAGCTGATATACATACATATATAAATATACAACATCCAGACACAAGGCAAACACAAATGCTCATCACACGAATGTTTGCCTGGGCGGGATTCGAACCCGCGACCTTGAGCTTCGTAGGCAGACGTACTACTAACTAGGCTACGAGGCTGTATTAAGTATGTACCATATTTTATTGCGATTAAACACAGTTCGTTAACAACTCATTATGTCCCTTATGTGAATAGGCCTTAGTCGACCACGCTGGCCCAGTAAGGGTTGGTCAACTTCACACACAAACTTTGATTTAGATGGCAGCATTGTGCAAGTTAATTCACGATGTTTTCTTACACCATAAGATCGTCGAATATAAATTCAAAATTCAAAAACACATTGGTAAGTGCCGAAGCGTAAACCCGTGAGCTTCCGAATGGGAGTCGACAGCTCTAGCCACTTGGCCACCGACGATAAGTAGTATAGATAGGTCGTTATACGAGCCTTGTCAGAACATTTCTTTTATCCTGAAAGTACCAAGAAAACACACATATTTACTCATAATACTGCGGCATTGGATAAGCCAGTCATGCCATCTCTTTTGCTTGTCGGCCTGGCTGCAAGTACATTCTAAATTTAAATCTATTTCAAGACCTATTTATTTTCATGGATTGTGTCAATTTGATTTTGACATCTTCCTGCCTCATCTTTTGGCTGGACAGGATAGTTTATTACAATGAGGAAGATTCCTTTCCTCTATAAGTTTGTGGCATACTTCTTTGACGTGATTATGTTATTAGTGTACTGTGCTAATGAATAAGGAAAGTGTGTTTAAAAAGTAACGAGAACTTTTCATTGTTGAAGCTGCTACACCAACTCCCTACAATTCACACACACACACACAGATGCATTAAAATACAAGCTCATCCTTCCAAGTATAGCAAAGTGGGCACGTTCGTTTGAAATGACAGTCCCATGGGTGGGTGGGAATCTCTGCCTACCCCATTACGGCCGATCTCAACTGCAAACTGATGATGTATGCGAAAGGGCGAAGGTGGGGCTGGGTAATTTATTCAAGGCTATCGACGAATACTGATACGAGGGTTTTGAAAGCTTGGGTGGACTACACAGATAAATTCGTTGGAACAAAATAGAGCAGTGGTTTTTTTTTCTAGCTTTTTGTTATGTTGAATTATGGGTTGAAAACCTTAACTTTGTTATGTACTAGCTTTCCGCCTCGCGACTCCACCCGCATTAACAATTTTTCCCGTGGGAATGAGGTATTTTCCCGCGGTGAAAGGTAGCCTATGTGTTATACTGATATATAAGCTATATTATTGTAAAGTTACATGAAAATCCATTTAGTAGCTTTTGCGTCAAAAAGTAAAAAACATACATACATCCTCACAAAATTTTACATTTATAATTTATATTAGTAGGATATTAAAATTTAAAAGTGGCCCGCCATTATGATATCAAAATGGCGGGACCATTCTCAATTCGCAATGATTTACAAACTATAATGGTGATCTAACAGCGCCACCAAATAGTACCTGGTTAGTACCTGGTTATTCATTGTTAACTTGAAACCGTTGAGATACTAACATTTCCATCAAAGTTACAACTAGTAGTATGTAGGTACTGTCCCTTAACGATAATCAGGATTCAGGTTTGTGACTTGGTCTCGCGGTTTTGACGTTCATATTTTATTTGGTTCTTATATCAACTATTTTTACATATTTTCACATCTACAAGAACATAATCTTTGCCCACAATCTAAGAAACAAGTGAACAAATACTGCAAGTTAGATTAGAGAGCGTGGTGATATTGTACAAAGGACCTTGTGCCCTTTCGATAAAGGCCAAGGTTAACACAACCGTTTGTGCAAGGATATAGAGAATCATTCTCTGTGACGTCATTTGGTTAAGTGGCGGGAAGTGGGTCAATGTTAACGTCACAAATTTTTCATTAAATGCATTCTTATTAGATGAAGAATAGAACACATAATACCGAGCACTTTTTTAGAATTTGTATAAGAGATTTAATATTTTTCTTCTTCTATACTAATATCATAATCAAGCTTTAAAAAATATCTTTCGAATCTTACCTAAACTAGGGACTAATGTTTGGTATTCTGTGCCTAAACATAAAAATTGTTTTTACTGTTACAAATAAATGTCTAATCCAAAAATTTACCCATCAATTAGTTATTTTTCAAAATGTTCTTATACAGGAAAATTGAAATTACTCAAAGGTACAAAATGAGGGCGTCGGTGGCCAAGTGGCTAGGGCCGTTGACTTTCAATCGGAAGTTCGCAGGTTCAAACCTCGGCACGTACCAATGTGTTTTCGATTGTCGAATTCATTATGTACGTTTATCCGACGCTTTTACGGTGAAGGAAAACATCGTGAGAAGCACACACCTGAGAAGTAACTCAAGGGTTGTGTGTGAAGTTGACCAACCCGCACTGGGCCAGCGTGGTCAACTAAGGCCTATTCACCCTGGTATTAGGGTTGGCTCGAGCCCCTCGGTGGGGTCTTAGGTGAGCTGTTAATGACATGATAAAAATCATATATTCTAAAACAAATGCAATTAATCAATTGAATAGAATAAGTCGGTCAATCAGTTATTAGTAGCTTTATAAAGAAAACTAAATTAGTTTACCCAATAAAAATGATATGTGGTCATTTGTATGCAAACCTTTGTTAGTTTAAAATATTAGCATAACACAAGTGATCAGATATTAGCCTGTTCGGTTGACCAGACTGTCATGTATATTTGCATGAATAATAATTTATATTTCAGACTATTGTCATTTCATTTTACTTGCAAATTCCATTTAGAACATTGTATTATGAGTGAATATTGCTTGTATAGGATGCTGAAAATGAACATTTTTTTGTTTTCAAAGAAAGCAAATTACCCAATGTCACCCGAAAGACGTCCACGGACGGCTGACATGATGATGATGATGAAGTTACCCAATATTGGCTTTTTTTATCAAGATTTGATTTTATTTAATTCAAAACATGTTTTGGGGATTATATTGTCTCGTCATGTTCAGCTATTTGATTTTTATGATATTTAGTAAGTGAATTAAGTAAACAACACTAATTGTAAGATCAAATAGTCATGTTGTGTGACAGACATTGGTTCATAACAATATATAAGCATAGGTAATACAGAATATTATGTATTTTATGTAACATATAACTTAAAGTCAAACTTAAAATGAATTAATAAATTATCGTTATCAACTATTCGTATAATTATCTGATTCTGTATAATAAACTACTAATTTGGAACCCAGTAATCAGACCTCGAACAAATAATCCCTTTATTCGGTTTACGATAGATTCTGTTTAAGACAGATTCTGCTTCAGACAGATTCTGTTTAAGAGAGAAATACAGCTTATAAAATAACTGAAAGAATTTTCTGTTAAATTTGCATAAAGTTTTAAGCATTTAATCAAGCAGAAAATATAATGTTCAACTTACAAATTAACTAAAACAACATTTTTGTGAACTAAATAACTTTGCATAACAGTTTTAAGCACAGGTTTTGAGCATTCGAAGACACTTATTTAATTTTTTACTAAAACCAGAATTTTTAAAAATGTTTTTCATTTATTTATGAATTCAATTTATATATAAAACATCCTGTAGGTAAGAGCATATTCCTCTTTACAAAACTACTCAGTTTTGACCGTTCAGCTGGAACGTGATGTTTAGATATAATGGCTGCAATCTCGGAGAGTGTTTGTCCAGTCTCGGTGCATTTCTATATTATATATAATTTATATACATACATACATTCCATCATGATATAGGTAACTATTCATACACAAACTCTCACAAAAACACCTTGATAAGATGTAAGACAATACATAGACATGTCGCAGGCTTTTTGTACGATTCCGCCGTTTACATAAAGCGTCGGCAATTTATAAACGCTCGCTGTAATGTAAAATGCCGAAGGCAAAATGTATAGGGTTGGCACAAAAATCAACTTTGAAAAATGTAATTCTCCGGCGGTCGCCGACCGCTGCCGCGGTACGCTCGCTCCGCTCGCTCGGCTCCCTCCGCTCTGTTATTGACATCAGTCTAACCTAACCTAACCAATCGATTTAATTCTGTGTAGAGATTTGTTTTTTTTTAGCGGGGGGCTGCGCTCCCCGAGCCCCCTGTTTTGGGGGGCTGCGCCCCCCCGTCCCCCCGCTTCGGTTGACGCCCTGGCTACTATTATCAAAGCCAGTAACCTTTTTGTAATCGGGTTGAAAAATCTATAAGGGCTTAGAATACCACTTCAGAAATGGGGGGGCTTCGCCCCATTATATACAGGTGCATCATTATTTTTCAGCTAGCAATACGGACTTAGCTAAAACTGAGTGCGGACTTATTCAAAACCTTTTTGTGCCAACCCTATACATTTTGCCTTCGGCATTTTACATTACAGCGAGCGTTTATAAATTGCCGACGCCGTATGTAAACGGCGAATTCATACAAAATGCCGACGACAGACACAATGCTTTATAAATCAGTACTTTTTAATCCCCGACAAAAAAGAGGGGTTTTATAAGGTTGACGTGTGTATCTGTCTGTCTGTCTGTGGCATCGTAGCTCTTAAACGGATGCGCCTATTTTGATCTAGTATTATTTTTTTGCAAGGTGTCACAATCGAGAGGGTTCTTAGCTATGATCCAAGAAAATATCTAAAGCCATTTGAAGATTATCAGCCCTCTTCTAGTTGTTGAAAGGATCAGGTAAAGGTTTTATGGCGGGGGTTTTTAAAATAGTTAATTTTTACTTGAATAGAATGCAATAAGTATAAAAAAAATCATTTTTCTGTTATTTGAAATTTTTATACTGCAATTCGACCATAGAGTTAGATTTATTTATCTTGAATTTGACAGTAGTTATAACAAACCTGTATTTTTTTTATGTTAGGGTAGTTAGGGTAACTTATTGTTTTTCTTTGATTCGTATCATTTCAGAATGTAATTGTTGCAAATAATGTTTTCTACGGATTATTTTTATAATAGTAGCCCGTATACCGTAGCAGTAGGGGTGAATTTCGTAGCGCGAATGTTAAACCGCATGTGCTGGCTTCTGTACCTAGTTATACAGAATTAAGTTAGTATCCAATTTGCAATTTTTCATAAGTGGACTGTGATTAACAACTGATTGGAAAAACTTAGTTTGATGAAGTGGTTTGGGAAACTGTCATTTTGAACTAAACTTTAGCTCGTCAAAATCGTATTAAAACTTTTTCTGTGACCGGGTGGCGTCGTTTGCAATTTATTCATATGGCTAGTCGTACAGTAAACTGCTTTTCAAAGTAAGTACATAATTAGTACCGAACTTTTCTTCTAACTCGACTATAATAAACTAGCTTTCCGCCGTGGGAATGAAGCATTTTCCCGCGGTAAAAGGTAGCCTATGTTACTCAAGGTGAATGTAGATTTCTAATAGTGAAAGAATTTTGGATATCGGTTCAGTAGTTTTTAGTTTATTCATTACAAACATACACACACACACACACACACAAAAATAAAAATCTTTTCTCTTTATAATATTAGTAGTAGGTACTCGTATGATTAAAAGAGATCGTAAATGCATGGCAATATTTTTAACAAACTTCAAAAAAAGAGGAGATTCTTAATTCGTACCATATGTTTTTTTATTTACAGCAGTCGATAACACGAGAAATCAATTCTTCTTTATTTTTAAACGATTGCATAAATATTAAAACGACGTCTTTCACAGTTCCGTTATTTGTAAAATGGAACTCCAAAAATGTTTGTTGAGACTGAAGGTATGATACGTAAACCGCCTAAAAAATAAAACAAAGACGCGACGCTCCCAAAACATCCATATAATCAACACTCGAAACCTGACGAGTGTAGCCGGGGCGAAAACATGAGTGGAGAGACGGCTGAAACTCATTTGTTAAAAAGATTTAACCGATTGCATTTTTAGGAATCTCGTACTTGTAAACGTTAGAGCGTTGAGTATTAAATTTTTTATAAATGGTGGACCACCTACGTAAAATTTAATTATTTTTTTTGCCTATTACCTACTTCCCCGTTGTTGCTTCCTGTACGGTATTATACTATAAGCTTATCTTACAAAAAATGTCTCGTAAAATGCTTAAAAAAGCCAAAATCTTACCTAGTTTTTAGCTTTTTACATGATAAAGAAATTAAATAATATACACTCATTTAATACGCATATTTATTACATATATCGAGATATAATCAACAACACAAAAATTAGAAACAAAAATACAGACATAAAACAACAAAAAGATACCAACGCATTGACGTCTCCCTGTGGTATACCTAGCATAAATATTTTTTAATATTCAGTATAGATAGATACGTCATGAAAAAAGAGCTCAATAAAAAAATAAAGAACTGGACTTTTATACAGCTAAATATTCTTATATTTTCTGGTGTGTAGTACCTACTGCCGTAAAGCTCAATTTATAATTAAATCGCAGCTTAAACCAGTATTAAAATCATACAGGTTTATAACAACATTACCTTGGCTCCCAATTAGTCGACGCTATCATCTTTAACAATCACCTTGGCTCCCAATTAATCGACGCTATCATCAAGACAGTATACACAGGTACCTCTTTACCTCTTTATCGCTCCGCGCTTTCAGTAAACACAAGCCGTCTGCCGAAATACACCCCTTTGTTTCCAATGAAAATCGACAAAAAAACCTTATTCATTACAGCGGGGCGCATGCGACGGTATGACTTACATGAAGATGGGGTGACTGGGGTCTCACCTGGAGACCGACTATGGTGTCCACTCGACAATACTCTACCACTCGACTAGATTCGACTAGACGACGAGCTCGCATAACGTTTATTTTTTATTTCACGTGAGATCGTTCCAGTCTGACCAGTAGGTAAGTAGCAACAGGGTTGAGAAGCTGTCAAACGCGACATAGTGACAGAAATACTATGGCTCTAATGTCACTACGTCGCGTTTGACAGCTTATCGAGCTTGTCGCTTCTTACGTAGTAAGCCTACTGGTAGAAAGCGACGTAGAAAATGGAACACGATGTGATAAGAATTATCTTATAATCGCTTAAAAAATATTAGTTAATTACTGTGGCAGTATGAATATCAGTTTTGTGTGATCTCATTTCACGCTGATTCAGCTGCACGCATGTTTAGTTATTTACATTGGAAAAGTAGAACGCGGTTCGCATGCTTGTATTAAAAATGAAAATGTCATCACATTTGATGTTCTAATTTGAAATCATAAATTTAGGGAGGCTGTAATAAATAAATAGATTAGAATGAAATCCGATAGCGTAATCTATGTAATTTATTTTCGTCACGCTCATGGACCTGATGGACGTCACGGATGGTGCAGTACAGATGGCCGGATTCTGGGCGGCAAACATATAGTTCGATTTGTCATCGACTCGCAAAGAAGAAGAAGTCACGCTCATGTTGAAAAAACTATAGAAAATTGTTGAAAATTTTTTAATGCAGCCTGGAAAATAATGTTTTGAAAAAAAAAAACAACATACTATATGGCGCGTGAATTCGAAATAGCCCCGCAGCCTTTTTTAATTTGTACTTGAAGTAAAACCCTAGGGTACATCAGACGAAGGTCTCGGTGATAATTATAACAAAAACAAGACATTTTGTTCAGCTGAACAAGGGTAGCTCTTATACATACATACGTAACATATCTGTATAATGTGCAGGATGAAAGAATACATCAACAACATACAACCCTTATTTGTACGTACGTAATATTTTTAACCGACTTTGAAAAACGGAGGAGGTTCTCAATTCGACGAGTATGTTTATTTATTTTTTTAATTCATATTATGTACGTGTGTCATTTCTGGGGGAATTCTTTGTCCAGCAGAGGACGTCTTTCGACTGATGATGGTGATGTACGTTCATTCAACGCTCTAACGGTGAAGAAAAACACCGTGAGGAAATCTGCACACACCTGCGAAGAAATTCAAAGGTTGTGTGTGAAGTTGACCAACCCGCACTGGGCCAGCGTGGTCGACTAAGGCTTATTCATCTTTAGGCTTGAGCCCCCAGTAGTGAAAACATATTTTGGGCTGTTAACAAATTGCTAGCTATTGTTTTAGCAATGCCCACTATGCCCAGTGCAAGAAAAAACACAATTTACATAGATTTTTCACTTCAAATCGTGCAAAACTTGAGTTATGAGGCCACGCATTTTGAATACAAACGGCTTGATATTAAATATGGCGGTAATAACTAATAAATTATTCACTATGGCGGCCATTATAAAAGTTATTTATCACGGAAATTAAAATGGCGCTGAATTACGAGCTTCGACAGCATATTTCACAATCAAAATCAAATATTATTTTTATTCAAAAAGAACTAAAGATTATAGCGCACATATGTGCAGGTTTCCTCACGATGTTTTCTTTCAGCGTAAGAACGTCGAATAAACTTACAGTAGGCAGCACGTGCGGCTGGATATGTTGACCTTGAGAGCGCCCGTACTCCGTAGCGTTAGGGGTGAATTTCGTAGTGCAAATGTCCAGCCGCATGTGCTGGCTTCTGTACGTATGAATTCGGAAAATCGGAAACACGTTGGTACATGCCGATGCTTGAACCTGCGAACTTCCGAATGGAAACCAACTGCCCTAGCCACTAGGCCACCGGAACTTTTGATTAACAACGATATAATTATTATTTAGCACCTGGGCTCGCTTGTTTGATTAAAACATCCTAAAGGTGTTATTTTTTTGCAAAAATTAATTTATTGGGCAATTTCTTTTACGTAATTATTATGATGAATGGTTATTTTAGCATTATGAAATATTACTTTTAATTAGATTTTATTCGCGAAAATGAGATTTATTGCGCTGATCCAATGTAGGTTGGTAAATTTCACACTACCTTAATTAGAAAAATATATAAATACCTATCATAATTACAATATAATTTTGCAAACAATGTTCAAATACGTAAATAACTTTAAAATTGCTTTGGTTATTATTTCTAATTATCACATAACATAAATCACCGCAAGATATAATATGATTGCATCAGAAATAAGCGATTCGTCGCAGACTTGGTACGCAGCAAGGCTGGCCGTTCAAAGGTGAGAAACCTACCACATTTTTTTAATTTATAGTCCAAGTAACAAACCAACATGGCCGTCATCATCAAGCCAAACCTTGGACGATTTACCATAGTGTAACTATGTTACTAAGTCCATGAGCCAAACGTTACCAAAGACACGACGCACAGTGGTAGATGGGCGGAAAATAGTCCCTTTTTCAGAGTACAAATTTACGCATATTTTGTATCACTAATAAATACTAGATACTTTAACGAACAGAACCATATAAGAATTATTTTTTTATCATTCCTCTACTTGCTTAAAAAAAGGGCTAAAGTCAGACTTTAAAGAGATTTGAAATTATTTCTAAGAAAATGTAACTTTTATCTATGAGTTATATTTCGCGACCAGTATCAGTTTCATAAAATATAAAAAATATCCGTGATACTACACACATTAGAGCATTTTAATTTTAATTTGTAATAAAAATAAAGTACTTAGTATTAATGTAGTGTAATTAAAGATCAGAGCAATTTTTTTTTAACAAAATCTCTATGTTCAATAGACGATAATTAGCGATCGGCGCTGATCGGCGGTGTCTTATATAGTTCACGTGATAGGTGGTACATTCCTATAGATAATTAACAAATCATTTTTAGCTGCAAGTTTTTGCAAGCCTTCATTTCACAGGCTTAATAGTAAATGTGCTTTAAATTACAAAAAAATAAGAAATAATTTTTAATGAATGTAGTTTAACTAAAATTATGATAGTAATGTCTTTAAATGGGTTAAACTGTTGTTTTATTCTATATTACATGTTAATAACTGATACAGTAATACTAAATTATTATTATTTTTTATCACTACTTTTTTATTTTTACAATATCATATTATAATTTTAAAACGAAAAAGACTATGAAGTCCTATTATTTTATGGACTAATGTGCAATATTCATAACATCCCCTTCACAAAAAACATTTTTTTCCGCCGCGCCATACAACGTCTACCACTGTGCGACGCTCCGCTAGAGTGCCAGCATGGACTTAGTAAAATAGTTAAACTAAAACTGCATAGGTAAAAAGGCGACATGTCACAATGTTTTTTCTTTTAATTGACCTATGCATGTGTCGAAGAAATACGACCAATCAAGCTTTACCGGAATTGCGGGGGAGCGGAACACTTTACCCCAAAAAAAAAAACAATCATGTACCAACGCGACTATAGGGGCGGCTCGAGGGAGCCTCGGACCTAGGCCTAGCTCGTAGACACTGAAAATGAAGAAGACGACGCCTGAGGGGCTCCGTCTCTGCTTATCAATTTCAAGCCGTTACACCGACTAAACTTCTGTTACATACATAGATACCACTTTAAAAAATTCTAACTCCTAGACTTCTAAAAATAGGATAGAATCTAGCGAGAAAACAGTGAAATACCTAGCCGTCGCCGGGGCGTTATCTTCGAGAGCAGGGGGCAATTAAGCAGATTGCATTTGTATGGATTTCACATAAATCAGGATCGTTGCGTTCCGGGCCGCGTCGGTGAGAATTCCCCAGTGGTATGGTTAGGAGATACGCGATATTGGAGGACTGTTTTTTTTTTCTTTTTACTGACCTGGAGTACTGTCACTTTTGGCGGCTTAGTAGCGGCAGAATGGTTTTATATAAGGGGAAAGGAGATTCGCGCTATATGAGGTTTTTTTCTTCTTTCTATTGACTTGGAGTATTGTCACTTTTGGCTGCTTAGTAGCGGCAGAATAGCGCACAATATAAGTGGATAGGAGATACGTGATTTTGGAGGACTATTTTTTTTTTCTTTTTATTGACTTGGAGTACTGTCACTTTTGGACGCTTAGTCGCGAATGGCGCACAATCTATGGAATGGTAGCTGCCCAAAACTGCATGACTGTCATTTTGTATGGTCTGAAATCGGATGACTCCAAAACTCCCCTGGCTCTCCTGACTCGCCAAATGTGCCGATCAACGATGAATATCGCTAAACTTCTAGAAGTAGGTAGTAGATGTGCCTAACTTAAATCTCAGCGATGTGGCCAAGGAAAACGCGAGGTTTCAACACTATTTAATTTTTTTTCTTTTACCTATATGTTTTTAATTCCTCGAGTTATCTGACATTCTTTTGTGCCTCATTGTGATCTTACTTTTTTTTGTCCTTTATTATTTAACTATGTTAGTAACTTCGTTCCTTTTTATTCTTATGTATAATCCTTAACTTTAATAATCACTTCTTTTAATGACGTTATATAGTTTCTGAATTTTTGAATTTAATATCATTTAATCAACACTTAACACTTAAAACACTTAACACATTACATCAAAAATCTTTGCTTAAACCAATGTTGGCTCTTGTCTCAAATTCATAAACTGGGTTTAAACAATAACAATTTAATAATAGAGGCTGTGCAATATTAGTTTAAACAGATTTTATTTCAATTATTCTTATCTTCACGTAATAACAAATATTAGAACCATTAAGACAATGGATATACGTGGCCATCAAAATATTACGAAACAATGGATATACGTGGCCACCTAGACATTTCGTTCTTAATTTGAAATCATTTTCCCGCCTTTTTCATGGCCACGCGCAGTACTTAGCGACGTGTCTTTGCGTGATTTACTTCAGTAACGTAATTAACACATTCCCTTTCAGACGTTTTTAGGGTTTCCCTTACAATATTAGAGATCCCTTTCAGCTTCTAATGGTAGCAAAATAGTTGCCAGGTTTCTTGCTTTGAATTACCAATTAATTAATCATTATTGGAAAACGTATTACGTCAAATCAGTATTTAGCTTGCTCGCTTATGGGTTTTAAGGTTAACCTACCTTACAAACCCTGCTGTCAAAATTAACAAACAACGCCTACGGATAATGTTTCTTTAAGGTAAAGTCGGCTAAGAAATAAAGCCCTTTTTTTACTTAAAAGATCGATATCAAATAACACTAAATTTAAAAATTGAAAACTCCCGCCGCAATACCTTTACTTAGTTTCTTTCAACAACTAGAAAAGAGCTGATAATCTTCAAATGGCTGAAGATATTTTCTTATATCATAGCTAAGATCACTCTCGATTATGACACCTTGCCCACCTTGCAAACCAAAAAAAAGCCAAATCAAAATCGGTGCATCCATTCAGGTGTACGATGCAGAATCTTAACCCAAAAACTTTACTAAAAGTGAAAGTGGTTTTAGTTCGGGCTCCCTGTGAACTTACTTAAACTCTGCTCGCCCCTTTGTGATAAGAGCCTGTCTTTACGTATGTAAAAAGCAAAAGCTGTCTAAATGGACGTTGAAATACAGCTATTTTCACATTAAAAACAACATCATTAAATTGAGAGACAGTAGCAGTTATTAGGTATAACAAATTTAAACACGTTTTTTTACCGTGTACAAAGAAACAATTTGCACATAAAGCAAACAAAAAGAAAATTACGAAACGTTCTTCAAACGTTCTGTCATAGATCAATTTTAATTTTTGACCACGCAACTTCTATAGCTTTGTTTATTTCGATATTTCTAAGTATTCCAAGTTACGCTTTAATTTATCACGATACTTTTTCTTTTTTCCATCTATTTGATCTATTCTTTTTTCATAAAAATAACAAACAAACAAGTTACACTTTCACTTCATTTTATTAACACACACACGCACACAAATTAAAATTGTAAAATTCTGTTGATGATCCATGATTCATATTTTACTTTAACACAAGAAAAAATCTATATTTATTATAAACGAAGCAAAAGCTTTAAACATTTAACTTGAATAGGAACATAAACCCGCATCTCTTACTACCAAACCGTTAACATTGTTATCTGTTGATAAAGTAATCAACCCTTTATCATATTCTTACACAGAATATCGCTATCATTTTCCGAGCGGCCAACGGAAGCAGTGAATGCCGCAGTATTTAAGTTTTATCAGACTATTATAATACTTCTGTGTTATTATGCGAGGTCATTTGACTTGTTAGTCTGTGGCTCATGTTTATAGAAGGACAATTGACATAATTATGTTATATCGATCGTATAATGATAACACCAGAAGCAGTAAAATTGCGGTGTTATAGACGAATGGCATGCCAACCGGCTATAGTGCTGGTTTAATTTTATAACTTGGTAATAACAGTCCTGAGGGCAAAACAAATGATAAAAGAGTGATTTACTGTTGAGGGACATTTAAAAATAGAATGAGAACGGTTTGTCACCGGAAATTGAACGGGTAGAGAAATCTATAGACTTTCAATTGCAGCAGTGGCGGATTTACACATTTGCCGCTAGTAGGGTATTAAAATTTTGCCTCCCCTCCCGATCTCTATCTAACCAATGTCAGTTCTTAGGTTAATTTCAGCGTAAGGACTGGCTCCTTCTGAATTACGATTTTCAAATGCCTATAGATTTGCATTTGAGTGAAGAAAGAAGGCAAAATGCGGTAAGGTACGCAGATAAATTGACACTGGGTTTCGAAAGAAAGGTAGGTAACATAGCAGCAGTGGTATTGAAAATATACTCGACCCGACTCTATATGTATGAACAAAAAAATAATTACTCCTAATTTGCCGCCCCCTAAAATCTGCCGCCCTAGGCTTCAGCCTACTCAGCCTGTTGGTAAAGCCGCCACTGAATTGCAGTTTAATTTATTTGTTTCTCGTCAGTTTTATTCTAATGCTAATGAGAATATTAATCACTAGCTTCCCGCTGCGGCTCCGCCCGCGTGAATAGTTTTTTTCCGTGGAAATGAGGAATTCGCAAAGGCAATTCTATCTTGGTGCCAACTCCACCCGCTTAAACAATTTTAGGATATAGAGTACAATCATTTATTCTGAATAGAGTCAATAATATAATAATAATAAATCCATTTATTTCGGCAATATTTACATATGAGGTACGGGCGCCAAAGATGGCCCACTTAAATTTTAAGATATTTTGTTTCCCAAATAAATATACAAGGGCAAATCCTTGTAAAATCTTGCAGTTAAGTAAAGTAAAGAAAAAACGTAATGGAAATCTTATATATAAAAATGGATTGCTGTTCGTTAGTCTTGCTTAAACTCGAGAACGGCTGAACCGATTTGGCTAATTTTGGTCTTGAAATATTCACGAAAGTCCAGGGAAGGTTTAAAAGGTAAAAAAAAACGAAAAAAAAAAATCAACAACAAAATAGTTATAATATATTTATTTGGGAAACAAAATATCTGAAAATTTAAGTGGGCCATCTTTGGCGCCCGTACCTTAGATGTTAAATATGTAAACAGAGGCCCATATCAAGTAGTCAAGTACCTAATAATAAAATTATTCTTTTAAACTAAAAGTAAACCAAACAACAGCTCCTACGAAAGTGCTACGAAGGCGCTACGAAGGTGCTACGAAGTGCTACGAATTGCTATCAAACTGCTACGAAAACCATAAAATATAAAAAATCATGTTATGGTTATGGCCACTCGCTCACTCACTTCTATTAAAGCCCTGGCAGAAAAACAGCGTTAGTGACCTAGCCAATAATGTTGAGTTAAGACCTTTTTAGCGTAGAAATTTAATAGCGTAGATTTTTTTGCGTAGTTTGTTTATTGTGTATCTTGCTCTTATCATGTTGTGTGGGATTTAATTATATAATATTTTAAAGTACAGTAGCCAGCACATGCGGCTGGACATGTTGACGTCAAGCGCCTGTATTCCGTAGCGGTAGGGGTGAATTTCGTAATGCGAATGTCCAGTGCTAGCTTCTGTACGATTTGTAATTTTACGCTAAATTCAAATATTTTTCTGTTTTATTATAATTCTTCAGGCCTTAATTTTAAGGGAAATATTAAACCTCCACTCAAAAAAAAAACTAAATGCTTACCAAAATAACTGGATTGCAGACTAAACATTAGTTAGGTTAGGTGTCTGTGGATAGGTATATGCACGTATTAATCTACTTTATTATTTGGGACCATAAAGCGAAGTGCAGAGTCACCAATTTTCTAAGATGAGTCGTACCCTGGTCAGAGAGCAATAACATTTCAGATAAAACGATAACTCGAAGTGAGCAAATGTAGCAAAAACTCCAGATATAACTCAAGGAATAGCAAAGTGAAGACATACGTGAGTTTATCTAAATGTAAAGAAATTGTAAGATGAATAATTATACAATGTGAATTGACTGTTTGAAAAGCCTTAGAAGAATCATACTACTAGTATCATAGTTCTGCTCATTATAAGTCCGAGTTAAATGACTGTTGTTTTTTGTAAAACTTATCACTACATAGTATAAAATAAAGTCGCTTTCTCTGTCCCTATGTCCCTATGTCCCTATGTCCATCCCTTTGTACGCTTAAATCTTTAAAACTACGCAATGGATTTTGATGCGGTTTTTTTTAATAGATAGAGTGATTCAAGAGGAAGGTTTATATGTATAATACATGCATAATATACTGAAGGATAACCCACAATAACCATTTTCCCGTGCGGAGCCGGGGCGAGTCGCTAGTTAACTATATTGTATTTAATAGTATACTTACCTACATTGAAAGTGATATATAAAATAAACGGCAATTTAAATGAGCTAATGTAAATAAAATAATCTTTAAACCTTACATACAACCTTCTACAACTCATATAACGCGAAAAAATATGCGCTGTTTTTTAAAAAATCTATTACTGCTGATATTTTTTCGTTATTGTAAAGTTTGTTCTGTTTAGTCATCTCAATCTAAGATCACATATTTGACAGCTGTCATTTTTATACAATATAATAATAATAACGATAATAATAAATATGTAGGATTTGAGAGCCTAGTTTGGGGTCTGCCTAGTTAGTAAGCGCCATCTTGATTCTCACTGTAATGTAGGTTTGCCTACTGAGCACAGGGTCGCGGGTTCGAATCCCGCCCAAGGCAAACATTCGTATGACGAGCACTTGTGTTTGCCTTGTGTCTTGGATGTTGTATATTTATATAGCAGCTGTCTGACACCCATAGTACAGGCTCTGCCTAGTTTGGGGTCAGATGGCTGTATGTGAGATGTTCCCACATATTATATTATTAAGTCTCATTTTTCATTTAATCTGTGGCGCTGTGAAGGTTGAAAGTATGTGAAATCGATATCTAAACCGTGGCAGTACTTTTCTAGCACTCAGATTCTTCTCTTTCATTAGTTTTGATGGCTCCGTACGATGTTATCTGATAATATAATCTGGAACGGTTGTAAATAAGCGAGAAATGAGCTGGTCATTAATAGGGAAACTCAGTTTAAGCGACAAGATACGCGCTTGTCCTTAAATTAAGAATAGTCAGTTTTGTTTGAATGGCTTTTAGAATAAAATACGACAAGTATTTATTTAATATTTTTAATACCTACTAGTATTATAAATGCGAAAGTAACTACGTCTGCTCAGTACGCTTTCAGGCCGACCACTGAACCGATTTTGATGAAACTTGGTACAGAGATAAGGTCAAGGGAAGGTCATTAAGCTACCTTTTTCCGCGAAAAAAAAATCAGCTTTCTTAGAAACTAGTAAATTACACACTGGTAATATTTCGAGCCCTTTTTATTTCGAAAAAAATATCTCGTGTACTTAAAAAAATAATCCAATTATAAAATTCCACGTTCCGGGTTGTTCTTGGCGCAAAGGTTATCCATTGCGATACAGCGCGGGAACGCGGCTAGCGTATTGGGTACCTTTGCGCCCAGGGCAACCAGGAGCGACCATTTGTAAATAATGTATAATATGTAAATAATGTAAACTGTATTTTTTTTAAATAGGTTAAGTGATAAAAATGTATATACCTTTCTTGTTTAATGATTAATAAAATATCTTATTATAAAATTGTGATAGTATTTTGCAAACGTCGGTGGCCAAGTGGCCAATCCACTTCCATTCGGAAGATCGCGGGTTCGAGCCTCGGTACGTATCGATTATATTATCGATATATATTTCGAATTCATATGTACGTTTATTCGACGCTTTTACGGTAAAGGAAAACATCGTGAGGAAACCTGCACACACCTGTGAAGTAATTCAAAGGTTGTGTGTGTAGTTGACCAACCCGCACTGGCCAGCGTGGTCGACTAGTACGCCCTGATATCAGGGTAGGCTCGAGCTCTTCGGAGTTGTTAACGTACAATACAATACAATACAAAATACTTTATTGACACCAAGAAAACAATTGAAAATGCATACAGGAGTCAAAAGGCGGCCTTATTGCTAAGGTAGCAATCTCTACCAAGCAACCTACCAACTAACCATCAACGTAAAGTAACGTATTGATTTATTTATAGATAATCTATATAGAGCTATCATCAGTCCATTCCGATAGTGTGATGTAAAATGCATGTGGGGTGTTGGCAGAGCATTGAAGTATTAGCCGGGAGTTAGGCCGACTCCACCCTTGTTGCCGTCGAAAAGATTTCCCTGTGGACTGCCAACCCTTCTGGTGCGGTGTGCGTTATAGGCGGTCGACATTTAACGAGAAAAAAATAAAACCCGTTAATACGCCATCTTACAAGGCAGAGCCTGTACTGTGTACCTAGCCGGAGCCTGACAGCTGATACACCTACATAAAAATGTAGATAGTACATATTAATCATCAATATCACATATGCCCCACCGAGAGGCTACCCTAAAATCAGGGAGAATGGAAGAAACAATACATACGTACTTAATATACAGTTCAAATAAAATATAAGTGGGGTTAGAATCTGCGGCCCTGCGCTTTGAAAGTAGGCGCATAACCAACTAACTAGGCAACGGCGTCGTCAAAAGTAGGTACAACTTCCCCACCGAGGGACTAGAGTTAACTCAAAAAATTTCAAACCAATTCAATGCCTTTCTTTATCTTTGTCAAGATAATCTGTATGATAAATATACCGATGTGGTATGATAAACACGTAAGTAAGTTTTTGAAGGAAGATTTTAAACAACATATTATTATTTCAAGACAAAATTACTTTTCATCTGTCTGTTAGCATAATTACAAGGAGATGCGGGTACTTTTTTTCATTTTCGCTTAGATTTCAAATAACATTTAATTTTTAAGTTTTATGAATGATACGTAATTTCAAACAATAAATTTAACAACCGTTATTTTAGTAAATAACGCTTCCTCTTGCCTCTTAAGCCACGCAACTTATAAACTGCCGGAGTAATATTTTAAGCAGCTAGAATTATCTAACTTCGCTCTTTTTCCGATATCCGTCGTATTACAACCGCTATATGAATTGCCTCCTATTGACGTATTGATGTATCATAATGGGAACAATCTATCATTTTCCCGTAGAAAATGTATATGTTCTCTATAAAAATGTGAGATCAAAAAGATATGGTACAACAAGCGTTATTTATCACAATTTTTCTCAGCCGATATATTCCCTTCGGAAAGTGTGGATTCAAATTTCAGTAGTTCGGCACGTACCAATGAGTTTTCAGAACATCGGTTGCGTAAATTCGGCTTAGTGTATTTTGACACGTCAGACAGTTGTATGGAGTAGAAAAATCCTATCCCAAAATAATTTGTTTAAGAAACTTTTTCAATATTATTGACTCAGAATGATTTTTCAATATAAGCCATTCCTTTCATACTGCACAGTTCCGTATCGAAATAAAACCACAGCCACAACTTTTCTCAGAAAACCCCCAAAAAAGATAACAACCAGAGTAGTTTTAATTCCTTTTTCAACGCTACACTTTTCACCACTTTGTGTACCATCTATATAATAAAATTGTAGAGTTTGAAAATCTGTACATAGAAAATAAATGCTAAAAACCGAGTCAGGGGATGTAAGTAGTGATATAGAACTTATCCAGCATATTTCTTCAAACTTTTTTGGTTCTCTGTTTGTCTGTTTGTACGGGCTAATCTCCGAAACTGTTGGACCAATTTGAATTAAATTTTGCATGGTGGTACCTTATGTCCCCGATCAACATCATAGATAGTTTTTACCGTGGGAAAATATCTAATTCTTACGGGAAACTGTACGGAAAAGTAAAAAAACAACGCGGGCGTGGCCGCGAGCGGAAAGCTAGGTTCAAATATTAGTGGGGCTCCTTGAAACTCCGTTGCGGAAGCTTGTTTCAAAAGATTTCTTCCAAAAGTTATTCCGTTGAAAGAGATCTCTTTTGTCGATAAGGCCGCAACCAGTAGGAGCTCTTTTCTTGTAAAGATTGCGCTAGGTACTTAAGTGTCGGGCACTTGGTGTTTTGTACTTGTATTTTCTTGGGAAACGTATTTGCTGAGGCCTGGCTTTGGAAAAGTTATACCTTCCCTTGGGTGTGATAAAAATGCAACTAGGGTTGTTATTTCGTGTCATTCGGGCATTCAGCTGATTCGATATAACGTATGAAATGAAATTAAAATTATTTAATCCGGACCGTGGCCATAAGTACCTAACATAAACTTAACAAATATACACAACGAATTTATTTTAAACGAGAATAAAGGAAACAAAAACGAAAAAAACAAGAAAGAAAGATTCTATAAAAGAATATCCAAGTTCATACAAAATCGGTGTATCTTCGATTAGGTACAGTAGGCAACACATTCTGCTTGACATTCATATTACACATTTCACGGCGCTGTCAAGGTCTAAATATCCAGCCACCTGTTTAGTTTAGGCTACTGTACGAAACAAATATTAAAAAAAAAAACTTTAAATACAGCCCCACATAATATAATACATACATAACATAATATGTGTTTTTTAATTATGTGCTTATTTATAATTATCTATCAATTTTATATAAAAAAAAAATATTTTTAAACGTGAAGCAGTAACATTTAGACATAGAAACTTCAAGTGTATAGTAATATTAGCAATTTAGAATATGTTTTGCCGCTCAGCCTTAATGATGGTAAAACTCTATCTAGTTTTAAAATTACCCGCTACATTAAAAATGAAAAATCTCTCAGAACTGCAAACATAAAACCATTTCGTTCTTTATAAACGAAAATCCGACTGAAACCAGTTATTTCTGAGAAAATACGTACGTACTTATCTATCGTCTGAAAACCCGCATTTTCAGAACTCGTACGTCGTTAGCGACGGCTGAAAAACAACTTGTGTTGATGTCCTATGGTACCCCAGTGGTACAGAGGGCCTTCGTGAGAAGTCTCCACCCCTTCCTGTCCTGTGCCTCGCGCTCCGCATCTCCCCAGCACAACCCCGCTGCTCGCAGCTCGGCCTCGACGGTGCGTTGCCACGTGTGGGCTGGCCGGCCTGGCCGCCTGCTCCCGCGCGGCTTCCACGTGAACGCCACTCTGGCGGTGTTGTTCTCCTCTCTTCGCAGGGTGTGCCCAATCCACTTCCACTTGCGTTGAGCGATTTCTCGCTTGATAGGGACCTGGCAGCATCGCTTCAATAGATCCTCGTTGCTTATTGTGTTCGGCCAGAATATACGCAGGATGGACCTCAGGCATTTGTTGACGAACACTAAAAAACAACTTGCTACAAATAAACAGTGTGAACGCGGCTTTGATCCCGCACTCCGCCCTAATGAGTCTCTGACAAGAAAAGATTTTGTGGAAAAACAAGCAACTCAACTTATCTGGCGTCGCTGGTAGGATAGCTATCCTACCGACTGCGCCAGATGGAAACGTAAACTAAAATTAAAATTTTAAAGACCTGACTTATGAAGCCCTAGACTGATTCTCGCCAAACATTGCGAGTTTGGTTAAAAATGTTTTAAGAGATCGTTCTGTTCATAAAGCTAATTAAACTGACTGAAACATATTTAAATTTAAACTAAAAATAACATCTTAATCAATAGTCTGAAAAAAAAAACAATATCAGACTTTCGATTTAACATTTACAAAATGTATTTTAATGTATAATATGTATAGTTAGCCTATTGCTATTATTATTGCGCGTTCGTCGATTTGGAAAAGGCCTACGATAGAGTGGTGAGGAATGAATTGTGGTCAGCATTATCATGGCATGGTGTTAGCGATGATCTTATACGAGCACTGCAATCTCTTTACAAGAATTCTAGTGCTTGTGTAAGAATCAATGGGGCGTACACTGACTGGTTTAGCATCGAAAAGGGTGTTAGACAGGGATGTGTAGCGTCACCGTGGCTATTCAACTTGTTCATGAATACATGCTTGATGGATCTGAAAGAGAGTGATTGTGGATTAAGAATGAATGAGTTACTAGTCAAATGTCTTCTCTACGCTGATGATCAAGTGCTACTTGCATCCTCGGCTCAAGAGTTGCAGGTGATGGTAACTAGCCTAAATGAAGCATTGGAGAGAAAAGGAATGAAAGTGAATGTAAGTAAGACGAAAGTATTGGTGTTTGAAAGAGAGGAAAATGTGACCGAGTGTGATATTAGGATAAAAGATGAACAATTACAGCAAGTGAATGAGTTCGTATATTTGGGATCGTTGTTTACTAGGGATGGAAAACATGAAAGTGACATTGAAAGGAGAGTGAATGCTGGTAATATGGTGAACGGGGCGCTGTGCGCCTTTATGAACAGTCAGAAGGTGTCTAAAAAGGCACGTGTGGCTGTTCATAGGGGGGTACTGCTTCCGACTCTAATGTATGGGAGCGAAAGCTGGGTATGGCAGAAAAAACATGAAAGTAGAATATGTGCTGTAGAAATGAGAGCATTGAGAGGTATGATTGGCGTTAAATTGTGTGATAGGATTAGGAACAGTGTGATAAGGGAGAAATGTGGAGTAAAATAAGATGTTGTGACGAGAATTGAGAAAGGGATGCTAAATTGGTTTGGTCACGTGGAGAGAATGAGTGAAGAGAGATTGACTAAACAGATTTATAAGGCGAGAGTGGAAGGAAGCGTTGGAAGGGGAAGACCAAGACGAACGTTCCAAAACCAAATCGGGGACGTTCTGACAAAAGGTCGGATCAAGAGTACTCTAAACCGACGAGCATGTATGAGGAGATTAATGAGTGTGGATGAAGCGAAAGAAGTATGTTTGGATCGTAGCAAGTGGAAGGAAGTGGTCTCTGCCTACCCCTCCGGGAAAGAGGCGTGAGTTTATGTATGTATGTATGTATGTATGTATGTTAGCCTATAACAGTCCACTGCTGAATTTAGGCCTCTCCCTCTAAAGGGAGGCGTTGTCATAACCCCCTTACTTGGGGATCGCAGTTGTTCTTGATTACAACGCTGCTGCTTTCCTCGATACGAGTGTCCCGTGATTCACTTTTTATAACGATTTTTAGCAGAAATGAAATGAAATCATTCATTTTTTACTTTTAGAAACTTTTGATTACTTAGTTAAGCCAAATAAAGTCACATTTAGTGGCGAGTTCAGCAAAGCAAAATGTACGGTCTTTTGTGGAGAATAGCTCGCCGAATAAATTCCACAAGCGTCGCATCTTTTAAAAATAGTTATTTATGATACTAGTGCGGAAAGTATGTGATTTCCGATGAGTGTCATTTTATTCACGAGCGAGCAAAGCGAGCGAGTGTATAAGCCGACACGAGTCGGAAATCATCTTTCGCACGTGTATCATACAAGATTTTACAATGCATTGTGCAAAAAAAAAAGAAAAACAGTTATATTAAAAAGGCGTATAAAATGACGGGCTTCATAAACAAAACACATTCGCGCTGAAAAAAACATCTACTGCGCATGTGCAAAGCTGTCGAATCGCAATAAGGCAATAAGTAAAATTTATTCAGCCACGCAAATTTTTAATTAATATTTGAACGTAATTTATCAATAAAAATCAATTTCTAAAGTAATTATACTAATTATAAACGCGTTTATTGAATTGTTATTTTTATTGTTCCCTTTATATTAGTAACAATTGGTTATAAAAATATCTCAAATACTGAAATGTTAGGTTGACTGGCTGAATGACAGGCTGAGCAAAAATAAAAAAAAACTGAAAAGTAAAAAGCACTAGTGCGGAAAAGTGCTACTTTCCGCACTGTTTGGCTGCTTAGAAAACGCTCCTTTTCGAGCACATGCATTGTAAAAATATTTTTTTTCAATATGTACGGTCACGTTCATAAGTCCAGTCATGTCACGTGCACCTATACTTTAAATTAACTTTTTTTCCAAAAGCATTCAGGACAAATCATTTGAAGCAAAATATTGAGTCCCTTACACTGTATAAGTAACAAAAAAAAAAAATATCAAGCCTTTGGGAAAAAAGTTATTTGAAAGTATAAAAACACGTGATTGACTGCACTTATGAACTTGACTGTACAATATATTTCAATAAAATAAATTATATTAATAGCCAACTCAAGCAACCATTTATTTTTATTACAGGTATTGCGTATTTTTCAAGCAACGAACAAATTAACGGAATCCTTAGGTTTAACTCAAGTTAGGTGAAGTCATTAATCCAGCCAGTCTGGCTTTGCCAAATTAGCTGCTGTCTGGATACAAACACAACTTTTGAATGGAGCCCAAGAAACAATAGAATTGGGAGGTAAGTGTGTAATCGCCATTAGCTGTTTGGGTTCTTTACGTTCTGACGGTACAGGGGTAAAATTATTATTAACAAAGGTGCAGCATTATAAAGTTATATAAATATATAAGCAGAAGTTAGTGATAAAATATATTTTTAAATATTTATATCATTTTTAAATTGTAACCTAACCCATTTTACACTTTGTATAGTCCAGCCAATACACAGATACTATATAGACTCTTTTTGTAAATCAGACTCTTGGGCCATAACCATTTGAAACTATTTTTAGTACATTGGGTCGTTAGTTAAGCCGACCTAAAATTTTATTAGGTTGAGCCTTACTAGGAGCAAGTATTAGGTAATTATACCTACAAATGTATTTTACAGCACTTATTTTAATGTACCCTGTAGGTAATTTAATCTTGAATATTCTAATAATTTTTTACATGTAATTTATAATATCAAAGTCTTTCAAATCACCTTTAAATAATTTAAATACTTTTTCTTTCTTCTACTAACTTCATTACGTTATTCATAAAAATATAAAAGTGAGTTTAAAATTAATCAACAGTACTCATTAAGCCCTAGGGTGTGTCTGAAGACTAATAATTTTTAAGATGGATTACTTTCGAACGCGTCTCAGGATAATATTTATTTCGTTTTAATAATGAAAAATTGTTTTTTTATTTATATTGCGAGTGAGTTAGTCTGAGCTATTTTTCGACGCTTGAAAATATTTTTCAGACCGAATAAATAAAAGATTGGTTGAAGAAACAAAATTTAGAAAATCTTTAATCAAAAGTCAAAAAAAAGTTTTTATTCGAAGTAAGATTTTACAAATCACTTTTCGACGTCGAGGCGAGTTCACGATTTAGCTGTCTTCTGTGGAGAAGAACTCGCCGGAAGAAACTCCACAGGCGTTGCATCTTTTCAAAATATTTTTACAAAATCATAAATTATTATTTTATACAATTTTTTAATCAAGCAGATTTAAATATGGCGGCATTTCCCGCGAAACCCCGCGCGGATATAA
The DNA here is from genome assembly GCA_948473455.1 of Teleiodes luculella. NCBI lineage: Eukaryota > Metazoa > Arthropoda > Insecta > Lepidoptera > Gelechiidae > Teleiodes > Teleiodes luculella. The sequence goes on along the minus strand of OX419601.1, from coordinate 12,630,916 downwards.
AACAGGGCTCTCGGTGGGGGCGGAACAAACTCTAATTAATTACCAGCGCACACACATTCACACACACCTACATGGAGTCCGCACTGCGAAGAATGGCTACTGTAGTATGATGACTATTGTGATCCGATGCGCAAGATCACAAATTATTATTTGCGCTTGTTGTATTTTTTATTAGGTATATATTGTGGTCGTAGAGCGTCAGCAATAACAACTTTGCAAACCAAAAGTAAAAAAACAAAAACAAAAAGTAATTTATTTTCCTAAATAGTAATAACATAACATACTGGGTTCCTGGCCCCCAAACTAGGAAATCCTGTGCTATGGGAAGCCAGCTCTTTCGTCAATTGTGGAATTTTAGGTTTTGCATACTTACTTAAGTACATAATTTGATTATTATATTATTATGATACAAAAAATAATTGCAAGTGGGTAGATTGAGAAAAATATACAAAAACAGTGAGCGCCAATATTAAGTATTTTTGCTGCTTCGATTGTCTAATTTGCTGTTGCACTGTTTGGAATGGGTGTGCTCTTGGCTGCAAAGAAACTTGGCAATCGTGCGCATCTTTACTTGAGACGTGGCTTAGAATTGCAAATCTTTTTATGACGACTTGACGAGTGTCTTTGGCCAAGAGGCTGGTGTCGTTGACCCCCATCCGATTGTTTTCGGGTTTAAACCTCGGCACATATCAATATGTTTTTTATTTTCTAATTCATACACATGTTTATTCAACGCTCTTACGGTGAAGGAAAACATCGAGAGAAAATCTGCACACAACTTAGACCAACCCGCTTTGGGCCAGCGTGGTTGACTAAAACGTATTCACCCTGATTTCGGTGGGAAAATGTATAAATTTTTAACGATATAATAATATACTTTTAAAACTTTCACTGTTGTTTTCATAACTATTCTCTCGTTTTAAATCCTAATTGATATATAAAATCCTAATAGTCTGAGTTGATCTTTATCTAGCAGAAGCCAGTCTCCACAAACCAGACTATAAGGCACACGTCCACACGCCACTGAAACTGCGAACTTGTGCACACTGCAAATGGTTAAACAATTTGGTTTTTTAGTGTTTGGAAATGAGGTTTTAATGTATTTTTTAAACAGCTCCCACTAACGTTAAGCGTGGAATAAATTAAGCTTCACTTTGAGCTGGCGATGAGAGTGTGCAAAGATTTTGTAAACGTGGAAACGAATAAAATGTTTGTAACGCGGCGAATAAAAAACAAACATTAAAATGTTCTATGTTAATCAACAGCTTATAAAAAAAGTCCCCGCTTGGAATTTAAATCACTGAATCACGCATTATTTTATACAATTTTTTTTTGTAACTTATCTTTTTTGTAAATAATGTATAGTAATAAATAATGCCAGCAAATGCGGCTGGACATGTTTGACCTTGAGAGCGCCCGTATTCCGTAGCGGTAGTGGTGAATTTCGTAGTGCGAATGTCCAACCGCATGTGCTGGCTTCTGTACTAGAGTCTATAACTATTTATTGGATCATAGCAGCTAAGAACGCTATCGAATAACACCTTGAAAACAAAAAAAAACTAGATCATAATTGGCGCATCCGTTTAGGAGCTACGATGCCACAGACAGACAAACACACACGTCAAACTTATACTTATAACACCCCTCTTTTATGTCAGAGTTTAAAAATATTCAAAATACTAAAGAAAAGTATTTCAAAATGTATTTTAATGATCTCATACTACATTTCAGTACTCAGAAAAATGCATGAAGCTTCGTCATAGAGTCATACAACCTACTTTCCTTGGGTTCGTATCCATTATACTCAATCGTCACGCCACGCGACGGGACTTAAATACCCCGACACATACAAAGTGACTTGTAGTTATTTTGTTTCAGCGACATCCCTTTATGTAAAATCGAATAAAAATGTTTTATCTTTTTTTTTAACAAGCATTTTTTAGCTTCACTTGCAACTATGTATGTAAGAAAATTTTTGAATCTTAATTTGACCCACTTCCCGGTCTTCGATTAGAATGAAATTTTGCACACGCTCTGAGTTCTGATGACAATACATGACTAGCTAAGAAACGTTATTACAAATCCAAGATGGCGGACTGGCTGTTTGAAATCCACCCCCATGATATGTGTATCAAATGAAAGGATTTGCTGTCAGGAATACGAAAATTTTGTAATTTTTAGTGCGTGCTAAAAGCGTGTTTTTTAGTTTTTTAAACTATTATGATTATTTTAAAGGAACATTCATAAAAAATGTCTGAATAAATATGTCAAAGTCAAAGATGGCTGATCGTATAATACAAAATCTAACTTACTCGCAAATCACTACATAGTATAAAATAAAGTCGCTTTCTCTGTCCCTATGTCCCTATGTCCCTATGTCCCTCCCTTTGTACGCTTAAATCTTTAAAACTACGCAACGGATTTTGATGCGGTTTTTAATAGATAGAGTGATTCAAGAGGAAGGTTTATATGTATAATACATGCATAATATACTGAAGGATAACCCACAATAACCATTTTCCCGTGCGGAGCCGGGGCGGGTCGCTAGTGTAAAATAAAATAGAGATAAGTCAAATTACAGATAACGAAAAATGGGGTATAACATATCTGTTAACAACTAGCCTCCCGCCGCGGCTCCACCCGCGTTATTAGTTTTTCCCGTGGGAATAAGGAATTTTCCCGCGGTAAATTGTAACCTATTTCTTTCACAAAAAAAATTTATTCTATCTTTGTGCCAAGTTTCACCAAAATCGGTGCTGTATTTTCGGTGCCTATTCAATAATTAGGAATATTTTAAGTATTTTTTTTACACCATGGGTTACACTATTGAAGTTTTAGCACAGGTTTTAGTAAGCATCCCTAATTCTTTTGATAATAAAATATAGCCTATGTTGCTCAGGGATAATGTAGCTTCCCAACAGTGAAAAAAATTTTTAAATCGGTTCAGTAGTTTCGGAGCCTATTCGATGCAAACAAACAAACAAACAATCAACCTTTCCTCTTTATAATATTAGTATAGAAGTTTCCGTTATACCGGATGGAAACAATGCATACACGTACCAACCAACGCAGAGATGCATATAATTATCTGCTCACACTTGCATGCGACCTAAGGACCGCCCCGAGAGGTCCCCGAGGCGAGAGGTCGCCGAGAGGTCACTAGAAGCGAGAGGCCGAGGCGGAGACACCTCGAGATTTAAATGAAAGAGTTGGACACAAAAGGCTGTTTTGTTGACTGAAACTGACCGTTTAGATGTGCTTTGTGTCTAAAATTGCTTCGCTTTTATGTGAACCGGACAACGTAGTCTTATTTTGCTGTGTATGGCACCTAGGATATGCAATCTGCCGTCTTATCACAAAAGGACGCAACTTATAGTTTCACCAAAGGTAAAAACACCGTTATACTGAGAAAACAATTCTCACACCCATTCGCACTAAACTTAAGAATCGCTTTAGTTGATGGTCAATCTAACTAAATGGAAGATAGGAGATTTTCCTTCTCCGTCGCGTCGCCTAGATACTTGGTCACCGACCATGGTCCAAGAAAACAAGGTCTAACCGTTAGACCACGTCATCATGCTGATCATCCTTGTCTATTAACACGCATTCGACAAGGATGAACAGCATGATGACGTAGGCTTGTGTCAAGTCACGTGGTCTTAACGGTTAGACCTTGTTTTCTTGGACCATGGTCACTGACCGATATTGCTATTCATAAATTTATTTTATGCTATGCTCTGTTATGTCCAATGTAATAGCCACATTTTAATATTTATGTAAAACGTAAAATAAACTTTACAAAAATACTTAATAATGTAAGAAAATATTTTGACGTTTCAATTAAAATTTTTAAGACGCAGAACTCGTTCTTTAAAACAAAAAACTGTAACCTCCAGACGTTCTCATTTTCTCTAGATTTACTTCAAATAAGAGCCCAGGGAATTTCTTATTAAAAGATTCAATATAACAAAAGAAACGTTAATTGTTGAAACTAGTGCCTCAGTCAAAGAAATGCTGGTGAAGTTTGAAAAAAAAAAAACTTTATTTCAATTTACGCGGTGAATAAGCAATGTAAATTAATGTTTAAAAACCAACTGCATTAACATTGTTCTTCGTTCTATTGAACTTTGTAATTTTTTTGTAAAGCCTGACCAAAGAAATAAAAAACCTGCTCTGGGGGCGCCACGTGAATATTTTTACGACTATGGCAACAATTTCCATTATAAAATTAGTTGTATTTAAATTCCGCAATATGGCGAGGTTTTTTATTTCTCTGGTCGGGCTTTAAGTAATTCACCAAATTTTGCTTTATATTTTACTCCATTAGATTTACTTCTAAAAATCAGTAAAATATACCGAAAATAACAACTTTTATCAACAAACATAGATAGAAACTTTGTAATATATAATTGGCTTTCGATTCCTATGTACAAGTATGTATGTAGGTAGGTATGCATACTATATAATTATGAGCTTTCGATACAAAGTGTTTGAACTCAAAACTTATTTGTTTGTTTTGACAAGTAATACCGCGTTTTTTAAGAAAAACAAATGCATATCATTGTTGTTTTCTTTCCCTAGTGTAAAAACCTTTCACTAGAAGACCCTAGTGTAAAAACCTTTTTGGTCTAACCGCAGTCGGTTGCAAAAGTAACAACATCGAACTGTACAGTCAACATTGTAATCGGATCAAAGGATTGAATAAGTAATATGAACGCTATTCATTCAATAATGGAATAAAAAAAAAAAAAACATTATTTCCAGAGGCAAAACAACTTTACAAGATGCATTTGTTTCCGACTTTACGTTGAGGCTATAAGTTTAAAATTAAGGTGGCAATATAGTAGCCACTGCCTTGTAAAGGTTTAAAGTTTAAAACTTAAATTTTTCATCGAATAGGTATATTTACTTATTTGGCTTTTTAATGTGTAGGAAATTTGCTATCTAGATATGGAGTGGGTATTTCTATAGGTTAGTTTATTATGTTTAGATCGATTTCGAACTATATAAAACATAGCTTTCCGCCGCGGCTCCGCCCGCGTTAACAGTTTTTCCCGTGGGAATGAGGCATTTTCCCGCGGTAAAAGGTAGCCTATGTTAATCAGGGTGAATGTAGCTTTCTAATGGTGAAATAATTTTTGAAATCGGTTCAGTAGTTTTTGAGTTTATTCATTACAAACATACATACACACACACAAAAATACAAATCTTTCCTCTTTATAATATTAGTATGAAGTATGATATGATTAGTATGATGATGAAGTATGATGTCACGACATTTGGGAGCCGATTCTTCTTGTACCCCGAAAGACGCTAGTTTGGGGGGTCTCTTAACATTACACCTGATTTGACAGGCACTCTATTATTTTAGGATATAATTATTAATAAAAACTTAATCCATTTATCTCTCGTCCAATTCGGTTCTCATAAGACAAAGAGACGGTCGACTTCAATTTAAGTTTAGTATGAGATTTGTGACAAGATCCTACCACCATTCTGTTTCACATTTCACCTTTTATTTTGTTATGTAAGTAACCATCTCTTAAGCACGCTAGGGTTATATTTGCAGGGCTGTCCGCCCCCCAGCGCCCGTCGCGTGACGCTCGCCGCTAGGTTTCGTTAGCGCAACATTTTTAATCAACATTTTTTGCTTGAAAGCTTGTTTGCTTGCTGCCGATACATACAGACAGGAAGAATGTGGAGCTTTTTGTTGTTTTTTAATTTTGTATTTAATTCTAAGGCTTTCACTATTAAATAGTAATTCTGTTATTCATTTATTTATTTTTGTTTCACGTTCTCTCAAGATAGATTTTGACATTTTATCGCTCTCTTCTATTCTTATTTTTATGTCTAGGTCTATCTTCTTATGGGTATGTACTTGCTTATTTGTGTATAATCATTTAGTTAATACCTAAACTTAATAAGTATTATATTAGAATTTTATCAAATGTAGTAAAAAAATATTCTCAGGGTAAGTAACAAATCATTTGTTTGGGATATATCCGCATTAGTAGTTTTACAATTTATGGAAATAAAATATTTATTCCGGTTTTTAAGATGCAAGCAAAATTTTGGCTTAGCTAGCAAAGATACCTCTGTTTCTAGGGAGGCCTACTTTTTTGTGTGCTAATAAACGCTTCCGATACATTTTTCTAGATGTCATTCCGGATCGAATGAGCTATCGCACGTATTTTTAAGAGCAGTATTTTTCGCCATTTTCAACTTATTACTTAGTTAGACTAATAGGCTGCTTTGAACTCATTGAACTCTTTGTCAAAAAAGTCGAATCCCGTGCAAATCAAGACGATTCCATAGTGCACAAACAAAAATCCAAGTTTTCTGAACATCCGAGCCGTGTGTACGAAGCAAGCCACGCGACATCCCAGATACGAGGCGATTAATGGAATTATTATCTGCCGTGAAGTATCAGCCCTGCTCACGCCACCTCACGATCAACTTGTACTTTACCACGATATTATATTAACTTGTGACCTGTGGACTTGGCGATAAGATTAAAGCTTGCATGAAGTTTCAAAATGTAATCTGACCTCCCAATGTTGCATTTTGTAGAGGTGCTAAGACGAGTAAACAGGTCCCGAGAGATTTTGCAGACCATCCAAAAGAGGAAGGTAACGTATATAGGTCACATAATAAGAAATGAGCACTACCAGGTACTTCAAACGATTATGATGGGTAAAATCGAAGGGAAAAGAGACGTCGGCAGACCTAAAATTTTCATATTGTAACCTCTTATTATTGTAAAAACTGTATTATTTCGTTGTGTTTGTACTGTTACTCTTGAATAAACGTTTCATCTATCTATCTATCTATCTGAAATGTCGTGGCTCGACAACATTAAAAGCTGGACAGGCGTCGCCACGGTTGAAGTCAAGTCCGGTGAAGCTTGATTGGTCGTACCTTTTCGACACAAGCATAGGTCAAATAAAAAAAAAAAACACGGTTGAAGTATTTTTCCGTTTGGCGAGAGATAGAGGGGCGTATGCAGATCTGACTGCCAACCTCCAGTAGTGGAGAGGAACCAGAAGAAGAAGAAGTGTAGTATCAGCCCTGCTCACGCCACCTCACGATCAACTTGTACTGTATACTTTATATACCGCGATATTATATTAACTTGTGACCTGTGGACTTGGCGATAAGATTGAAGCTTGCATGAAGTTTCAAAGCTGACCTCCCAATGTAGCGTTTTGAAAACTGTAGCACTGGTCGGTCACGCTATACAGAAAACGCGTTTTGACAAGCTACTTCTTTTTTAATAACAACTGAATATCAACTACAAGTCAATGGCGCTAGGCGCTACTATATAAAACACCTCCGAACACCGCCGGCGGAGTCCCGCGGTGCCTGCGGGGTGCGGGGCGTGGGGCGCTATATCGGGCGGGGTACTCATTTTGGCGGTGGCCTTTCTGTACGGGATAGTACTATTATTTTCTTCTGTGACTGTAGCTAGGAGGTCCATTTTGCATATGTTATTTTTTCAGCGTTATATATCCTACTATCTTAGCATTATAAATGCGAAAGTTTTGAATGCATGTATGGATGGATGTTTGTTAATCTTTCATGCAAAAACTACTGAATGGGTTTGTTGTTACATCGTGAGTGTAGCTAGAGAAAAATAGTGTAGATGACGTTAAAAAAACTATTTCTATATAATAAAACTGTAAAGGTCGAAAGTCTGTACATAGAAAAAAATGCTTAAAACCCAGTCAAGAGCTCCAGATTTTTTAAATTTTTTTGTTTCTCTGTTTGTCTTTTTGTACGGTTTAGTCTCCGAAACTTATGGACCAATTTGAAAGAAATTTTGCATGGTGGTATCTTATATCCCCGGTCAACATCTTACTTTTACTACGGGAAAGTCATAAAACAACGCGGGTGTAGCCGCGGGCAGACAGCTAGAAGTGAATAAATGCATTTTTTAGAACGCTGCTAAAAACAAAACTATAAGAAATATGTTCCAAATTGCCAGCGAGTCATAAACAAAACATTGCACTAACGAAATGCGGAAAGAGGAAATGAAGCATCATTCTCCACGAGCCAAACAGAAAGACATTCCCACAGACTTATTCACTATAGTTGATGAGGAACATTCATCTTGTGAAAGATATTGGTATAATGACCCCATAGCCTAGTTGGTAACCTGCCTGCAAAGCACAGGGTCGCAGGTTCAAACCCTTCGCCTGTTGCCTTGTATGTATGTGTTTATTACTAGCTTTCCGCTGCGGCTCCGCTCAACAGTTTTTCCCGTTTGAGTGAGGAAATTTTCCGCGGTAAAAGGTAACCTATGTTATTTCCTAAGGCCTATTCTATCTATGTACCAAGTTTCATCAAAATCGTTCTAGTAGTTTCGGAATCTATTCAATTATTAAGAATATTTTAGGTTGTTTTTTACACCTTGAGTTAAAAAATCTTATTCTATGCCTCCAACACCCACAGGAAGAACTGTGTTGCCATCAAGGCGTTAAGCATGAATGTGATCAAATATTTTAACTATCTGTACGAGTCAGCTAGAATCCAACAATAAGCTATTCTATTCGTCAATATCCAGCTCTTGTGGACCATAACCGAGGTTATACAGCTATGAGCTATAACTCACGAGCTATAAGCTATAAATCGCCAGCTCTGGGCGCCCTATAAATCCTAGCGAACACTTGTCAATTATCATTTGTTGCGACCACACGCTGCGGTGAACGCCTGCCTTTAGTATCGTGTGGATATGACTGATATACTAAGCAACAGTCTTTAACAGTACAAAGTTTTTTTAACTTTCACGGTTGTTTTCATAACTATAAAGATGGTGACGGCTCTAAATTGTCAAGTGCATGGAATCCGGTGATACGAGTAGGTATGTGCAAAACTCGTCCAGTAAAAAGTGTATCTAATAAAGACGTAATATAGTAATAGTTCTGTGTGTCGTGAAAGTGTATTGAGTGGTGATGCGACAACTTCGGAGGACTCGAGTTATACAAACATTAGTAAACGCAACAGAAAGAGGGTAGACAGATATGTTTGCCCATAGCAGCCACCCGCAAGTTCTCTTCAGTCGTCCCGTGATCATGATGCATGCAACTGCATCGAAATATCGGGCACTCACACAAAATAAATACCACGTGCCGTGCGTGCGAAAGGTGAGCGTTGGTGGTCTAATGGCTGAGGCTATTGAGTTTCATTCGGAAGTTCGCGGGTTCAAGCCTCGGCACGAACCAATGTGTTTCCGATTTTCGAATTTATATACGTTTATTCGACGCTCTTACAGTGAATTACCTGTTAAATTACATGATGACATGCTCAGTGATAAACTGATAATTATAAATAAATGTAAGTCGATGTTTAATGTGAACAGACCTAGCTTGCGATTGTTATCTACACTGATTTAATTAAGTTATGTACCTAGTTATTAGTGATAGCTACCAACTTATGATTCAAGTGGCGACTAGTGGCGAGTGTTTGCGCCTCATTCACTCCTCGCATAAACCTTACAGGGTTTTGGAAGGGGTGTCTTATTTTTGTTAATTTAAGAACAATTTGTACTTCTTGTAAAAAAAAAAAAAAAGAAGAAAACATCGTGAGGTAAACTGCACACTCCTGCAAAGTAATTCAAGTGAAGTGAAGTTGACCAAGCCGCATTTGGCCAGCGTGGTTCATTAAAGCGTATTCATAGGGACGGGTGGTCAAAAGCTCGCCTGACATCACAGAGGTTCCGGGTTCAAATCCCGGTGGGGGCTCGTCCTCGATCACTTTGTGAAACTTTCCTCAGTTTGTTTAGGACATTGCAGGCTAAATCACCAGATTCTCCAAAAAGAAAGGTGATTCCGTGCTTCGGAAGGTACGTAAAGCCGTTGGTCCCGGCAATATCTACTGTAGTCGTTATAGGAGCCATGTTGGAAGCCTAAGGCGGTTCTATAATTCCGACACCAGGGTTTGTGAGGTAGGTTAACCTCGAAACACACACGATAAGCAAGCAAGTAGGGACTAGGGACAAGAACCGGTTACTAAATGGTTAAGATAAGTTTTCTTTGGGTTTTCCTGGGTAGGCTCGAATTCCTCGGTATCGAAATATATGGACTTTTACGAAAGCCGAGTAAAACATTTTATATCGGGGTACCATACGACTTTATTGTATTCTTAAATTACTCAGTACCTACGGCTTATCCACTTGTTTCTTTCGTTGGGAGGAAGCCTAGACTTTTGCCGTGATAAATCTACAAGTCTGCCACTATTGATGAGCCCTGGTCGCATGGCGCTTTCTTCTTGGCTTCTCTGTGGCTTATCCATATATACAGAGAAATACATATTTACCTCCTGGCCACAGCTCCGCGCGGCGAACAGCGATGAGCGGTGGAAACAAACGTAGGCAATTGTATGAAGCTGTCCACAGCTAGTCGCGGCAGCGGCGGAGGCGGCGGCGAGACGAGCATCGAGCGAATAGCGAAGGGGGTGGGAGGGGCGAGCGGCGGCGGCGGCGGTGGGTGTATGCGGCATCACGTCTACAGGCCGTCCACTACTTATAGATGACCCCCGCCTTGGCGTAGTGGTAGTGGTACTAATGGCAGTCGGGGGGCAACTTACGGTGAACGGTCTGTATAGCGAATACGCGGCGAGCTGTGGCCTACCATCGCACCGCAGTTCGCGCCTCCGGTCTCGCCGCAGTTCGCGCCGCGCGTCGCGTGAAGCTGTGGCCAAGCCCTTATGGTGTGAATGAAATATAAACTTTTCTTGGTATTCAAAAAAATAGTTAATTTTTCATTAAAAACTGTCTTATTAAGACACCCCCCTATCATTTTTCGAGCGTTGACGTCGTGCGTCGCGGATACAATCATCCGCGTCTGTCTTTTGTTTCACTCGCCTTGCTGCCTATGATTGTATGCGCGTTGTCGTCGTGCGTCGCGCATACAGTCATCCGCGTCTGTCTTTTGTTTCACTCGCCTTGCTGCCTATGATTGTATGCGCGTCGTCGTCGTGCGTAGCGCATACTATCATCCGCGTCTGTCTTTTGTTTCACTCGCCTTGCTGCCTATGATTGTATGCGCGTCGTCGTCGTGCGTCGCGCATACAATCATCCGCGTCTGTCTTTTGTTTCACTCGCCTTGCTGCCTATGATTGTATGCGCGTCGTCGTCGTGCGTCGCGCATACAATCATCCGCGTCTGTCTTTTGTTTCACTCGCCTTGCTGCCTATGATTGTATGCGCGACGCACGACGACGACGCTCAAAAGACGCTAGTGTGGGGGGTCTCTTAATTGTTTATTTTGTATAGTACGTGTCTAATTTCTTTTCTTAGCAGAAGGTTTAAGCCAAACTAAGATTTCTTTGCATTTTAGGGAGATAATTATACTTTAAAATTGTATTATTTCTAAGTTTCAGTCATATTATATTAGTATTACAGCTTTTATGGCTTTAAAGACCGTAATAAACGGTTAACATGAATTATTCCTACATAAAACTATGATTCATTAAAATAAAAGATTTTTTTATTGCCAACCTATGAACGCGTGGACCAATTTACATTTTATTTTAAACTGATATTGGTGTCCGCGAATCGTCGACCAAATATTACGTTCCATATTCGGTCATATTTCCCATTTATTTAAGAGAGGTTCATACCACGTTCAGCCAATAGGGAATTCTAAGTTTAATATAAAGTTTTTACTTTTGCGGCTTTTCAATATCACTATAGCGCACTCATACAAAACGACGGTAAACATTCCGCTTTAAATCATAATAAATAATTAATTCTGATTCAATTTTTAACCCCCGACGAAAAAGTGGGGTGTTATAAGTTTGACGTGTGTGTCTGTCTGTCTGTAGCATCGTAGCTCCTAAAAAAGCGCCGATTTTGATCTGTTTTTTTTTTGTTAGCAAGGTGTCACAATCGAGAGTGTTCTTAGCTATGATCCAAGAAAGCCAAATATCCTTCAGCCATTTGAAGATTATCAGCTCTTTTCTTGTTTTGAAAAGATGAAGTAACGGTTTTTTTTTATTTAATGTTATATAATTACTTTTTGTCCTCAATTTAGCTAAAAAATAACATAATTATTTACTTAAATACCTATATAAAATTGACACACATTAATTTTTTTTTACATTACGTTGTAGACGCAAATATGCCAATGCTTTAAACTGATATAAATTCGCCTGACTTGTTGTTTTTACATGATCGTTATTTATTCATTGTTTTCAAAAATCTCATGACTTTGAGTAGCATCGTTGATTTACAACCCACGTTAAAATATTATGCATTACATGCCAATATTGTGATTCAAACAATAAGTCAATTATGTGAATAATCGTAGTTATAAATCTATTTGACGGCCCCGTAGCCTAGTTGGTAGTCTGCCTACAAAGCTCAGGGTCGCGGGTTCGAATCCCGCCTATGGCAAACATTCGTGTGATAAACACTTTTGTTTGCCTTGTGTCTAGATGTTGTATATTTATATATGTATGTATATCAGCTGTTTGGCACCCATAGTACAGGCTCTGCCTAGTTTAGGGTCAGATGGCCGTGTGTGTGTGGTGACATATTATTATTCTTCTTATTATTATTATTATTTATTATTTATGTTTTTCAAAATTACTTACCTCGGGTACATCAATACGTTAACCGCTCTAAATGTGTACAAAACTAAAAAAATACTCGAAGGCCCTTATTTAAAGTTACAGTGTAAAACTCTATACTGCGCCAATCCATATTTCCCTTTAGCGAATGGTACGCGCTCGTCATAAATATATTACCGATTTCGCATTTAAAAAGAACGAACAATATTTGGAGGGATGTATGTATTTTTTACGGCGGATGGACAACCCATTTCGTTTTTAATTCGCCTATTTTTATTCGGTTTAGTGAAACAAAAAAAGCTTTCGGCCGCCATATTCCCTATAAATCCGTATTTTTTTAGAATGTTGTACAAAGCGTAGTGTAACTACTTTTTGTGTGTGGTTTTAGGATTATCTTGCAGTCATGCATATGTTTTGTTTGGCGTTTTTAACTATGTGGTGCTTTCACCATATAACACAACAAACCGGAAAAGTAAGAATGAAAAAAATTTGGTGATATTATTCGCATCACGTCAACGTCAACTCCTTAGAGTATAAATTAAAGAAATATTATATTCTAAGAACAACTCTATTTATCTTTCCTTTGAGGAATATATATATATAATATTTAGCGATTTTACATTAATCCATTTTTGTGTTATTGAAGACATACAAGAAATGTAGAAAAGCAATGTTTGTTTTCTGTACAGTGCTTAAAAAATCTTAAATTAAATAATACTTTTTGTGTCTATGTATGTCAAGGATGTTATAAGGTACCTAGTACCATACTTATATGTACAAGTAAAGTACTTACTATAAAGAGGTCGTAAATGAAGTTTGGTCTCTTTAGAGTGACATAAACTAAGAAATAGTAATAACATCACGTTTTCCATTAAAATTAACAACACGCGATAACCGGTAGTTGAAACATTCACGTAGAGCACAGATCGCCGACGATAAGGTAATGTAATGTACGTAGCTACCCTCCATTGCGCATTCTATTAAATATCATACTAATATTATAAAGAGAAAGGATTTGTATTTTTGTGTGTATGTTTGTAATGAATAAACTCAAAAACTACTGTGCGCATGAAGGAAGAAAAAAATTTAACGCGCCCGTAATTTTTTTTCTTCCTTCATGACTGTGCGGATTTCAAAAATTATTTCACCATTAGAAAGCTACATTCACCCAGAGTAATATAGGCTACCTTTTACTGCGGGAAATAGCCTCATTCCCACGGGAAAGACTGTTAACGTGGCGGAAAGCTAGAAATTGTAACATAACTAGCTATAAGCCTGTTTTGTTGTTGACAGGTTTTCCCATGGGAACGAGGTATTTTCTCGTGGTAAAAAGTAGCCTATGCGTTAATCCAGGGTGCCGCTATCTCCATACCAAGTTTTATTAAAATCGCTACAGGTGTTTAGACGTGAAGAAGTAACAAACACTCTTCGCTGCTGGTGGTCGCGCGAAGCTGTGGCCAGGCGGTAACTTTCTCCACCTCATAGAAAATGATTCCGTGCTTCGGAAGGCACGTAAAAGCCGTTGGTCCCAGCTATTATCTACTGATTTAGTCGTCATACGCGCCATGTGAGAAGAAGTTCAGAATTTATTATTTAATTTAACACGTCTATGTCTTTGGGTCACGCATTTCATACGAGTACGACATTTCAACTAAATCGGTTCAGTAGTTTCGGAGGAAATTGGCGGTGACAGACGGACAGACAGACACACGAGTGATCATAAGGGCTCCGTTTTATTCCGTTTTTTTTTTAAGTACGAAACCCTAAAGCCAAGAATTTAAAGTAGATCTTAGCGCTCTCAAGTTGTGAATTTATCCCCTTCTTGTTGGCAAAAGCCGAGATCTGGTGAAACATCGCCTAATTAAAGGTAATCGACCTATAAATAGCGAGCGAGACGCGACGCTACTTGCAAATGTTATACTAACACAGCGAAATAATTTTGTTATACTTGATACAAGATGATATTTGAAATAAGAGCATATATTTACTGATAAGAGCACGTTAAACGGAATAAAAAAATCTATTTCAGTTTACTTATTTTTTGATACAGTAAGCGCGTATTTAAGGCATGGCGGGAGTGTTTTAGTTTGGGCACAGAAGAAAATAATAGTAGGTATGTTTGTGCAAAAATGCTTTCGTGAGTACAGTAGCCAGCACATGCGACATGTTGACCTTGAGGACGCCTGTATTCCGTAGCGGTAGGGGTGAATTTCGTAGTGCGAATGTACAACCGCATGTGCTGACTTCTGGACATCTGTCTGTCTGTCTATCTTTGTGTCGATCCTCGTGAAATATTGGGAGCAGGTTCAATAATTGCAGTTTTTTTTAATTTTCTTTTTAATTGTTTTAGATCTTTTTTGTTTCTTTTGTTGTCTGCAGAATGTTATTAATAAAATAACCAACCACTGGCAAGGTCAAAGGCGGTGTTGCCTATCAGAATCCATACACTTGGAGGATTGAGAATGAGTTTTAAATGGTTACACAGGTGACTCACAAAATACCTCCTTCTATTTGCCTCGTGCAATACTAAAAACAATTTGTTGAATTGGTCCAATGTAGCCGGGAACTACAAAACTAATTTTTTCAGCATACTCAACTTGTGTAATTGTTAACAGCTCATATATGTCCCCACCGAGGGGCTCGAGCCTACCCTGAAATCAGGGTGAATAGGCCTTAGTCGACATGCAAGTTGGTTAAAATTCACACACAGCCTTTTAATTACTTCGCAGGTGTGTGCAGGTTTCCTTCACCGTGAGAACGTCCAATAAACGTAAGTATGAATTCAAAAATCAAAAACACGTTGGTACGTGCCGAGGCTTGAACCCGTGAACTTTCGAATGGAAGTCAACGGCCTTAGCCACTTAGCCACTGACGCTCTCGAACTTGTGTGATGTATTCATAATACTTAGCCGGTCACTTCAAGTAGCCGCAGCCGCAACATGTGTCTAAGTAAATGGTTAAGTAAGTCTGAGGATGGACTAAGCCGGCTTCTAAACTAAGTTTTGCGTAAACTCTGTAAAGTTCAACTTAACCTTAATAAAGCCTGAACTATTATGTCACTAATTAATGATACAGGGTTTCATGGTTTAGATTAGAAGTACCTATATTGAGTTCAGCTACAAAATTGCAACACTAAATAATGTAATTTAGAAAAATATATTTTTTTAGACTCATTTCCGCTCTCTAGCGACATGTACCTACTTTTTGCTCTATATCTGTAATTTATTTGAATTAACCTGAAGTAGCCCTTTAAGGAACCTGTTTTCATTTACAAAAGTGGTGCCACAACCTGGGAATATGTATGCTACAAAATGGCAACACTAAAAGTGTAATTTAAAATTAGCATGTCTTTTCAGTATTTTCTGAACAGTCAATTACATCCTGTATATTATGTACAGAAGCCAGCACATGCGGTTGGACATTCCCACTACGAAATTCACCACTACGGCTATACGGAATACGGGCGTTCTAAAGGTCAACATGTCCAGCCGAATGTGCTGCCTACTGTACTTTTGTATAAAGTCAAAACAAAATAACCATACGAGTGCTAGGTATATTATTTTAATAAGCTTCAATTACCAATGAATTTATAACCCGACATTTCCACATTCAATATTTAATATGTCGTCGAATATTTTCCGCTATCAATTAATCGGTTATTTACTTCATATTATTTGCGAATGCGAGCTCGCATATCATAAATTTAAAAGTTCAACTTCACTCTCAGAATTATAACAAAAAGCAGACATAAACGAACGACGAAAACTATGAGGCCAAAGAAATTCGGCTCTTTGTGTTTTTATTTATTACTTATCCACCCTACACGATTTTGCTTCTTGGTTTCTTACCCTAACTTATATAATGCAGTTGATCTGAAGTGATGCGCGTATTTACGTTTCGGGTTTCGGTCATTTATTTGAGCTGTAATAAATAGATACATACTTTTCATTGTATTTCGGAATAATGGTGTGCGGCTATGCAAATTAACTTACACCTTTCCACACAGAAACGTATCTTCCAAAAAACTTATGAACTAAAATCGGATTTATGACCGATCTTTAGATGATTATAACAGTAAAAGAAAAATTTGTTATCACACCGAAAATGCCTGGGCCATATTTTTTTTTTCTTCAATTCTTCACTTTCTCGGATCATCATATCAGCTGAAAGACGTCCACTGCTGGACAAAGGCCTCCCCCAAGGATCTCCACAATGATCGGTCCTGCGCTGCCCGCATCCAGCGGCTTCCCGCGAACCTAACCAAATCGTCTGTCCACTTTGTCGGATACGTCCATTGATTCACAACAGACAACAAATAAAACATGAACGATTCAAAAATGGGACGGCAAAGACTTACGAGCACTCAAGCATCTCTTTCACCACAGAAAATACAAAAATAGTAAAGAAAGACTAGGGTTGTAGTTAGTAAAAAACAAATATTACATTTTGATTACAGTGCACTACGGTACCACATTGAAAATGCGACCGCAATGGTGCATGGTCCAAGAAAAGGAGGTCTAACAAGAAGACCACGTGACTGACACAAGCCTACGTCATTTCTACGACATTTTGACATAGACATAGACATAGACATTATTTTGCCTATTCATCCTTGTCAAATGCGTGTAATAGACAAGGATGAACAGCGCAAAATGACGTAGGCTTGTGTCAGTCGCGTGGTCTTCTTGTTAGACCTTGTTTTCTTGGATCATGGAATAGTAGATTAGGAGTTTACATATGTGTGTCAGACGGCCCCAAATCTTCAATGCGCTCTTGTACGACGCATTAAATCTAGAACCAATGGATAGTCTATCATTTCCCATCGATCTGTTGAAGTTGAATCGTTAATAACAGGCGGATCAAACGCAAACAGTGTGTGAAAACACGGAATGCACCGGCTACATGATTGTGTACATTAATATCTTGTTTGACGAGTCTACTGCTGCTGTACCAATGGGTCTCGAATTCGTTTTACCTTTTTAAAGTTCACTTATTTTTAACTTCCGACGAAAAAGAGGGTCTGTCTGTCTGTCTGTGGCATCGTAGCTCCTAAACGGATGCGCCGATTTTGAACTAGTTTTATTTGTTCGCAAGTTGTCACAATCGAGAGTGTTCTTAGCTATGATCCATGAAAATATCTTCAGCCATTTGAAGATTATCAGCTCTTTTCTAGTTGTTGAAAGAATCAAGTTACGGTTTTGTGTCGGGGGTCAAAATTTTTAATTTAGTCTTATACCTTTTTAAAGTTCTTTGATTTCATAGTTTTTTTAGCTTGCTTATCGAGTGGGTTTCGAGGTTAACCTACCTCACAAACCTGGTGTCGGAATTATAGAACCGCCCTAAGCTTCCGACATGGCTCCTATAACGACTGCTTCCGTAGATAGTAGCTGGGACCAACGGCTTTACGTGCCTTCTGAAGCACGGAATGATCTTTCTTTTCGGACAATCAGGTGATTCAGCTTCAATGTAACAACTAACCAAACTGGGGAAAGTCTCACAAAGTGATATTTGTTCGACGGATCCCCACCGGGATTCGAACCCGGAACCTCCGTAACGTCAGACGAGCTTTTGACCATTACGGAGGTTGTTGTTTTTTTGAAAAAAAAATTTTTTATAACATCTGATTTCGGCAAAAAACTTGAGCGAGCGAGCGGGGGTGAGGAATGAGTGCGGAGGGGAAATAATACATTTTACTATGAACTATTGACACCCTTTATATTTCGTATTGATAAATTAAATGAACATTTTTTTTAACAAGTTTCAATCTGTATTTCAAATTATGTTCCCAATCCCAACACAATACGTACGAGTATAACAATCGAATTTCTCATAACACAAAAAAAATATGCTGCACTATTTTTAATTACTAGCTTTCTGCCCCGCGGCTCCGCCCGCGGTAAGCTATCTTGTAAAGTTTCATTAAAATCCATTCAGTAGTTTTTTGCGTGAAAGAGTAATTAACATACATCCATACTTACAAACTTTCGCGTCTGTAATATTAGTAGGATTTTTAACTATTACATAAGTTATTACTATTTATTTTCCATTAATGTACGAGTACAAGTTTATTAAAAGCTTACCAAAGCCAAATTGGTCTTTCCGACGATATGCGAATCAGCCGAAGCACTTCAAAGACCAAACGCTAAGTTTGAAAGCGTTCCCCAAACATCGGTCAACATGGCAAATGTTAGTATGCCTTTAATTCCAAGAAATTCATAGTAGAACCGAAGCTACGGGCGTTTAAATGTGTGCCAAGCCACCACACATGAATATAAACCGTATAAATATGGGAACTATTTACATTTTCCTGTGCACTGTTGACTAGCCTCGGGCCTTCCGGCTTGTTTGATTTGTGCAACAAATATTATACAAATATAACAGGAAATGTTTTTCATGGAATAATTTTGATCGCGATGTACAGAAAAAAGGTTTGCCTTCTGGCTAGTTTAAAGATACAATGTTTAATGCCCTTCGGAGAAAATTGTCAGGAAAATTAAAAATGTGAGATATTTATATGAAATTATAAAAAGACCAGCTTTACGCTTTAGCAGTCGTACTTACTTAAAATATTTATCAAAATATGTGGGAACATCACACGGCCATCTGACCCCAAACTAGGCAGAGCCTGTACTGTGGGTGTCAGACAGCTAAAAACAAACATAATATAATAGATATACAACATCCAGACACAAGGCAAACACAAGTGCTCATCACACGAATGTTTGCCCTGGGCGGGATTCGACGAGTAGCCGAAGTAGGTGCGTATGCAGCATGCTCTAAGAAAACAAGATCTTGCATTCGGACCACGTGACTTGACACAAGCCTACGTCATCGTGCTGTTCATCCTTGTCTATTAACACGCATTCAACATACCATGGTAGGTACTACTATTTGGTATTCTGACCATGGTCTAAGAAAACAAGATCTTGCATTCGGACCACGTGAATTGACACAAGCCTACGTCATCCATCGTGCTGTTCATCCTTGTCTATTAACACGCATTCAACATACCATGGTAGGTACTACTATTTGGTATTCTGACCATGGTCTAAGAAAACAAGGTATTGCATTCGGACCACGTGACTTGACACAAGCCTACGTCATCGTGCTGTTCATCCTTGTCTATTAACACGCATTCAACATACCATGGTAGGTACTACTATTTGGTATTCTGACCATGGTCTAAGAAAACAAGGTATTGCATTCGGACCACGTGAATTGACACAAGCCTACGTCATCATGCTGTTCATCCTTGTCTATTAACACGCATTCGGCAAGGATGAACAGCATGATGACGTAGGCTTGTGTCAAGTCACGTGGTCCGAATGCAAGACCTTGTTTTCTTAGACCATACAAATAACATACATACATAAAGTCACGCCTCTTTCCCGGAGGGGTAGGCAGAGACCACTTCCTTCCACTTGCTACGATCCAAACACTTCTTTCGCTTCATTCACATTCATTCATCTTCTTAGACCACGGTGTGGAGTAAAGAATAATTGTAAACAAAATAATAGTTTTAGTAGTTATAGTATAAAAGATAAGGTGACCGCAGACGACAATGAGTAAGTTATTGCTGAATTATTCCAGCGAGGATGCATTACGTTCCCTCTACCATATCCACCCGGGAACCAGCTAAATTGGATGGAGAAGGCATCTATCTTCTCTAATATAATTTTCTTTTTTTATTATTATTTTTAAGCTATTGCGTAGCTTCTATCGCGGGCGGGGCGGGAGTTGGAGTTGGAGTTGTTGTTGTTGTTGTTGTTGTGTAATTATAATTGCATAAGTTGATAAAAAATGCTATGCAATAGATTTACCGCGGCAGTCCCGAGTGCCACACGTCTTTTTTTATTAACCTATGCTTGTGTCGAAAAAGTACGACCAATCAAGCTTCACCGGACTTGCAGGGGAGTGGAAGACTCTACCCGAAAAAAAGTCATATACCAATGCATCTAGGGGCGACTCCAGGAAGCCTCGGACCACGGCCTAGCGCGTTGATACTGAAAAACATCGTGAAGGAGACGACTCCTGAGGGGCTCCGTCTCTGATTATCAATTTTGATTTTGTTTATGGCCGCGCCCCCGCCGGCGGGTACGGGCGTTTTTACCTGAAGGATAATAATTACCTGAAGGGCATTCTGTTAGGTGTAATCTAAATTCTTTGGCTGCTTCAACTGTGTCAGTGATTTCGTCGTCAGAAGGATATGTTTAGGACGGCGGCGTAGTGGGGAATACATAATAAAACTGAAGAATCGGCGTGCCTGTACATTGATTTGTTTTGCAAAAACTGATTGTAGGTGGTAAAGGGAGTGTAGCTGACCACAAAAATACAAGTTTTGAATTTTTTTTCCGTCTGTCTCTCTGTCTGTTTGTACACGCTAATCTCTGGAACCGTTTGACCGATTTAAGTGAAATTTTGCATGGTGGTACCTTATGACCCCGGTCAACATCTTAGATACATTTTACTACGGGAAAAAAAATAAAAAATAGCAGCGCGGTCTTTGCCGTGGGCGGACAGCTGCTAGTCTTACATAAACTGATATTATACCCTAACTGCCCTTTTCTTTACATTGACACCTGTTATATTGCTTGCTACTACTCGTATGTACGAAATTGCAAATATAATCTAATGTAAAATAATCTGAAACAAAATAACTCAGTCAACAAAATAACAAGGAAACTTTTTTAGAAAACAAAGCAAATATTATAAAAATAATTAATCGGACCAAAAAATTTGTACACACGTACGTCTTTTTTTATCTGGCAATAGTTGTTTTGAGAAATTTGATCAGATCCATATACGGCATGTTGTTTTTAGTTTTTGCCATCACTTACACCTTTTATATGTACTTCGGAAGAAATTGTCGGACCCTTAACAGTCCGCGGGGAAATTTAACACGGCGAGCAAATTGGCGGGAAAATAGATGGACACCAACTTCTACACTTGGGCAACTAGTGGTGACCTCTACATAGCTAGTCGTAGAACATTTATTATTTACTAGCTCTCCGCCCACGGCTACGCCCGCGTTGTTTTTTTTTTCCGTGATAAAAAGTATCTAAGATGTTGACCGGGGATATATGGTACCACCATGCAAAATTTCACTGTCCAACGGTTCCAGAGATTAGCGTGTACAAACAGACAGACAGAAGGACATTTTTTTTTCAAAACTTGTAATTTTGTATTTTGCATTATCACCTACATACAACCAGTTTTTTGAAAAGCAAATTAATATACAAACACGCCAATTCTTCAGTTTTATTATAGTGTAGATTTTCTATCTTTGACTATTAAACACGTCAGGAGAGGTTTCTATGGGTGGTTTTTATTTGTCCTCCATGTGTAGCTCTGCTCACCCTTTTGCGGATTAAAGCGCGTATTTATTTAATTCCCTATAAAGCCTTCTCTACACCATTCTCATCTTTGTTGAAAATGGACCAAATATGTAGATGCTGGTGAGATACGAGAGGGAATAAAAATAGGGCTGGTGTGAACACCGCTTAAATCATGTCCATGATTTATAACGGCTAGTGTGGTCTCGCCCTTACGCCCAGTAATTCTCGGCGTAAGGGCGTAGATATATGTTGCGACTTTTAGACAAAAATAATTAAGACATTATTTTATGGTTGTGGGGGTTTCGAGGTTAAACTACCTCACAAACCCTGGGTCGGAGTTATAGAACCGTCTTAGGCTTCCGACTTGGCTCTTATAACGACTTTATCCGTATATAGTAGCCGGGACCAACGGCTTTACGTGCCTTCCGAAGCACAGAATTATCTTTCTTTTCAGACAATCAGGTGATTTAGTCTGTAATATCCTAACCAAACTGAGAAAGGCTCACAAAGTGATATTATTCGACGAGTCCCCACCGGAATTCGAACCCGGAACCTCCGTAACATCAGGCGAGCTTTGACCACTCGACCATAGAGGCTGCTGATCTTATTGTGATAAAGCGAAATTTCGTCCAGCAGTTTTTTTCCAAAAAGTCAAGTTGTGAACGACTCTTTGGTATACATACAGGTATTAGTTATGACAACAGCCTCCATGGCTGAGTGGTAACTCTTACCTCACGTCACGGCGGATCCGGGTTTGAATTCCGGTGTCGGCTCGGCGATCAAATATCACTTTGTAATGTGAGACTTTTCCTAGTTTGTTTAGGACATTGGAGGCCAAATTACCTCATTGTTTGAAAAGAAAGATGATTCTGTGCTTCGGGAAGCGTGTGAAGCCGTTAGCCCCGGCTTAGATCTACGGGTGTAGTCGTCAAAGGAACTGTGTCAAGCCTTAAGCGGATCAAATAATTATTCTGACGCCAGCGTTTATGAGGTAGGTTAACCTTGAAACCCTCAAGAAAATCACCCATTACATACGAAGAACATTTTGTTTCTTCAAATAAAAACCCTTTGAATTTTCACATAATACTCGTAATAATTGAAAATATATTTTACAGTTTAACATTGCGACAAAAATCGCATCATGTAAATTCCCCCTAAATTCTTCGCTATAATAACGTTTAGTATGTGGCCGGCCGGAATGTACTTGGAAGATAACTAGGGTGGGATGATGGATCCTTTATTTATTTCTAATATAAATGCGATATGAACTTACATCGGAAAACTGCCCGATCGTAATAATTTATAACTGTAGTACATGTTGTATAAGAGGAAAATACAAAAGATGGGACACTGTGGAGTTTCTTCGGCGGGTTCTTCTTCACAGCAACGCCCACATTGCGCAGTTATGTAAATTGTAAACAACTGTATCGCATCGTCTCTTGTAAATTGTTTGATGTTTTTTTATTGCATAGACTTTTACATTTGTTTAAGACAAGAGCCGGTCTTGGTTTAAGTGTCTTAAAAAATCCTATGTTGAATTAAGTTTGACTTTGACTTTTGACTTTGTTCGCCCTGGGCAGGATTCGGACCTGCGACCCTGTGCTTCGAAGACACTACCAACTAGGCTACGTGGCCGTCAAAATCTAGTAGTAAACATCAGAGCCAACTCAGACCAGTTTGGCTGACTTGATCACTATAATTTTAGTCTAAGCACAGAATAAATAATAGTACTAGGTACAGAAGGCGCTGATAGCAAACGTGCGAATTTACTTCTAGCTACCACGCCACTAACGTTCAAATTACATTGAACGCGTCGAACGTGACCCTGGCTATAATAGCCTACCGTTTGTTGTAGCGCTCGTATTAAAACAAAATGCACCTTAAGACCGTGCCGCGAGAGTCCGTATTACCACAAACTGAATAATAGCGTCTTCACAAGCGCGCGCGTTTTTCCTACTAAATGGCCGCGAAATCGGGACCGCCCGGCGTAGGTACATTCTGGAGCTCTGGCGCGGAGTGCGCCGGGCCTGGTCTAAAATGGCTCCTTCTATGGACTGATATAAGCTGATTAATACTAACTTCGCCAATAGAACATCCTTTTCGCCGCAAGAGGGGGTTGCTCCATAAATCGTCGCTTCACCTTACATTTAATTAAGAACATAAATACGCACTTTGTAGGCTTTGCATTTAATTACCCCCTAATCTTCGGAATCTCGGGCGCTGGGTTAATCACGGCAGATGTATGGGGGCAGCGGTACTTTATTACTGTTTTGGCGGTTTAAACAAACATAATTTTGATTTATTAACTTTTTGTGATCTTTTTTGCGAGCGTCGCGTCGGTGGCTGAGTGGCTAAAGTTGTTGACTTCCATGGTCTAAGAAAACAAGATCTTGCATTCGGACCACGTGACTGACACAAGCTTACGTCATCATGCGCTGTTCATCCTTGTCTATTAACACTCATTCGACTCTTGTATGTACTTATGTGTTTTCCATAATTTCTTTTGGTTGGCTTCCATTCTGGTATGAACGTGTTTTCCATAATTATTGCTTGTATAACGACTACATCCGTAGCAACTGGGATCAACGGCTTTACGTACCTTTCGAAGCACAGAATCATCTTTCTTTTCGGACAATCGGGTGACCCCGCAATGCCCTGCAATGTCCTAACTAAACTAAAGAAAGTGCTCTATCTATCTATTCAGCCCACATCAGTCCACAGCTGGACATAGGCCTCTTCTTTTTTGCGCCATTCACACCGGTCCTGAGCCTCCCTGTGCCACTGTTTGCCTGCAACAACAACGATGTCATCTGACCATCGGGCGGGTGGTCTGCCGACTGAGCGCTTTGCAGTTCTTGACCGCCATTCGGTGATTACTCTAGTCCATCTCCAGTCTTCTTGTCTTGCCAAGTATCCCGCCCACCTCCACTTAAGCTTAGTTATTCGCTTACCTATATATTCAACCTTCGGCCGATGACGAATTTCGGTATTCTGAAAAGTTAGCACTTTGGTGTGGTAAGTTTTGTTCTATAATACAAGTTAATAATTACAATTTGTTCGAATTAGTCTTGTAATTAGATATTTTTAAAATCGTATTCAAAATAGTTTGATATCCAGTATAACATTTAACAAAGAACAGTTTAATTTCCTTGATAGTTTCAAAATGGTTGTGTGCAAACTACTAACTCAGCTCAGATGCGTTAAGTTTTATAACTTTGTTAAAAATAAGCACACCATTCATCATTTCGCTTCGCTAAAATATCGTTTGCTATTGAGTGCTTTTGCACTTAACGATTAACTTATACTATTGTGGGGGTCGACGATAATTATACGCGTGAGATGTCTTTTCATTTTTTTTTCATACTAATATTATACAGAGGAAAGATTTGTATTTATGTGTGTGTGTGTGTGTGTGTGTGTATATTTGTAATGAATAAACTCAAAAACTACTAAACCGATTTCATAAATTCTTTCACCATCAGAAAGCTACATTCCCACGGGAAAAAACTGTTGTGAAAAAACACGGGCGGAGCCGCGGCGAAAAGCTAGTTATTATTAGAAAAACTCTCCAAGGTAGGGCGAGGAAAAAATACTTTTACAATGCATGTGCTCGAAAAGGAGCGTTTTCTAGGCAGCCAAACAGTGCGGAAAGTAGTACTTTTCCGCACTAGTGCTTTTTACTTTTCAGTTTTTTTTTAATTTTTGCTCACGCTGTCATTCAGCCAGTCAACCTAACATTTCAGTATTTGAGATATTTTTATTACCAATTGTTACTAATATAAAGGGAACAATAAAAATAACAATTCAATAAACGCGTTTATAATTAGTATAATTACTTTAGAAATTGATTTTTATTGATAAATTACGTTAAAATATTAATTAAAATATTGCGTGGCTGAATAAATTTTACTCATTGCCTTATTGCGATTCGACAGCTTTGCACATGCGCAGTAGATATTTTTTTCAGCGCGAATGTGTTTTGTTTATGAAGCCCGTCATTTTATACGCCTTTTTAATATAACTGTTTTTTTTTTCTTGCACAATGCATTGTAAAATCTTGTATGATACACGTGCGAAAGATGATTTCCGACTCGTGTCGGCTTATACACTCGCTCGCTTTGCTCGCTCGTGAATAAAATGACACTCATCGGAAATCACATACTTTCCGCACTAGTATCATAAATAACTATTACGCTTTTTTTTTCGTGTTTGGTGTAAAAAAAAACGAAGTAAGGCGATGAGACACGACGGTATATTTTGTATCAAAATTCGGTATAAACACGCTTTAAAAATAATTAATTCATATGTCTTCATTATGCTATTTCGATTACTCTATATACTATATACTGTAGGGTTCCTGGAAGATATTTCTAATATAACTATAAGGCCCATTTTTAAATCTGTGGTTATATTTTTGTTTGCCTAACATAATAAAAAATATGTCGTATGAAAAATTGTACGTTATAAAAGAAGAGTTACAAACTAGTACGAAACCTGCTGAAAAAGCATTGGCTTTATGTAACTACTGAAACCATCGATCATTTGGACTTTTTAAAATATTGAGGGCGTGCTATGCACAACTCAAGTTAAATCATAATATTGAAACATCCAACTACTGTAAAAAAAGGGAAGGTTAGGTTTAGTGTCTTAGCATAAGCCTATGTAAATTATATAAGGGATCGCTTTTTTCGTAAAATCGGGTAAAAAAAAACTATATTAGCTGCTCTTTATTCCTTTTATCTGCTACAGCTTACCACGGCACATAAGCTCCGACCAGGGAAGTAGCTTCGGCGACAACACTCCAATTTGTTGGGATTAAAACCCCCCTATTCAAGGAAAGTGGGGTTTGACCCCCCCAGGGTAGTGCCGATAATCAGGGCGCAAATAACCGGAGATTTTCGGTCGCCATTATCGACAATATGTGGTGCAGGTTTGGAATAGTAAATAAAAAAAGAATTTTGGAATTTTTGATTTTTTTCCATTAAAAAGTAATCAAATTTTTTCCGGTGATAGTCTAGAATGTACTTTTAGTATTTTTATTTTAGTAACTCAGGTTATGAAACTAGACCACTTTTCTTCTGGAAGTTTTCTGAAAATCGCAATATATTTTTTACTTTTCATATAGATTTAGGAGCAAATGATGTAATAAGTTGCTAAAATGTTATACCGTTTTGGACATCGCTAAATCCGAAAACTTCTATTTAGTACTTTTTTGACATACGAATCCTGTGCCTAAATTTATAAATGCCAAAAAGAAGATAAATTTTTACAAGCACTAAAATTTCTTATATTATATTTTGTCCGTTCGTTTTTTGTTTGTGTTATTTTATTTTGTTCTACCACACACGGATATAATAATTTAATTTCGGTTGCAATGACTTTTTGTTGTATGTGATGTGTTGATTAATTTAGTTGTTTTGCATAAAATTTTATATTTCCATAGCTTCCTCATCATTATCCGATAGACGTTTACCGCTGGACAAAGGCCTCCTCCTGTGATCTCCAGGGGCCTCCTGCTTGGCCCGCATCCAGCGGCTTCCCGCGACCCTCACTTGATCGTCGATCCACCTTAATTTGTTAAATTAGTATTTTGCGACAAATGTGTCTTCTGTTTCTGTGTTGTGATGTCCTGCAATTAAAGACACTACACTGCATTTATCCGTCTCTCAAGAGTGAAAAAATGACAATTTAAGAAATATGTGCTCCATTGAGGTATCTCAAAAACTACTCCAGCTTAGGCGAGGTCCACAAAGCAGTTTCGAGTAAAAAGCCATGAATAGAGCCTGTGACGTACGGCCGCGGCCCCGGCGACGATACTATTTGTCAATGTTGCGTACATACCTGCAGCCAGGGCCGGACCCAGTCAGGGGGCCCCATAACGGTACGGTACTGTCTTTTCCTAGTATTTTTCCAAAAGTTTGGCTATTTTAAGTAGACAATCGAGGAAATTGGAAAACATTGTACTGGCAACAAAGTTACATAGGAAAAAAGTATCAAATTAAGTAAATCCACAGAAGCGGGGTTGCCACGATGATCTTTTTCAAATTTGCCGCGATTTTTCATTGTGTACTTTCAATAGCCAAACTCTAGTATGCCTTAAAGTGTATCCAAATACAAAATATTCTTTATTGACACCAAGAAATACAAAATAAGTAACACAAACAAAGAAAACAATAGTTTCAATAGGCGGCCTTATTGCTATGATCTTAAATAAAAATGTGATTTTACTGTCAAAAATACACTTCTTAATGACACCAGTGGCGGGAACTTCATACAAGCCAAAAAGCCCGGCATGCCCTAGCTAGACCATAGGTCCTAAAGTATGAATTTCCCACACAATTTAAAAAGCGCGCCTCGCCGCCAAAACTTCGCGGCGTCGTCGCGCCGCCGTCTATTGAAACATGAAAACATCCGTCCGAGAGACAAATCCATCCATCCATACATCGATGTGTTGGTATAGTGTCGCTTGTTCTGCATTATGTCAAAACAAGCAATGTACTCGCGCCTTCATTGCGCCGCATAACATGAAATAACATCATTGCTGTCTCGCTTGCACGCATGGGCTTCATATTTGGCTTGCGTTGCGCGTCTCTTTCTACGCTCAAATGTATAGAAAAATTGGCTGTGTGTGCGTAGCCAACATAGCAGACACACACACGCGCATAGCAGATTTTGTATGAGAAAGAAGCCGGGCATGCTGCAGTGTGAAATTCGTGCGAATAGACTGGCGCTACTCCGATGTTTTGAAGGAGTTTTGTTTACCTTATTGTGCGGGCGAGTGAAATTGTGCAGTTTTTTCTTTTCTTGTATTGATTTCGGTAAAATGTGTGTCGATTTAGTGCCGTATAATAATGTGAACTGTGTAAATCACTTAACTTTGCCGATAAAAAGAAAATAATTTCTTCGCCAAAAACGAAACCCGATTTGTGCATTTCACAGACAAGTAAGTCTCATAAAAAGCAGTTTAGTCTGCTCTTATTCTAATAAGTTGTATTGTTGGTGTTGCATATTTTTTTCGAATGATAAGAACGTTCGGTATACTTACTACTGTTTATGACGATCTAAAAAGCTGGTCAAATGCCATAAAGAGGCACCAAAACTCGCAGCCACATGAACGCGGTTATTTCATTTTGTAATTTTGGGTTAATAACGTAAAGAAACTTCCATTCGTCGCCAGTTATATTATGATAAAATATCGGAGCATAATTCGCGCGTTGATCACAATCGTTCCGTATTTTTTCAAAGACTTTTTGATATCTTTTAGCACAAGAACTGCCTTTTAGAGGCCATGATAATATAAGGTAAAAAAATCCACATCATATTATCTGGGCTTGCCCAGTCGTTAGACACTAGGCACGCCACTGAATGACACCTTATTTTCTTTGAACTCTCTGTGTTTGTAATATCATAGCGCGTGAAGAGATGAACGCATTTTGATTTACCGTTAGATTTAATTAATATTACTATACTTTTCTATTCGGTTGCGTTCTAAAACCCGACCAGAAAAACATTCCACGCCATTTTGGGAAAATTCAATGGAACTATTTTATTAGTAAACATATTAGCAACCAAAAGTAAAGGACGATGTATAATATAGGGTCCCCAGAACAAGGCTTGGCTTTTGCATTTCGAAGTCCGCTCCTGGCAAGTTCCTCTTTCCTTTCTTTTATTAAATACAGTGGCTCGATATCCCGATCCTCTGTGGGTTTTTCGTCGATAAATCTCACCGGTTGAAAGGCAAAACCTTAGTAGCTGAAGTATTGCCAGACTTTAGGCTCGTTGAAGTATTGCCAGACACGATAGGAAAGACTTGATTAAAATTCAACTGTGGCTTTCAATCGTGGAAAGTAAGGTGTTAACTATTTTAAAGTATTTTTCATCAAAGGTCGTTTGCCGTAATTTTGAGTCATATACAAAACTAGCTTTCCGCCGCGGCTCCGTCCGCGTTAACAGTTTTCCCGAAGGAATGAGGCATTTTCCCGCGGTAACAGGTAATGTTACTCAGGGTGATTGTATCTTTCTAATGGTGAAAGAATTTTTTTGAAATCGGCACAGTAGTTTTCGTGTTTATTTATTACAAACATACACACACACACACACACACACATACACACACACACACACACACATACACACACACACACACACACACACACACACACACACACACACACACACACACGCACGCACACACACAAATACAAATCTTTCCTCTTTATATACCTATTAGTATGAGTATGACTAGTATGATAACGAATTTATAAATTTTATTCATTACTAAAAGCTTAAATCGATTGGCATAATTTATATCCATGTTTTCAGTGTTTATCAAACTGGTTTCCTTGAAGTGATCGCTTTTTAGCGACACTACCCTTAGCTGGAAGAAAATGCTTTGTAGCATTAAGTTCGTCTGTGTACATTATTAGTGCAATAAAGAATTTTCATTTATTCATTCATTCAATAGATTGCTACCCAAGCAATATAGCCAACAATAATAATTGTACAAGCATTTCTTTCTGTGGTAATAATTATGTACTTATTTTGTGTGTTTGTGTGAATTATAGCATCTTTTATTAATTCATTCAAATTATCGAAAAAATGTTTATGAAGTTGACCAACCCGCACTGGGCCAACGTGTCGAGTAAGGCCTATTCACCCCGATTTCTGTGTGGGCTCGAGCCCCTCGATGGGTGCAAAAAGACAAAATATTGTAGTAGGTATATAATATTAAATTAAAAATTTTACTAACCCCCGACACAAAACCGTTACTTGAACCTTTCAACAACTAGAAAAGAGCTGATATTCTTCAATCAAATGGCTGAAGATATTTTCTTGAATCATAGCTAAGAACACTTTCGATTGAGATTGAGACACTTTGCAAACAAAAAAAAACAGATCAAAATCGGCCAATCCGTTTAGGAGCTACGATGCCACAGACAGACAGACACACACGTCAAACTTATAACACCATGATAACACCCTTCTTTTTCGTCGGGGGTTAAAAATTGGCCTTGAAGATGCTTATAGAAAACTTTACTTAATTTTCAATTTTACAAAATCGATTCTCAAATACGCCCCTTGGAAACCTTAATCGAACTAAACAAATACCGTTTATCTGACAAAATAGCTGCCAAGCATTGGGGCCACCTCGATTTCCATAATTTCCCATGCGATCTTGTCTATGCAAACTTATCTTTACCGCTTCCAAAACCATTTCCTCTTAAATTCACTTAACAAATTATTTCTTTACCGACAGCATTGATAAGTTGGTTTTGTCTTGTCATTGCAAACTTTAAGTTGCAGTTGCGTAAGTTGTGTTTAAAGGTAGTTTGTTGGAGGATTTCTTTGTGACGATGGTAAAGTTAAGTTGGTTAGCTTTTGGTGGTAGGAGTACTAGACTGGTTTAGACATTATTTGTAATAAGATACGTTGATATTGGATATTATGAGCGAAGTGTATTGTCTAACGACTAACGTTTCATTGGTTATTGGAGAATACATTTATATGTTTTATATTACTACGCTTTTAGTGAAAAATAAGTGCTGATTTTGGTGGAAATACGAGATAAAATATAAATTATAAAAAGTTTAATAATTAAATAAAGCATAATATTTGTATTTTCATAAAATAATTATCGGAAAAGTAATATTCGTTACACACGCTAACTTACGTCTTTTATACCTACTTCTTCTTTATATTGTTACTATAATAAAACTGAAGAATCGGCGTGTCTGTACATTGATTTGTTTTCCAAAAAACTGTTTGTAGGTGGAGTGTAGCTGAACACAAAAATATAAGTTTTGAAAAAATGTCCGTCTGTCTGTCTGTCTGTCTGTTTGTAAATGCTAATCTCTGGAACCGTTGAACCGATTTAAATGATATTTTGCATGGTAGTACCTTATACCTCCGGTCAACATCTTAGATACTTTTTACGACGAAAAATAAAACAAATTAAAAATAAACAAAGAAAACTCGCCCGTAGCCGCGGGCGAACAGCTAGTTTAAAAATATATTTTTGATACTTTGGCTAGCTTGAGTTTGAGTTACATCATTAAAATTTCTTGTTTGGTATTTTTAATAAATTATAGCTGATGTTACTCCCAGGATCACGTTGCTGTTGATAATTAAATTGACTTCGACAAATAAGCTCAACAGTTATTAATAAACCTTTGATAATAATAGCTCATAATAATGTCCCAAACTGGCTCGAGCCAAACCAGAAATCAGAGTGGATAGGTTTTACAGACAATATTTGAATAACTTCGCATGTGTGTGCAGTTTTCCACTGTAGGAGCGTCGAATGAACGTACATTATTATAAACTAGCCTTCCGCCGCGGCTCCGCCCGCAATAACAGATTTCCCGTCGGAATGAGGCTTTTGCCCGCGGTTTAATGGCGAAAGAATTTTTGAAATCGGTTCAGTAGTTTATGAGTTTATTCATTACAAACATACACACACACACACATATAAAAATAAAAATCTTTCCTCTTTATAAATATTAGTATTAGTATGATTCAAAAAATCCACATTAGTAACTGCCGAGACTTGAACCCGAACTCCCGAGTACCAAATAAAAGTCAACGACCCTAGCTACTTAACCACCGACGCTACCCTAAAAAAAACTTACATCTTTATACCACTAGTATAGACGTTAATATAAGGAGTAGCTTTTCACCCTAAACGCTTTACAATGCACGTTGTTTCATATTCATCAGTCAAGTTTGGTTGAACGGGACGTAACCGCACCGGTCCCGATGGGCGTAACTCGAAGCAAAGTGAAAAAGTTAAGTGGAATATTAGAGCGTTACCGGAAAAGACCACACAACTTCCTGCTTAATGGCGGCGATTCCGGCAGCAAATCATAATATTTTAAATGAAAAAAATCGTGCGGATAACGCCATTTTAGAAAAGTGACTGCAAAAGGATTCATAAACCGAATTCTAAGAGAAACGCGAAACGATTCGTATTTAACGTAAAATTATAATCAATTTTATAGGGGTTCTCTAATTTTTCATATGTCAGGAGTCACCATTTCTCTGATATTGAATTAATATAAATACTGCTTTAAATCTTTCACAATCAGCCATTTTACTTGGCAAAACTGTTTTATTCTGAAGAACGTTTAAAATTTATTTGACCCTGGATACAGTTTACTCAGGTATTCAGAGAAAAAAAAATATTTTTTAACTTTAAGGTTTGTCTGCTGGAATCAGGTCCAATGTAACTTCAAAATGCTTAAGTTAAATCTAACTTTTCCTATTTTTCGAGTTCCCCAACTTACTTTTAAGTTTTAAGGCGAACCTTGCGGCTACCTTATAATTAATTTACAGCCCTTACGGTAGGGGTGAAATTAGTTTCGTCGTTGAAAAGCATCTGGTGTGGCGGTTAATATAGGTGTCTTTTGTTCGAAGGAGTCAAAATTCGAAAACTCACCATTCACAAATACAATCGCCTACACAGTTCATAGATGAAGATGTTGTCTTCAATTTGTAACTTGGCAGATGGTTTAGAAATCGCAATTGTTGTTTTTACATTACAGGACACCCTGCTGAGAAAACCACGTATGTGCTTTCAACAAAATTTTACAGGGGACACAAAAAAACTATCTACTGAAAAAAAAAAGTATGATAAGTAAATATTAATTCTGTTGTTTGTTATTCTATAATATAAAAATGAATCGCAAAATGTGTTGGTAAGCGCATAACTCAGCAACGCCTAGATCAATTTAAACAATTCTTTTTTTTAATGTTCGTTGAAGTCCAGGAATGGTTCTTACGGAGAGAATTTTTTTTTAAAAACCTCATTCCCACAGGAATAATTTTAAACGCGGGTGGAGCCGCGGGGCGGAAAGCTAATCTATAATATAAAAATGAATCGCAAGATGTGTTGGCTGGATCAATTTAAACAATTCTTTTTTTTAATGTTCGTTGAAGTCCAAGGATGGTTTTTACAAAGAGAAATTTAAAAAAAAACTCATTCCCACGGGAAAAATTTTTAACGGGGCGAAAAGCTAGTTTATTATACGATTATCTTTAGAGCTTTAAAGCTTGCGTAGATTTTAAAAGTGCAAATACTGCGAGATTTTTCCCCAATTTGTAAAACAAAGGAATTGGACAATAGCTGTCCTGTACGAGGTTTTCTCAGGAGGGTGACGCAAACGAGAATGAACCTAGATCCTCTGTAAGGAAAAGTAGATATTTAGCCTGATGTTGAAGGGTAACCTGGTATAAATTGCCACCTTGTAATATTAGTTTAAACATAGCTGGCAGGTTCGCGCCAATATTTGCGCTGCTGTGGAGAAGAACCCGCCGAAGAAACTCCACAGAGTCGCAACTCTTTTTAACCCCCGACAAAAAAGAGGGGTGTTATAAGTTTGACGTGTCTGTCTGTCTGTGGCATCGTAGCTCCTAAACGGATGCGCCGATTTTGATCTAGTTTTTTTTTGTTTGCAAGGTGTCACAATCGAGAGTGTTCTTAGCTATGATTCAAGAAAATATCTTCAGCCATTTGAAGATTATCAGCTCTTTGCTATTTTTTGAAAGGATCAAGTAACGGTTTTGTGTCTAGGGTTATTTTTTTTATTTAGTGTTATTTATTGTGTGCAGTGCAACGAAGTACATACTGTTACATTGAGGACACCGGATAGGGTTGTCAGTATTCGTCCTTTACCCTTCAGGGTGCATACAGCCAGATTGAAAATGCAAAGCAATGTCTGCGTCGTTTCCTGTCGATTATGATGCGATATCGATTCGGAGCCTACCACGTAACGAGATTTACATAAACATATTAATATGACGCACCTTGCACACACCTGCAAGAAATGTAAAGGTTGTGTGTGAAGTCTATGGAAGTATGGAAATATATTAATGGACTGTTAACCACTGAACTTATAAAACATCCATCAAAAAACGTAGAGAGGCTTCGTAAAGAGGGAAGTTCTTCGTAATAAGCCAAAACAAATTGACCTTGAGATGTTTTGAAATTTGGTACACGTATATAGATATTAATGATGATTTAAACACTAAGTCCATTTTCGGAAGGTAAATCTTTGAGTCAAGCGTAAATACCGAGTGTGGGTGTCAGTGAGCTACCTGTTTCTTTGTAAGTTACAAATTGTTACTAGTTTTTTTATTGCCAATAAACAATTTTCATTTTTTTATATGAATACTTGTGCCAAATTAACTCCATCGGTCCAGTAAATTTGGAGTAAATGACGAAATATGAGTGATCCCAAAGAGTTCTATTTTTGCTATTTGACATACAAAACCCTATAAAAAAGTTGTGAGGAACTAAAATTTTTAAGAAAAGATATCATGATGAAGTGATTTGAACGGCAAAGAAACACAGTCGAATTGAGAACCTTCTCAAAGTAAAGTTAAAAGTCAAAGTGTTTCAAGTTCAAAGTATTAATTTTTAACTTTAAGATATTTACATCACTGAGTCATGTCATATTCTTCTGTGGCGAGTTCACAATTTGGCTGTCTTCTGTGGAGAAGAACTCGCCGAAAGAAACTCCAGAGGCGTTGCATAATTTTAAAATATAAATAATTAATTTATACAATTTTATTAATATAACAAAGAGTGCAAAAGAGGAAGGCAACCAGTCAAATTAGAAAAACTAAACTATATAACTAATCTATCTATCACAAGCACAACCGACAATCGACTAGAGCAGACCAGTCCCCCCAAGCAGCACCACGTTCACGAGTTTGACGTATTTCGTACTTCGTTTTTTTAACTTTAGAATATATTATTTTGTGGCGAGTTTAGAAAGGCTATCTTCTGTGGAGAAGAAGAAATTCTCCTTTTTGAAAGTCAATTGAAAATGTAATGCGTATCAAAGCAGATCCTTACCCGTTTACGGGGTAGTGATGTGCAAACTCAACGCAACTGGATACCCGGACGCGTTCCCGGATTAGGAGGGGATCTTGCTGCAGCTAATTGATTGGCAGCCAGACGGCACATAACCGGCTTACAATGGTTATTTAATACAATCAACCATACATATCATTACCAACTCATATACGTCCCCACCGAGTGGCTCGAGTCTACCCTGAAATCAGGGTGAATAGGCCTTAGACGACCACGCTGGCCCAGAAGACAGCCAAATTGTGAACACGCCTCGACGTCGAAAAGTGATTTGTAAAATCTTACTTCGAATAAAAAACTTTGACTTTTGACTTTTGTCTTTTTGACCACTGCGGGTATTTATCGTGTATTTTCTGTGTTTGCCAAGCCGTCACCCAGTATTTAAACATGTAAAACCAAAAAAGCTTGTAAATAACATCGGATAGAGGAACTAAATTACAATTTCACCACAAAATTGCTCGGCAAACCAGTCATTATTATCTTTACGTTACAGAATAAATATTTGGCTGAATCCGAGCGATAATTTCACATTATAGGCTTTTAGCCGAAAAGCTTTTAATGGCCTAAAAATATGGAAATGATTCTCATTTGGGCGAACTTTTCGAATTAATTTACTTTGTTTTTGGTCCGGAAGTGGGTTAATTGAGAGTCGTTTTCGCGTTAAATCGCTCTGTAATCTTCCATCAAAGCCTTATAATACTTTATATTTTCGTTTACTGAATTTTGGTTAAGAAAGTTTCTGCCACTGGTGTATCATATACATATATACAGGGTGTTACAATAATACCCCTAATAGCTTAAAAGATGTAAAAGGGTTGCTTTGTAAGGTTACGTATTAAAAAATCAAAACTTCATCGAGCAAATTTCAAAATAACAACGAACAAATGAACAAATTTTAAAATAACAATGGTCATTTGACCAAAAGTTCAACTGACCAAAGTCTGGAATATCAACGTTTAAATTATCTATGACACTATAGGCCAAATCGTTTAAAGGTTAAAAGGATTTTTGGTTCATTTATTAATTATCAACTGGTTTTACCAGCCAAACCAAAATTGTCTTATTTTATTACCTATATGTTACCGGCCAAACCCAATTTTGGGCCAAACTAGTTTTGCCTAGGCTAAACTGGGTTTAGGTAAGGATAGGTTTGTTTAGGTTAATGTGTAACCTAACACGAAGGGTATGGCGAGCGATCTGGGCTCGCTACGCTCGCCCACATCGCTTCTGCCATACCCTTCGAACCTATACTATCCGAGTAGGGGTGCCCTGAACTCCCGTGCTCGCTTCGCTCGCACCCGCCTGGTGAACTAATTGAGCCTAGGCCCTAGGACATATGTAAACGTTTATAATTGCAAACTAACTAATTTATTAGACTGTGGAAGGTAAACAAAACACTGAAGAATATCATTCGCGATAATAAAACTAGGAATGATTTGGCACTTTAAATTTTGATCTAGCAACTTTTGGTCAGTCGTCCATTTGATGACAATACATTTGGATTATAAAATTTTGCTAAATAAAACATTTGGTCATTTAAATTTTGTTATTTCATTTGTTGTTCTTTTAAAATTTGCTCGATGAAGTTTTGATTTTCTAATATGCAACCCTTTGTAAGGAGTAAAAGAATTTATAAATATGTTTTTACTTACATAATCCACGTCTGATATCTTAAAAATCTGGTCACTTTGATATCACACTTCATGTTAAGCAAAGTTAAAAAAACTTTAAGCTAGGCATGCCTTGTCTAAACTTAAAAATTAAAGGTTTTTTTAAATATATAAATAAAATACACGACTATGTATCAATACAATACAATATAAATACTTCATACTATATCTTTATTTGTATCATATAAAATATAAGCTCTACGTAATTTCTCCTTTCTTGTAAATAAATATAAATCTATCCTACTTCCTATTGTCATTTAGATACGTACTTATTTCGCGTTGATAAAAGCATTTTTTTTTTCTCTTGGTTTAAAAAAAAGTTACTCTGAAACTTTCGTTCAAACTTTTTAAAAGGAGTTACAGAGCTTAAGTAAATAAGAGCGTCGGTGGCTAAGTAGCTAGAGCCGTTTACTTCCATTTGGAAGGATGCGGTTTCAAGCCGCGGCACATACCATTGATTTTTTTTATTTTAGAATTCAATGGAAAATGGGGTGGAATTGAGGTTGTAAGCAGCTCGTTACAGATTTATTCACCCTGATTTCAGTTTAGTTTTAGTAGTCAGTAGTTTTAGTTTGTCCCTTACAGACTAAGACTCCATTCACACTGCTAAGAGCTTGTTTTTACTTAATAAAACTATTCGAAATAAACAGTTCCAGAGCACTCGATCCAATCCAATTTATTTATTTTATTTCAATTCATTTCGTAGCCGAACAAAAGCAGAATGGTACAGTCGACACAATAGTCGGGTGTCGGGGCGAGTCACTCGCGTCTTGGAGAAGCCACGTCGCAGTCACAGTGAAAAATTGGCTATTTGGCTAAAAGCCCTGCAGCTGGGAACGCCCACAAACCATTGTGAGCTGTGCGAGCGACGGCAAGTGAAACCAAGTTAAGTCATTAGACTTAAGTTTTAATACTTGGTTTTGTAACTTAAAAGAAACTTTTATTTTTTAGTTCGGGATATCTTGATGAA
This sequence comes from Teleiodes luculella, assembly GCA_948473455.1. Taxonomy (NCBI): domain Eukaryota; kingdom Metazoa; phylum Arthropoda; class Insecta; order Lepidoptera; family Gelechiidae; genus Teleiodes; species Teleiodes luculella. Next base: position 12,592,502 of record OX419601.1, on the reverse strand, counting down.
TTTTAGTTGGCAAAGGAAAGCGGTTTGTTTTACTGTAAGAATAGAGTACACTGAATTGAACTTTTGGATTGTATTAAACACTATCTTTCCGCCGCGGCTGCGCCCACGTTACAAGTTTTTCCCGTGGGAATGAGGAAGTTTCCCGCGATAAAAGGTAAAGGTCTTATCGCAAGCGGAGCCGCGGCAGAAAGCTAGTTAGGAATATTTTAGGTATTTTTTTACAACTTTGGTGTAATACTTGGAGTTTTAGTAAGGATCCCTAACTTTTTTGGAAGTGAAATATAGCCTAATGTTACCCGGGGATAATGTAGCTTCCTAACAGTAAAATATTTTTTTAATCGTTTTATTAATTTCGGAGCCTATTCAATGCAAACAATCAATCTTTCTTCTTTATAATATTCGTATAGAAAAAGTGAGGTTATTATCTTGTTTGCGAGTCGATGACAAACCAAATTATATGTTACCATACCAACTATTATATGTTTTTGTGAAAAGGAATAAAAGCTTTTATAGCTATTACTTAAAGTTTAAAATTGATAATATATATGTAATGGGCATGATCTGGAACCACTATATTGATTCTATTTCATTCCAAATAGTTAATTTCGAAACCAAATTTTATTATTATTTATTAGTTTATTTGACAGTCATGTTCTGACTGCAACATCAGCAGCGTTCCTTGTTTTGCTGCCACTACCGGGCGCCCGTATGAATTGCCTGTCGACTCGTTCCTCCCACGTTCTATTCCCATTTAACTTCTGCAGACTGTACTTTTGTTGAAGAGTTGCTATAAATGAAGATGGTGTACTTTTTTTAATTCACTTATTCTTCTTTGGCGGGTTTCGGACGAGCGAAAATAACTTTGTTTGAAAAATCGGATTGCGTTTTGAACTGTGTTAGCGGTGAATCAAATCACTTCTTTCACTAGACAATAAACACTTTTATTTCAAATCCGTCTCTAACTTACGTACTGAAATGGGTAGTCTTCTATACTATAATAAAACTGAAGAATCGGGCGTGACATAAATTTGTTTTAAAAAAACTGATTGTAGGTGATAAAGTGAGTGTAGGTGAACACAAAAATACAAGTTTTGAAAAAATTGCCGTCTGTCTGTCTGTTTGTACACGCTAATCTCTGAAACCGTTGGACCGATTTAAATGAAAATTTGCATGGTGGTACCTTATAACCCCGGTCAACATCTTAGATACTTTTTACGACGGGAAATGATAAAAAAACTTTGCGGGCGTAGCCGTGGGTGGACAGCTAGTCTAGATTAAAAGCTTGAAACTTCAGATAAAGATCATCAATATTTCAAGGGCCAATTCACATAAATACCTAAGTCCACATAAATATTTTTTCCTTCTCAAAATAGGTATTGATCACATATTTTTGTTAGAAATAGATACTTTCAAAATCGACGAGCTTTTACTTTCTTAATATATAATTTTGGCATCAGCAAAAGTGGAAGGAATCGAAAGAGCCGTTTGCCCAGCAGTGGCATACTTATGGCTACAAAAAAAGGCATTATCAATTCTTTAACATAACAAAAAGTCTCTAGATTTAGGCAGTTCTGAAAGAATAAACTACTGTGGTTTATTTTTTTGTAGAACTAATTTTCCAGGCATCTTTAGAAAAAAAATGTCTATAAAAGTTGCCTTGGATGATTTGCTAGAAGATATAAAATTGGACCTTACCGTAATAAAGGTATAATGAGAAAAATGTTGCCATACGCGAATAATTAAATGATAATCCCGTTGCGAGTGAGTCGTGCGTGAACGAACCGATCACAGATGAGCTGGCGCATAATTTTGTGCTCGTCATGAGCTAAGAGATGGTGCACACTCTATAATAGGATATAATCTATAGCACGCCAAAAATCAACAAAATAAATAAACTATAATTTGTATAAATTATTATATCATACAATTTTTGCAATATATTTTTTTAAAAGCCTGTTTCTCCAGCAAAATATGCCCATGGATTTTTATCTTCTAAGTAGTCTGTTATTTTATTAAAAAGTTTTCCTAATAAATTTTCCTTGATAACAATTTTCAACTTCTCGTGAATAATTTTGAATGTCAGTTGGGACCTTGTTGTAAACACGTATACGTTGCCCTTGTAAGAATGTTTAATTCTCTGCATTTGATTTTCACAGTCTAATACAGATCCATCTATCCATGCATCCATCCCTACGGCGGCAGCCCTGTAGCATAGTTGGTAGTACGTCTGCCTATTAAGGGTCGCGGGTTCGAATCCCACCCAGGGCAAACATTCGTGTGATGAGCACTTGTGTTTGCCTTGTGTCTGGTTGTTGTATATTTATATATGTATGTCTGGCACCCATAGTACAGGCTCTGATAGTGTGGGGTCAGATGGCCGTGTGTGAGATGTCCCACGTATTATTACATACAAACTTTCGCATTTACGATATTTGTAGGAATATAAGTAGTTATTCTTCAGTTAGCATCTCTTAGGAGCTGCTAAGCTCTCTGATGTAGTTCAAAGTAGGCGTTAAGGTCGCTTGATGGTTCTCAAGCGATTACCCAACGAGCTGTGATAGTTCCACCTTATCTTAATGGCTGCTGATGAGCCGAGCTGAGTCTCCACCGTCAGGATGATATTGGCGATTATACCGAAAGAGGGCAGGACGGGATAAGTACGATAAATTAGTATTTCAGGCCATTGAATATCGTCTTTGAGATGATGATACTGCAATATCTAGAGATGTGTAGTCAGAGAAAAATAAAAAAAGTTAAAAAAATGTATCAAGATACAAAAAAAAATAAAAAAAAATGTTTAAACATAATAAATACGAAGAAATAAATATTATTATGTGTTATGTATGTTATGGTATTTTTATTGAAAACAATAGCATTAACTATTAAGATTTAAAACGGGATATTTAACGTGGTATTAATTTTGTGTGAGTGCCCGACGATATTTCGATCCAGTTGCATGCATCATGATCACGGGACGACCGTAAATTCCCTGGACGGTAAATATCCCGTTTTAAATCATAATAGTTATGAAAACAACCGTGAAAGTTTTAAAAAGTATATTACAATAGCATTGTTGATTGTGGTATGGTGTATTCAATTAAAAGAGTCCCTTCAATATAATAAAAATTACCTATGCATAACATCAGAAGCCCTTAAATTCACAAACATGCGAAGTTTATTACAAACCAATTAGAACAAAAAACCTGTCATAAATGTCTTTCTAAAAAAAACATCGCCAAGGAATTTTTGTTTCATGTCAAAAAAAGATAAAACAAAAAATGTCCCAAGGAATCTCATTTGGGCCCCACAAGACCGTGTGCACCTTGCTTAACAAGCCATCGCCGGGGGCCCTCATTACTGCGATTCCGTCTCTGCGCATGACATTATGAATATAAATAGCCGATATTAACCAACTAGGCAACGCACAATATTATCCATCGAATATTGACATATTTCTTATTTTAAACGGATTTAATCACTACATAGTATAAAATAAAGTCGCTTTCTCCGTCCCTATGTCCCTATGTCCCTATGTCCCTCCCTTTGTACGCTTAAATCTTTGAAACTACGCAACGGATTTTGATGCGGTTTTTTTTAATAGATAGAGTGATTCAAGAGGAAGGTTTATATGTATAATACATGCATAATATACTGAAGGATAACCCACAATAACCATTTTCCCGTGCGGAGCCGGGGCGGGTCGCTAGTAAGCAATAATTTACATAGTTTTTAGTTAACTAATTATTTTTCGAAACAATTGTATGTTATTATTATTGTTTGTATCGTATTGTTGTATTATGTTGTTGTTGTACTCATAGTTGTAAGCAAGC